>JBBPBR010000001.1:776901-792877 GCA_037974775.1 Cicer pinnatifidum
AAGAAAATTAATGAGTCTCTAAATACAGGTGGGTATATAGTTAACCAATTGGAATTATGATATATAGTTATATCTTTTGATTATACATATTGTGATGTGAAATTAAATTCTAAATTTCTTCATAAGTAATATATGTTTGATTATTTTCGGTGCACTAGACACCACCTTCATCACAATTTAATTGAAATTACAAAACTAATATTATGTGGTAATATGAATTTGCCATAATTTAATACAAGCTAAAAAAACTAATATTACGTGATAACGTATTTTTTATCATGAATTCTGTAAATGTGTCGTAGTATAAGTAAACATCCAATTAAATTATTTGTAATTTCATTATGAATCATTATTGAAATTAGTAATTCTCTCTCATCTTAATTACATAAGATTTGCCTCTTAACTATACCTTCATAAATAAAATATAATATAAAGTACATTATTATCGTAAAAAGAAAATTGAATTGCATGATGAATTAAAATCATATAATGATTTTGTAAATTCTCTAAGAATAAAGGGAATCAAGTTAGATTCAAGTAATTAATAAAAGATAAATTATTTTAGAGAATTCACATTCAAACTCTTATTAAAATAATTATTAATTAAATTTTATTTTATTTTTTTAATTAAATTTTAAATTACTAGAATCATTTTCTTCTTAAACTAGATGGATAAGAAGAAGAAAAAGTTGAGCGAAGGTGCTCTCATATCACTTTATGTTTCCCCTCTTTTCTTTTCCTTTATAACTCTTTTCCTTTCTCCCCCTTTTTTTAATATTTCTTTTATTCTCACTTTCACATTTTAAGTCATTGCTTCCAATGCCTTTTTACTTTTTTTGTATGTTCTTTTGTTTCTTTTCCATCTCAATTTTGTTATTGAATTATCCCTTATATTTGCATCCATATTAGTCAGATTTGATTATATTTTATACTTTTTTTAGTTTGAAATACATTATGTTCTATTTTCATATTGAAGTTAAGAGGATTAAGGCACTATATTTTATTTTTTATTTGAAATACAATATATGTTAAATTGGTCAAAAGGGTTGTAGAAAAATCATAAAAATAGAAGAATTTTGAAGATGAAATATTATAGGGATGAAAAAGCAACATCTAGGGAAGGGAATAGGGAATGAAAAAATTGTAACAAAAGCATTACTTAGATCAGCTACATAGCCAAGTTTCAATGGAGCAACTTGAAATCCCTACAAAAAACAAACCATAATCGTGATTCTTATTATTGCGATGGTTTCAAAAATTAGAACGTTACTTTATTTAAGCAAACATCACCTATAATTCCAGAATTATATGTATGCATATAAAGAAAAGAGACTAACAAATACTATGAACTCATGGAATAAATTTTTGCATGCATATGTTTGTACTATCGTCCACTTCATAATATATTTTTTAAGAGCAAACATGATATATTGATATTAATACATGATATTAAAAAAAGAATGTAAATGCGGTAAAAACGTGTATGATAGTACCAATCTACACCTAAGTTGTGGAGAAAGGAGCAACAACACACATGGCCAGATACTAACAAATTGTTCTATTAGTTTTGTTCTATTATGATAAATATATTTTCTATATTGTTGAAATATTTTCTAATGAAAATGACGATAATTTCTAAGAAAACGGCGAAATTAGATATTTATTTATTATTGTAAACAAAAACTAAAAACATGGAAGGGTACAATGAGGATCTAAGTTCGAGGTGTTTGAGGAACGTGTTTGTGTTCTAGGGAAACGCCCTTTCGCCAACATGTATACGGTGTTATACACGTGCATCTTTCAATTATCTCCTCTTCAATTTAACAATCTTTTTTTATGTAATAAAGTTTTTGATCAATTTGGGTTATGGAACTTCTAAATTCAGAGTAAATAGTCATGACAATAATAATTTTAAAAGTAATATTTACTATAATTAATATAAAAAATTAAAAAAAAATAAGTCATAGTTTTTATTTATTTAAAAATAAAACGATACAATTATCATAAAATTACAAAAGATTTACATATAACTGTAAGATACTGAATTTGAAATTGTTGTATAATGTGCAACTTAACAAATTTGATAGTTGTCAATTGAGACATAATTTAATGACTCAAATCATATTTTTAAAGAAGAAATAATAATTTATAATATTTAAAAAAAATATTAAATATATATATATATATATATAATTTAAAAACGACAACAATTTATAAACAAAGTGGCGGATAAATATCATGGTTCAAAATTCATTTTCTATCCAAACTAAGACAAATTCATAAGGTGAGTGTCTGTTTATACATATTGTTTTGTTATTCTTAAGAGCAAACCTCAGGACTAAAAGGGTGTTTGGAAAGAGAAACTTACATATCATTCAAAATAAAATTATTAAGAGTTTGTATATGTTAGTGAACTTCTAATTGGACAAATTTAACAATTTATTTATTTAATTATTTTATAATTATACATTAATAAATTGTAGTACTAAGTAATATTTGTACACAAATATTTGGTATTACTTTATAATTAAAAATAAAATACTAAGTAATATCACTTTTTAGCATGTCACTATTAAGTGTTAATTAGTCATTTTAGTTTTATCTTTCCTCTATTTTATTCTACTTTTTAAATTTAAAAATTAACCATTTTATTTACACTCTTCCACATTTTTTTCAATTTTAAAATCTAACTAGTACACTAAAAATAGAGAAAAGAGAAATAGAAGAGAGATATATTATTTATTTAATTTGAAATATCAAACAAATAACTAAAAAGTATTAAATTATATGGTTCCACCTATTTTTGAATTTCTTTACACTTGAAGAGAGAGAGCAAGAAAATTGAGAATCATTTCTCTGTATTTTCACTTTCAGTCTTTACAAATATAAAATCAACATTTTGAATCGAGTAAATAGGTGTTAATGGGCGGTTATGGTTTCACAAAATAAAAAATTATTTAAAAATTAAGTACGGAGTAAATTATATCAGTGTTGACTCTAACAATATTTAAAATTGTAGTTCGCACTCCACAATAACTCAAATAACAACTAAAGTAATATCACTTGTTAGATATACACATCAATAATTAATATTAAATCTATATACATGATTAATTTAATTATTGATGATTACAATATCAATTAATATTGATTTATTTATTTCATTAATTTATAAATTAAATTATTTATATTTATATTTAATATTACTACAATTATTCGAATTTAATTCATACCCATTAAGTTAAAATTATTCGACTTTTAAAATAATTTTATTTATTTTTTGGGTATGTCACATTGACCGCTTACTTTATATTATATTGATTATTAAATAATCATGTTGACCGCTTATTTTATATCATATTGATCATTAAATAATGTATAGCTCTCATAGGTCAAATAATGTATTTCATTTTTTTTTTTTGCATTAATTTAAGTCGCACAATGTCTCAAGATCTCATTTGCAACAATTGTACCTGAAATATATGAACATAAATGGTGTAGTACAACTTAAAAAAAATGAAATTTCATCAAATTTTGTACTAAAATTTTGTTTGGAGACCAAAACTGGGGAGAAACAAAATAGAGAGACTACTTTTGCGATTCAGCTAAAATAGAGGGACCAAAATTTCAATTAAGCCTATAAAAAAAATTAAAATTGTGTAATTTATATTTTTAAATTATAAACAATGATATTTTTCTCTTAAATTTTTTTTTTTATTATTATTAGGCATTTATTAGTATAACTCAAATAATTTTTTTTTTAATAAAAAATTGTTGGCAAAGTATATTAAACATTCACTTTAGTTATACATAAATAACAAATACATTCTCAATTTCTTTTTTTAAACAAATATGTCTTTTATCTTCTATTTAGTGTCAAGTTCGACATTTATGTTTATAAATGTTTGCATCAGTAATTTTAATTTTAAACTTGCAAAATTAAAATTCAAAAGTTATCTTAATTATTTTAAAAACTCGTATGATTCTTAAGTTGTTCTGATTGCAATAGTTATAAGAATATAAATCTTCAATTAAATTTTAAAAAATAATTAAAAAAAGTAATTAGAGTGAGATATATTTTAAGATTTTTAAAATTAAATGTAAAAATTTAATGTATTATTTTATATATAATTGATAAAAAAAATTCATGGTATTATTTTAGAAAATTATAAATATAATAGAGATGGTTTGGCCTCCCTACAATTTGGATAATTTGATAGCCCTAACGGGTCAAGCCCAATCTAAGTTGGTTTAGAAGAATGTACCGTGCATCCTCAGTTTTTATCTCCCACCCCCATTTCTAATATTGACTATCTTACCTTTTTTGACTTTATAAAAAATAATGGAATTTTTTTACCAGTCTCTTTTTTCACCCCTACAATCGAAACTTTTCAAAAATTTCAGAATATTCAAAAGTTTCAAACTTTTGAAATTATTCAAACTGAGTTTTTTTCTTTCTATATTTCAAAAATTTAGTTAAATTCAAAACATTCGAAATGTAAATTAACATAATTAAATTCAAATTTCGAAAATTTCGATGAATCTGAAAGTTTCGAAATGAACTTTTCTAGAAACCTTCGAAAGTTTGAAAGAGTGTGAAACTTTTGAAGCTATAACCTTCAGAACTTTGGATGAATTTGAAAGTTTCGATGAATATGAAACTTCCGAAACACATATTCTTTGAAAGTTTCAAACATTCGAATTATGTCAGTTTCGAAAGTTTTAAAAACTTCAAAACTTTTGAATTTTTCAATTTTTTTTTAAATTTATTACTAATTTTGAAATTCATCAAAAAGTTTATTATTAAATTTATTACTAATTTCATAATTTATTACTGTTTCGAAACTTTTGACTGAATGAATTTTAAAACTTCCAAATGAATTTTGAAACTTTCATTGAATTTCAAACTTTCGAGAGTTGAATTTTCGAAAGTTTATATTTAATGAAAGATTCGAATGTTTCATTATTTCTGATAAAATTATGTTTCAAATATTTGAATGTTTTGAATGTTTACTTACTTTTGTATTTCAAAACTTTCAATATTTCGAAGGTTTGGTAGGATCAGATTCAAATATTTAAAAGTTTCGTATGAAATGGGTGAAAAAAGAATAGTGAATTTTTGGTAGGATTTTTATATATGAAACTAAGAATAATATAGTCTTTTCCATATGAAAGGGGGTGGGAGGTCAAAGTGGAGGGGGCACGGTACATTCTTGGTTTGTTTATGCGAATAAGGCCCATTTTGAGAGGAAGAAACGAATCCAATATTTTTGCAGTTTGGGTTGGCTTTGTTTATTATTGATGTTGCTTTTAGCCGTAATGGATCACTAGTTTTGCTACACCAGCTTGTCCTCAATTGTTTTGTAACTCATTACGTGTATATCCTATTATTATATAAACAAAAATAGTACAATTAAAATATGTAGACTTTACTTTACTAATTACTAGTACCAATTCTCTGCAACTTGAATACAAATATTAATTAGAAGAATATTTGTGTATCTATCGATCTCCAATACTTTTAATTTCGTCATTTTTTGATACATTATCATCACAATCTTTATCAACCTCAGTAGTGGACATAACAACAACTTGTACATCTTCGGTTTCTTGAGCAATTTTGGATGTCATCAATTGAGCAATCTTTTTCATCTCTTTACTCTTTCCCCAAAGAACCATGTACAATCCACACACAATCAACACTGCTCCAATCATACTATACATATTACAAAACAAAACAAATCATCATCAAAATATTATTAGTTAATTAATATATTATATTAGTAATGTGAGTAACTATATATACCTTCCTAAATATAATTTTTCATCCAACATGAGAGAAGCAACAAGAGTA
Organism: Cicer pinnatifidum; assembly: GCA_037974775.1. Taxonomy (NCBI): domain Eukaryota; kingdom Viridiplantae; phylum Streptophyta; class Magnoliopsida; order Fabales; family Fabaceae; genus Cicer; species Cicer pinnatifidum. The sequence continues at coordinate 782,756 of JBBPBR010000001.1, forward strand.
ACAAACAAGAGCATTAGAGGATTGAATACAGACGCAAATAGTGGACCCCTCATCTTTATACACCACGAAGTCACAATAACCACTAATCCAGAGGCAACGATTCCCTATAACAATATTAAAATCAAACATCACTTCAATTCAATTCCATTTATATAAATAAATATATAATAGAAAGTTACAAGTTAAAACCATATTGGTGATTATTATTAATAAAAAAAGAGCATATAATAAATACCGTACCGAGTAAGCGACAGCAAGTAGCCTGATATTCCAAGCCAATTTCCATTGACTGAAGTCCCTTTCAATAGAAAGAGCAAAAGCAGTGGCTTGTATTGCTCCCATTGTTGACATTAATGCTGTGCTTGAGTAATGGCTTGGGTATTCTTTGCTCATCTTAGCCTGTCTCCAAACATATCTTTATTAATTAACAACTAATTCTTCATATTATGAAAATTTTAACAACTTTTATTTATTATTAATCATTCAAATTATTATGCAAACCTGAATTATTAGCCATAAAGCAAAAGAGAAGCAGCTTGCAACAGCACACACAACACCAAACCATTTACTACCAGACTCTGAATGTACTGCTGCTGCCACGTGTCTATTTTTGTCTTCATGTGGATGCAAAAGGTTTATATGAAAGGGCCAAATATGAATTTCAACCCCTTTCAAAAATATCAACATCATTGCCCCACCTATTCCAATTACAGTTCCTAACACCTTTGCTTTTCCAGCTGCTGCTCTCAAATTTAATCTTTCAAAACTGTATGCACAAATATTCATTTCATATTATTTAATTAAAGATGTTGTCACGATTATTAAATTCAGCGATGAATATGATCATTACCCGCATGAGATGGCCAAGATAAAGGTGATGGCAGGAATGAGATTGTAGATAGCAGAAGCAAACGTTGCTGATGTTAAAGCTAAGGCTTCATAGAAAAGGTTTTGAAATAAACTTCCCCTGCAATTAATATTAATTACATAATTACCATTACCATGTAATTAATGTAGATGCATATACTTATATATTACTACATGTTTATTGACATACATACCCAAATAAGCCGCATAGAAATGCCATGAAAAGTACCCTCCAAGTAAGCTTTGGCCTCTTGTTCCTTCATAGAAGAAAAAGTTAAATTATTATTGCTAAAAGTAATTAATTATAAGTGGAATTAATTAAAAGAAATAATTATGTATAGGAACCTTTCAGTAATGAGAGCCAGAGGAATAGTGAAAACAGAACCAAAAGCAAGACGATAAGCAGTAGCAACTTTAACAGTCATTCCATCGTTGATGGCAAGCTTGTAAAGCACATTAACAGCAGCATATGCAATTTGTACTAATACCATAAGCATCACTGGTTTCAATCCACGCACTCTATTCAATATCCCTTTCATCTTCTCTATAATATTGGAAGAAAGAGATAGATAGAGTACTGTGAATTAAGGTGCATCTACTATCATATATTTGTAGGGGTATTTATACTTGCTTGCTGTGGAATATATTTGAAGATTCAGATTCCAAAAAGAATTATGGGATAATGTATGAACTATATGATCATAAAATATTTTCATTTATGTACATGCACCTTTTTAATATATTGAAGAGCACTCATGTGTTTTCTTTTTATTGTTAAAAAATATGTACCAAATTATGTCACTTTTGATTATTAGATTAATGTTATTATTAGTAATATAGTACAAATAATTAAGTTTAAGTTTAGTTATAGTTTTACTCAACTTATTTTTATTTATTTGCGAAATTAATCTTTTATTTTAAAAGTTGACAATTTTAATTACTTATTCAGATTCTTTCACTAAAAAATATCAATTATGATACTTTAAATAACATGTCATATCATATAATAATGTAGAGTTATTAATACTCATAAAAGTATAATAAAATAATGTAAAAATTACTTTACTTTCATCTTTAATTTTTTTATTTATATTTTTATATAATTAGTGATATATAAATAATAAATTTATTTAAATATAATATAAGTTTATATCACGTTATTTATAATATGTTAAATTATTATTTTTTAATTTAAAAATATAATAGAAGAATCAAAATAGTCGATTTTTAAAATAGAAATATCAACTCCATAAATTAATAATAATAAAAAAATTAAAACTATAATTAATAGTCAAGTTAATCTTTACGTAAATACTGGAAAATAAATTAGAAGCATGCACCAACGTACAAACACGTGCAAATGATATTGGTCAATGAGGACGTCTTGCCAATTAGGCCTTAAGCTTTTGCCTTTGCTTTGTTTGTGCTTTATTAATGCTGACAGACATTGAACAAAGGAAGATAATAGATCAATTGCCAAAAGACAATAAATTAATGCTGACTATATGTACTTCGTGGAAACTGTTTAAAAATTTGTAATTTCAATATTAATTGCCATATCTTTGAGACAAAACAATTTAATTACAAATTGTATTAGTGTTTTACTGCAATATAAAAAATCGTTTTAAAATTAAATCATCAATATAACTATTTTAATTATGTAGAAATATAGTTCTAAGATCAGTATAAATCTAATGAAATAATGTTTGAAGAGAGACAAAAGTAGAAGTGACTCGAAATATGTATCGATCATAAGAGAAAAAAGAGAGAAAATTCAAAAATATTTCGAATTTTAATGTACTTTTTAATTCTTAAAAATATTACATAGCTCAAATTCAAGTGAACGCAAAACACGGATACATATATGCTAGTTGATTTAAACATGTTTTCTCTTATTTTAAATATTAGAAACCCTTAAGACATATCTCAAAAGTTAAACCTCCAACTTATAAATATTAATATTGGTCGAAGTCTCTTCTAAATCGAACTTCAACGGATTTTTCCAATTCCCACCAGACCACTATGCAGGACTTAGAGACATCATATGCAATTTGTCTTGTCTTAGCATGTTTTATTTATTTATTTATTTATTTATTTATTTATTTATTTATTTATTTATTCTCCAACAACTAGACATAGAAGTGTTTGTCGTTCTTAATTTTGTCAAACCCTTGTCTTATAATTTAGCTACTACCCAGCACTTGGTATGCATGTTTTATTTGGAGAAAAACAAAGATAAAAAAAATTAAAAGAACACAATTAAAATACGAAAATATAACATAAGTTTTTTAATTTGAATTTTGCAATAAAGAACTATAACCCATACAAGTAATATTGACATTTTTTCATTCTTTTACAAATCTAAGGAATATGAGACCATTTATGCATATATTCTTTTAATCAACTCTAACACTAACGTTTTATGACTTTTTAGAAATTTGAATGTATATGTATTTTTTTGTTAAATAGAAATTCACCAAACAATTATTTCGTATATTATTGATTAGTTGTTTGCAGTTGTTTATATTTCATAAAATTATTTTGAAGTATTTATTGGACACTAGTTGTATTTTAAGTTAATTTACATTGTAAATCCGTAAAGTTATAGTTTTAAACTTAGAAAAATAGCAAGTTCCATATTATTGGAGTTTATAGCACTTTTAAGCTAGCTATATATAACTCACACGATTACACGAATCAAAACACCTTTATTAAAGTGTTAATGTCCATTCCTTTTTATTAAGTGCCACCATGTGAACTTTATTTGGTACACAAGAACGACACTTTGATTGATTGAAGAATAAAATATAAGTTATATTATATGACTTATTAAAAAGGTAACATACACTACATTTAAATCGAACATAGCATGTGATACATTTAACTCTGTTTATTCAAAACGAATAGCCTTTGTAGCAGTGGAGCAAGCCACTTCACCAAATCCTCATTGTTTCTCTCAAAGACAAAGTTAACAAAATCCAAGGAAAAAAGCCAAGAAAAGGGAAAGACCAAATCCCTTATCCTATGAACGAAAAATCCAATATACTTTAGTATTGAGATTCAAGTATATAGTAAACATCAATTAATATTGATTTTGCATTTAAAAAGTCTAACATAATGATTTGGACACAAACTTCTTTGATACTATCGATCAAATTATGATTTGGTGTTTGGTAAACATGATCATGATTTATTAATTAATTTGATTTTGTAAATTACTTCCTCTCAACTCAAATATAATAAATAACATGCACACCAAATCCAATTAAGAATATAATGTTATACAGTTAATTTTTTTTTTTTTATGTACTCAAAACAATGATTGTATCTCCAAACGACCTTTCTTTTAGATATTTAATTTCTTATGAGATTTTGTTTTCCGAAAATATTAATCAAAGTTTACTATATTGAAACAATAGCATTAAACATGGTAAAGTTAGTTATAATTTACTTATTTGAGGCCATCAAATAAGATATGTTTTTATTTATATTTGAGTTTGAAGGAAATTACCGTAACTAGTATGCATATTTGTGAGACGTGCGAATTATATATTTATCTTAATTATTAAAATTTTATTAATATATTCTTTCCTCTAAAATAATAGATTAATAGGCATATGTTTTTTATTTCAAGAAGTCAAATGACGAAATTCACATGCACTAATTATCGGAAAAAATAGTACTTCAATTTCAAATCTGTATTCTAGTACATCAATTATTTTTACAATTGTCTTTAACTTATAGTTCAAATGATAAACACATATATTGTTAGGTTGAACATTTTATACTAAGTTTGAATTCGATATCTTACAGTTGTGTGAGTTAATTTTTTAATATACATATGTAAATTAATTCTACAATAACATTCAATTGAAACTCTTTAAAATTCAATTAATTTTAAAAACAATTGCGAAAATGAAGTAGTACAAAAAAAAGAGTAAACTTTAAATAATAGATGCTAATGTAAAATTAATTTGCATTGAAAGAGCATATCTTTTAAATTCCTAAAATAAGTGAGCATGTAGATGAGTGATGGGAGGGGGTGGCCCAATTGTTCCAAGACCATCCTCCAATTTTTAAATTTTTTAATTTACTATACTTACTTTTTTTAATCCAAATTTATAGTATTTTTTTAGATGAGATGTTTATAATCATCATAAATTCACACACAACAATGAAATCTTGAATTCGAACTTATAATAAGACATTTAATACAATAATATCGATATTTGTTAATTGAATTATAATTTAAAAATATTTAATATTTTTATGTTAAATTTTCAATTTCTCTTTAGTAAAATCCTAAAACCTCTTGATCATTGGATTTGGTCCTTCTCTTCTAATTCATCTTAAATTATACCAAATTCAGTAAATCTTTATATATATATATATATATTTTACAAATGACATACCTTCATCTACTAAACAAATAAACCATAAAAGGGATATAAATTTGATTTATTAGTGAAAGTGAAAAAGTTACATATTAAAATTTTTTAATTTATAAATTCAATTTTTATTCTCAACAAAATACGGTATTTGTTGTAAAAAAAAAAAGGCAAACGTGTTATTGGGTTTAATAATTGGGACGAAGGGAGCATATGTCTCAATTCTACTATTTATGTTCATCCAAATGTTGAGAGCTGGAGAGACATAGGAGTCAGCTAGGGGTGGGCTGAGGAAAAAGAGCGACACACCACTTTTTGCCACTTCTTCAATTATAAAGAATTAATTTAATATAACATTAATCATTATTTTATTTGTTATAAAAAAAATTCAGTAATAATTTTAATTTAATAAAAATATTAATTCTATTATTTTAATATTTGGCATTATTTAATTGATACTAAAAAAATTAAAAAAAAATAATATTTCATCAAAGTATTAAACAAACTTTTTATAAGATAATTTCGCTTAAATAATCAATATCGACAATTTATTGTAAAACCAAGAACAACAATCAATTGATCAAAATTTATCAATCCACAATAAATTCAAACGTACACTAGATGATAATCGATTAATTTAAAAAAAAATTAGATGATAATCGATTATTTTTTTTTTATAAAAATAAACATTGTACGTTAAATAATTACAGTATATATATATATAGACAAAAAGAAAATAATATTTATTCATTTAAATAAATAAATTATATAAGATACAACATAAATTCGCTAAAAACAAAAATGGTGAATATACGGATATACTCATAATATTCAAGTTAATAGCATAAAATAACACAATATTTAGAAATAGTTTGACAAAATAAAAGTGGTTGGAATAGTAATGTCTTCAGATCTACAATGTGGACGACTAGTCATTGATTGAATCAATAACTAATCAAAATTGATTTTTTAATTTAAATCAAACGAACACCACAACAAGACACATCACAAAGATGATAAATCAATCAATGTTGATATGATAAAATTATAAAAAAAGTACATATAGAAAACTTAATTTTTGTCGAAACTATTTATTTAAATTAAAATTGAAAAACAATAAACACAAAATTTTTTAAATCAAAATACAACTTAAAACCACTACAATAATTTGTTTTTAATAATTCCACTTTAAAAATATAAAAGTACATAAAACTAAAATGCATATAATACATAACAAATTTATCAACAAAATTAATAAGACCTCAATATTAATTTTATAGAAAAATAGTCTCTCAAAATTTATTTTAAATTTCGACATATATTGGATCAATTCTTAACTTCTTTGGCCACCATTTTTTGTTTTGATTTTATGTTATGGTTCGATACTCTAAAAAGAGTATTAGTCACTTTTTTATTTTTTTTTTATTTTGTTAATATCTTAACTACAATATAATACTTTATAATTTTTTAAAAAATAAATAAAGTTTAGTAGTTTAAAATCATAGAGAAGTGAAAAAATTTATACTTTCCATATTGATGTTCTTGCAAGTATTAATTGAGGTGCACTTGTAAGATTATTTTATAGTTTTTTTCTTCAATATTTTTATATATTCTTTTATCTTTGAACTATCAAATTCAGTTTGTATATATTTTTGTTGATTATGAAACAGGGTTTTAAAAATAAATTCCAGTTGTTATTATGATAATGATCTCAAGAGATATTGCGCACAATAATGAATATTCTTGCATGTGGTTTTTATGATTGTAGGAACTCTGTATTTGTCTGAGCTAAGGCACATCGAATGCTGGAATACTTATCTTCAAATAGGGGCCAAATATTCTAATTTCATCAAAATGGTATACACTATTGTGGCATGTGGCATCTTGACAAACTCACCTTTAAAGCACCACAATGTATGTTCTCTATTGTGCCAAGTCGTGTCATCATTTTTATTACACTTAGACTGAATTCGAAATACAGATACAAGTACCTCAAAAGTTAGGGATCATGACACTATATGTCAAGACTTATAGGAGATGCTCAAATAAGTATAGTATATATTCAGGGTTTTCAAAATCTGGTCAATCGTGTAATTGGTTACTCACTTGTTCAACTACACAAATGCTGATTCGGTATACATTAAGAAATTTAAAATATTTGTTACATATATATTTAAGAATTTAATATATATATATATATTAATAGTTTATAAAAATATTACACGGTCAGTCAATTACAATCATTAAATTATCCTAATGATTGTGCTATATTGAATATTTTATTTTGTAATTCTTAAAAAAAATAAGTTTATAACAATTTATTTTCTAAAATTTGAATGTTAATTAATACTACCTCATTCCTTAAGTGTAAATATTTATTGCAATTTTTACTCTTATTATAAATAAAAATTGGTAGTGTAATCAATGAGTTTATTTTGTTTAAAAATAATTAAAATAATTTTTGTGTATTAATGTATTTAATAATGACTTTTCATATTTCAAAACGAATAAATAGTATTAATTAAAGTTATATTTGAAAAATAATAAATACGTAAATTAAAAATTAGCTTATATTTAAAGACACGTTTTGTTGTCTGGTGGCTTTTTATAATTAGAGACGGGCAGGATTAATAACAAATTAGTGTGTAAATGAAAGTAGACATTATATGATATAATATTTCATTCTTTTACGTTACAACTTCAATTCTAAAATAGTACAAGTTATAGTGAAGATAAATTGCACGTTGATGAAAATATGAGGCATATATATAATGTATACGTTGCAAAACATTTCTGAAAGGAAAATATTAATATTAGAAAGAACTAGAGAAACGAAACACACGAATATATAATTTTGACGCTGGCAACCGCCAAATACAGATATTAAAATAAAATACTTGTTCGATCATTCTTTCTTTTCGTTAACATTTTATTCGTTCTGTTCTTTACGAATAACTGAATTAATTCTATGAATCGGTTTGGGTCACGGTGACCCATCGATCGTTGGTCCAATCACAAATCTAGTCAAGTTGCAATTACTTATATAATCTTAAAAGTGATACACCACTTTAAAACATATATTATTATTATAATATATGCAAGCAAGTTGTTAAACTCAATTCAAGGAGTCGTACATTTTACGAATTTAGATATCAATTTTGAGTCAGCTTGCTAGTAAATTTAAACTTATGCAAATTTGAAAACAAAATTGAGTTGACTCGGTTGGATTCTTAAAAAACTAAGATAAAAAGATAATTTTGTATGAATTTTTAATGATTTTTTCATCTATTAAATTACATTTATCCATTTCCTTCATTATTAGTTAAATTTTGTTCACTATTGTGTGATTATATTCATATTAGAGTTTGACCCATCACGGTTTTGGTTGATAATAGTTATGATATTTTATAAGTATATATGTGTTATGTAATCATGTATATCTTTTGTCAATATTATTTTATTATAAGATAAATTTAAAATATTCTATAAATTGATTTTATTTATTCAAATTAAATTTATTTAAACCTCGATTTTGATAATTTTAAACTTAAAAGGTGTGTTTGGTTGGAGGAGAAGAGATCAAATTTATATAACTTAAAAAATATAAAATTTCTATTTTTTAATTAAATCAAACACAAAATCATTAAAAATCTCTTACCCTATTCCATTATTCGGTTTTAAATCAAATATTTTATACTTTCCCTTCCTCTCTTGTATAAAAATCCCTCCTCCCCTTTATTAAAATATCTCTCCTCCTTCATTTTTCTAAATCTAAAGCCTAAAGCTTATGATTCTTCATTAAGACATCCAAATTTCATTATTAGCCCTAACAAATGATCAGCTTAGCAACAATAATTGACACTCTTGTGTACTGTACCTCCAAAATCTATCATTAATTAATATCAACTTTCACAAAACTTCAAAAGAAGCAAACACAACAAAAAAATTATTTATTCCATTTGACCACTGTGTATGCAGGTTCATCCCCTATTAGGTGGCTTGGTGATTTTCTTTATTCTCTAATATGACAAATAAGAAAGATGTGCATGTTCAGTTAATCAAGCCAAAAACTTTCGATGTTGTGAAAATTCATATGAAACACGAATTTTAATATATGTCATTTTATTATATATAGCTGCCTTATTTTTATTAAATAAAAAAGTTAAAAAATAAAAACAATTAATAATAATATAAATAGGGATAGTCGTAAATACAAGTCAACCCGCAAACTCAACTAATTCAAGTTTGAATTTAACTCAAACCAATTTAAATATGCAAACTCAGACATAAATATTTTTATTATTTTTGGCATTATTGATTTATAATTATAATTTATTTGTTGAAGTTAATTTGATGATTTATTTTTAATTTAATTTCTCTGTGTGATTTATTGCATCTGTAAAATATATTTTAAGTATTGAATGTTGAGTTGTGATTACATTTTATGATTCCTTAGATATTTAAATATTAAAATTTAATTATATTATTTAAAAATTAAAACATTTTTTTTTTCTTTATGGCTCACAAATCTATCTGAACTCAATTTGTTCACAGTCAAGATGGTTTAGCTCGAGTTTTGCATAAAAATTGAGGGTTGAAAACTCAACCTAACTCAAATAAAATTAATCCACTCAATTATTAGATTTAATCAAAACCCACCCAAATAAAAGGACGTTAGCGAAAAAAGTCAATAAAATATAGACTATGTCGAATAATTGATAATACATGAAAAATAATATCCAAATGTTACTAACAATTTTAATGAATCTTTATAACTTTTTTTTTTGTATTTTTAGTAATTTCAATGTATTTATATTAGTATTAATTATTATTTTATTGTTTATTTATTTATTTATTTAACATTTTT
>JBBPBR010000001.1:793050-808879 GCA_037974775.1 Cicer pinnatifidum
AGAGTAGAAATTCACCCTTCTAAAAGGCATGCTCTTAAAAGAAAAAATAAATACAACATCACTTTTTTAAAATTTAGTGCTCTCGTAACATTTATTCTTTTAACGACCTCTCACTAATCAAAAAAGTAAAAAAGATTGATATTTAAATTTTAAAATGAAATATATTGGTATTTTTATTTAAATGTGGGTTATTTAAAAAATTCAAGTGAAATATATTGATATTTTTATTTAAATGTGGGTTATTTAAAAACCTAAAATAATGTAATTGAATTAATAAATTATTGATCACTTCAACTATTTTTTAGAGAAAGCTTTGTTGATGTATATAATCTTTCCCATCTCTCGAAAAGAGATAAATTGGAATTAATCCATCGACACTTGGGAGTTGGAACTCACAGCTTTAATTTTGTCTATTTGACAAGTACTTAGGACAAAATGTGTAAACATAGAATAATCTAAGAACAAATATAGGAATAATTAATTATTAATTAACAAGTAAAACTACAGTTATAAAATTACCTAAAAATATATTTATCATGAATATTTGGATCTTAAATATTTTAATTTACACATTTTAAGTCGTTATTCATCAAGATTTCACTTAAAAATTTAAAATCATTTAATTTTTTTTGATACTTTCGACATTTTATTTTTAGTGTTCACACTTAGATGGATTATCATATCCACAACCATTTCCTACAGTATTGTTCTTACCATTGATCTCGATGTTGTTGTTGTAGTTAATGTTATCATGATCTATCGTTGTAGACGTGATAACAACCTCAACTTTTTGAATTTCTGAAGAGATTTCCAAATGAACTTGTTCCATTTCTTTACTTTTACCCCACAACACCATGTACAACCCAATCATTATTAGAATAGTTCCAATTACACTACACATGTAAAAAATTAGATAAATAATCAATATAGAAGTAAATAACTTGAGTTGAATAATAAATTACAAGTAATTAAATATTACATAAAAATTACCTTCCTAAGCATAGGTTCTCATCCAATATGAAGGAACCAAGAAGGACGACAAGCACAAGCATGAGAGGGTTGAAAACAGAGGCGTACAGTGGACCTCTCATCCTTACACACCATGCAATTACAATAAACATTATTCCAGAGCCCACAATTCCCTGCAACAGCAACAGCAACACCCCCAATTCAAGTGATTATACTAATCGGTATTTAATTAATGTAATTAATGTTATTAAATGAATGAATTAAGTTACCGAATATGCTGCAGTTAGAAGCTTAATATTCCAACCCAACCTCCAATGGTTCCAATCCTTCTCAACAAAAAGGGCATAAACAGTGGCTTGAATCGCACCCATTAAACACATCAAAGCTGTACTTGAATAATTACCTTCGTATTCTTTGCTCATTTTTGTCTGCATTAATGTTATAGTATTAATTAACTACTTATATATATAACAACAAATCATTTAAATGATTGAAATTATCCAAGTATACCTGAATGATGAGCCATAATGCAAAACTGAAGCAACTTCCGAGACCACAAAAAATACCCAACAATTTGGTAACAGAATCATGATTTAATGTTCCCTTATGGTCCTTATGTAAAAGGTTAATGTGGAAGTTCCAAATGTTCATTTCAACACCTTTGAGAAATGTAAGCATCATAGCCCCACCAATTCCTGTTATTGTTCCTAACACCTTAGCCTTCCCTGATGCCTTTTGCAAATTCAATCTTTCGTAACTAAGGTAAATCAACCAAAATATCATTAAAAATTATCATGCATATAATTTTTGTTCATCAAGTAAAGTCAAAAAATATATTTGAATGAGTTTTTGCAAACACACTTACAACAATATAAAAAGTTCATCTATAAAAAAATAGTTTAAAACTCAATTTTAAAATTCATATTTTTATTAATTTTATCTTGATCGATTTTATTTAAAAAATTATATTTAATTTATTTTAAATTAAAAAATTCTAAATTTTTATCGATAAACTTTTTATTATATTCGAAACATGTATAAACAAAAATTGATTACTAATTAATTTTATAAGAATTAAAAATTATATTTTTATTTTATTGAGACTAAAAAAATTAAAAGGTTAAACTTTTACAACATCTAAAAATATATTTAACTTTAATAATAATAAATTTAGATTCTTTATAATGAATAAAATAAAATCTAAAAAAAATTAAGAATCAATATTCTATTAAATTTATGATTAATTATGACATATCTACAACATATATCTTCCATTTATGATTAATTAGTTGTGATTATTCAATTTAGAAATATGAATAAAATGAATGTATATATAGTTGTTAAGGTGGTGAGTTGAGTTGTACTTACCCACAAGCGACGGCCATGATAAAAGTGACGGCAGGAATTAGATTATAAACGGCGGAAGCAAATGTCGCTGATACCAATGCCAATGACTCAAAATAAAGGTTTTGGAATAAACTTCCCCTGTTATTTTATTGCATATATATTCTTCAAATTAATATTTTCTTAGCAAATTTAAATTCAAATTTATGGAGTTTATGTAATCTTACCCAAAAATACCACAAAAGAATGACATAAAAACTACTCTCCAAGTCAGCTTTGGTCTGTTTTTCCTGTAAATAAATATAAAAAGAAAAAAGCGGTTAATTAGCAAAAAGTGTAACAAAGGGTAATTAATAATCATATGATATGAAATTATATAAGTAGACCTTTCAAAAATGAGAGCAAGTGGAATAGTGCAAGCTGCTGCAAAAATGAGACGGTATGCTGTAAGAACTCTTACGTTGATTCCATTATTAATAGCAAATTTGTAGAGAACATTCGTAGAAGCAAATGTAATCTGCACCAATAACATCATCAGGCCTGGTTTCAATCCATTCACTACTTTCCTTATATCTCTCATTTTCTTTTCCTAATATACTAATTATAGCTGCTGCATAAATTGGGTTTTAAATTGAATAAACTAAATGGTAAAATGTGATGAACTTATAGAAATTGCAGTACATGGTTAGTTTATATACACCAAAAATGCTAAGTTAACTTAGTGGAGAACACAGATTTTCAAAATTCAAAAAGGCGTTTTTTTAATTCATTAATTAATTCAACATTAGTCAATTATGCCTCGATTAACATCATTGGATTGAGGAAGTAAAATCTTAATTTGTTATATCCTTGTGTTTGTAGTGCAACTACCATATCACACATGTCATAAGGTGTACTTAAACATATCTCACAACTACATATAAAAGATTGACAACAAAAAAAAAACTACATATAATTTTTATTTATTTTTTTATTTTTAATGTAGATGAGATGATTAATAGTTAATAGTATCATAAATTTATAATAATAATTGCAAGATTTTGCGTTTGAATCCGAAACAGTATTAAATCCAACAATTTTGATATTTGTCAATTGAATTGAGATTTAAAAATATAAAATATATTTATATTTCTTGTTATATATATACAAGACCTTCTTAAATATTTTGGAGGCTTTATTCTAATTTTTAAAATTCAATCTCTAATAAAATAAAAGTACAATTTTAATAATTAATAAAAAATAAAATAAATTTAAGTCTCTATAAAATTTCAAATTATTTTTTTTAGTTTCTATAAAGAAATTCTCAATTTTTTAATCCATAAAATTCTTTTTACTCACATTTAATCTCTACATTGAATTTTTTTTTAATTTTTTTTGTAAAAAATAATAATTTTAGTCCTTAATAAAAGTTTTTATAAAATTATAATAGATACTAATAAATTATTTTAAGGACTAAATTTAAAAGATCTTAATTTTGTATGGATTAAAAATATATTTAATCCAAATAAAATTAACTCTCATTTTATTTTATTCTTAAAAAAAAAATGGACATCATGAATTGGGGACATTTGTATTGGTGGTTTGCACAGTCCAATAGTTACCCCTATGTATAACTATATAACAAATTTTCTATATATTTATTTATATTTATGATTTGGTCTTTATATTATGATTTGTTTGGGTCATTAGATTGAAAATTTGTAGATTTTATTATGTATTTGTTCTAAACACTTCTTATATTTGAATATATCTTTAATATATTTATTTTTGGTTTGTTATAAAGAAATGTATAAGTAAAGAAATGTATAAGTATGTATATTATTTTCGTGACTTGAATGTTTGCACATATAGGTAGATATTTCAGAAGCTCAAACTTATTATTTAAGTGATCAATTTTTTAATAAAATGAATAACAATATTTTTTGGAATGTCTGGGATGTAAAAGTGTAAATTATTGGAGCCTATTAGTCTATTACCATAAGCGCAAGCAATGCTATGCAAGCACATAGAAATTATTTTTAAAAATATAAAATCAAAACTTATTAGAGTTCAAAAGTATATCTAACTTGTAGTTCAAAGGTATTATTTTATTAAAAAAAGCAGTATATGATAAAATTATATAATTTAAGTATTTGTATTTATACATATTTAAATTTGAGCCTCTAATAAAAAAAGTATAATTTTAATAATTTATAAAGAATAAAATAAATTTAAGTTTCTATAAAATTTCAAAATTTTATTTTAGTCTCAATAAAAAATAGCTCAATTGGTAGTGGAATTGTGATGAGGCAGTACTTATCCCTTAGGTAAATTGGTAGTGGAATTGTGATGAGGCAGTACTTATCCCTTAGGTACAGAAATTCACATCAAATTAAAATAGAGTATTCATCTAACAACCTAAAAACTTTAAAAAATATGAAAATACAATACAACTTCATATTTTCCACTAAATTTTTATGGAAATCTTTATACCATATTATTCCCGTCTATCATGTGTGTTTAAGGTTTGAAAGTCCTATCTCTATCATGCAAAAAGAAAAAGTAATGAAGAATTTCTAAGAAAACAGAGCATAATGTATTAGAAAGGTTAAGGTTATAGTTATTGGGTTGTCTTAGATTTCCTTTGTTTTGTAGTATGTTTCAATGAAGTTTGCTAGTACCTTTCGCAGCCTCAGCTGACTTGTTTCCCATTGGAGTGAAGTGGATAATGACACTTACAAATACATCACTAAATTAGATAAGTGGAGGTATGAGATTTCCATTATTTTGTTAGAATAAACCAATTAAATAATTAAGCCACAACTTGCCAAACTTATATTATATGTGATTGCGTAATAGTAAACGAATCTAACTTTACTAAAATAAGCAATTCATTTTACAAAATAAATCAAGTAATATAAACCATAGATTAAAAAATTAAAAATAAATATTAAAAGTACGTTATAACTAATTATGAATATGTTAAAATAACAACCATTTATTTTTCACTTTACATTGTAGATGATCCAAATTCATAGTAAACACCATTAAAGTAATTAAATTCTAGACACAAATACACGACGTTA
This sequence comes from Cicer pinnatifidum, assembly GCA_037974775.1. Lineage (NCBI taxonomy): Eukaryota > Viridiplantae > Streptophyta > Magnoliopsida > Fabales > Fabaceae > Cicer > Cicer pinnatifidum. The sequence goes on from JBBPBR010000001.1 coordinate 798,429, forward strand.
TGAATTAGCCGTCGGTTTAATAACATGGGGATAATTAGTTTGGGTTAACATCAACTACATCGATGGTTGAATATTTTCATAAAATTCTTTTAAGATGTTTGGGTTAACATAATAATATATTTAAATATTTTTTTTTTAAAAATACTTTCCAATATGTTAAAATTTAATGTAGATCAAGTGTTTTAATTACTAAGTTTAACATATTTTTTTGGGGTGATATTTAGCCTTATCTTTTAACTAAAGAAATAGGCTTGTTACAAAAAAATAGCCATATTTTTATATATAAAACCGGTATAACTTAAGTTAGATGTTAACTAGGTCATAGATGATGTGAGTGAGTCTAATTTATTTCAATCCATATTAATCCATATATTAAGTAAAAGACCATTAAAATGAACTTTCCATGTGAGAAGCAACAAAAGCTAATTCACTCTAGTTAATTCAACTATATGTTTAAGCCAGCACTAACTCATGCTGAATTATGGTTCTTATAATTGCCACCTAAATATTATGGTGGAATGGAAATTATGAATAAAGCCACTCTGCTTTATGCATTTACGACATCACATAATCTCCCTTTTCCTCCCAAAAGTAACTTATTCAGGGCAATTTGATTCCATTAATAATTTAAATTTAAGCATGATGGCCTTTGGTGTTAGTATATGGGTTTGGCAATCCCTTCAAATAAGAGAAAGGAAAAAAAAAGTTAATCAAATTGTGGAAAATAAGTGCTCTATTTGATACAATTTGGTCATATCTATCTTTAGTATTTAATCTACCGAACGCATTTTGTATTATAAAGTTGAGATTCTTAGAATAAGACTATTGCTCCACATTTATCTTATTTTCTTTGCCAATATTTGTTTTATCCTACTTTTCTGCATAACACCTCTACTTTTCTTGTATAAATTTGATTTTTACCCACAACTTTTGAAACATCCATACATCACATATTTGTGGTTTTTGTTTACCACATTACTTGATTTTTAGTATTAAATTAAGCATCAACAAGTTAGTTTTTTAGTGTTCAAAACAATGCAAGAATATATTTAAGGCATTTTCCTAATTAGGCCCAATTCGACCTAGATCAAAATAGTATTGGCCCAAACTAAGTTTTTTTCACCAAGTTTTTTAACTATTAGAAAAATGTATTATTGTGAGATGATTTCTCACTCAACTCTATAAAAAGTTAATTCTTATTGGAACTGTGATTCAGATAATGTATTCTACATCTTATGATAAATTAGGTGATTGTATGAACAATCTTTTTGTTGTGGGAAGTGAATCTATTTAGGAAATCAATATTTATGCATTGAAAAAGAATTGGTCTATGACTACCAATTGGGAAATATTTTTTTGAGTGATTTACAATTCACCACAATTGTTATAATACTACACCCGATTGTATATATACAATAAAGTTGGATTAAAAAGTTGATTTATTTGATTTAAAATTTAAATTAAATACATCAATTTTTATTGATTCAACATTCTTTTATATATATAATCAGAGAAAGAGGTAGAAAATTTCTATTCACCAAATTTATGTAAACATATAAATAAGATAATTTGTAATTATGTCCAAAAATTTATTAGGTGAATTTCACCAAAAGAAAAAAAAATCTGCAAAATTAAATCTAATACAAATATTTTCAAAAGTTAATTAGGAAAAAGTTATGGCCTCCTTGACAAATTTTCAAGAGTGACAATTTTAGATGACACTTGTATGGACTTTTTTCCACCCTTAAATCATAACATTACAACAACCATTGTTAAAGTTTTAATTTTATCTACAGTGTAAAGTACATCTAAGACTACTCAATTGAACACATTTTGTGCGTTGAAGTGTTTAATTGTCCTTTTTTCTTCTTTTTATTCTTCAAACTTTTTGTTATGCTATGATGTATTTTAAAGTTGGAAATTCAAAATAAACATTGATATAATATTATACTTTTTCTAATAAAAAATATAAACAAAAATAAAAACGTATTTGATTTAAGTTTTAAATCAAATACATATTAACTTTTATTTATATTTATAATTGAAATATTTAATCGTCGTATTAGACATTACAAATATTTTTTCTCTCCTATCTACTGTTTTTTCTTTATTTTGTACATTTTCATTTTTACTTTGCTCTTCATATTTCTCAGTTGGTGAATCTTGATCATCCTTAACCACTTGAACATCAATAGATTAACCATTGTATGTATGTTCTATTAGAGACCTCACCACTATTTCAATTGTGTCATAATTCAGGTCGGCTTTGCAAGGGTGCAACAAATAATGTGATTTGTTCAATGAAAAAAACAAGAAATTTTATGTTTTTGTTAACAAAATATAATGGAGGGACTACTTTTGCGATTCAGCTAAAATAGGAGACCAAAACTGCAATTAAACCTTAATTTTTTTTGAGCAACTTCATTCAACCAATCATAGAGTGTTACAGTACAAAAGGAAATTGGCTTTAATGGTTATTATATTGAAAATCAGATGTAAGATTATTTGGAATGGTTTGATAGAGTAAAACATATGAATAGTTAAATTTAGGAAAAAGAATGTTATGGAAAAATGATTGTTTACTTACCCAAAGGAAACGGCCATGATAAAGGTTACAGCTGGTATAAGGTTGGCCATTGCAGATGCAAATGTTGCTGAAGTTAAAGCCAAGGCCTCCAAATAGAAATTTTGAGCTAATGCTCCCCTACATATATATCAAAATCAAATTGCGTTGTTTGCACGTAAATGAAAAGTAACGGTTAAGAAGGAAGAACATAAAATATAATCTATGAATGTAAATTGACATATAAAAGATTATTACGTGGATCCATGAAGGATTAAGGATTAATTGAATGGTTTAAGTTCAGATTGCAAATATTTTCAAAGAGATGTAAGGTTTCATCCTACTACTAATATTTTCATTTATAAAAAGAAATATTATATAAAAGAAATAAAATTGTTCAGTACCAAATAATAGGACATTAACATTTACATTATATCACTATTTTAAATTAGTGTTACAAATATATTGTAAATTAATCTTTATATTACGGAAAATTGGAGTCAAATACAATTAATGCAGCTGCGATTGTTTGTCGTTGCGGCGACATTTAAATTTACAATAATACAACTATAATTGTAGTTATAGACAATAATTTAAGACGAAACGTTAAATATTAAAAATATATGATTGTTAAAATATCATTTTGATAAAGAAGAAAATATATTTTTTGAAGCGGTTGGTCTCATGTAGGTCTAATGTAATTTAGTGAAGATTGAATTGATTGAAAATAAGCATTAAGCAAATTTTTGATCTAAATCATCACGAAAGTGATATAAAAGAAACAAAAATTGCAATTTATGAATGTAATAACTTGCTCCAAACACATATAAAGACAATATATGCGTGCTTTATGTATAACTTAAAGGTTGCAAGCTTTATGTATAACAAAATATAACTTAAAGGTCGCAAGCTTTATGTATAACAAAATATAACTTAAAGGTTGCAAGCTTTATGTATACGATCCCTACAACATCACTTGTGTAATAAGATTGACCATTGTATGTATGTTCTACTAGAGACTTCACCACTATTTCAATTGTGTCATAATTCAAGTCGGCTTTGCATTGGTGCAACAAATAATGTGATTTGTTTAATGAAAAAAAAAAAAGAGATTTCATATTTTTGTTAACAAAATATAACTTAAGGGTTGCAAGCTTTATGTATATGATCCCTACCACATCACTTGAGTAATAAGATTGACCGTTGTATGTATGTTCTACTATAGACCTCACCACTATTTCAATTGTGTCATAATTCAGGTCGGCTTTGCAAGGGTGCAACTAATAATGTGATTTTGTTCAATGAAAAAAAAAAACAAGATATTTCATGTTTTTGTTAACAAAATATAACTTAAGGATTGCAAGCTTTATGTATATGATCCCTACAACATCACTTGTGTAATAAGATTGACCATTGTATGTATATTCTACTAGAGATCTCACTACTATTTCAATTGTGTCATAATTCAGGTCGGCTTTGTAAGGGTGCAACAAATAATTTGATTTGTTGAATGAAAAAAAACAAGAGATTTCTTGTTTTTGTTAGCAAAATATAACTTTAAGGGTTGCAAGCTTTATGTATATGATCCCTATAACATCACTTGTGTAATACCAATACCAACGCTTGTATGAGTGACATTATTTTAAAAAGAATTGAGTGACAATACTTTAAAAAAATACAAAAACATTTTAAAAAACGTTCACATAAGATGTCGCAATTTTTTAAAAAAACATTATTGTCTAAAACTCCATTTATTTTTAAAATAAAAAACAAAAGCAGTTTTACTTAAAAAACAATGTTAAAAATGCACTATAACATCTATATTTTAGTATATTGAATATACTTTTTCTAATAAAAAATATAAACAAAAATAAAAAGATATTCAACGTAAATATTAAACCAAATGCATATTAACTTTTGTTTATATCTACGATCGAAATAGATAATTATCATATTAGGCATTACAACTATTTACTTCTCCACATCTACTTTTTCTTTATTTTGTACATTGTCATTCTCACTTTGCTCTTCATGTTTCTTTGCGAGTGAATCTTCATTATCCTTAACCACTTTAACATTAGTGGCTTGACCATTGTTTTTATCTTCTCCTAGAGACTTCACAACTATTTCAACTGTGTTGAACTCATGTTGGCTTTGTGATGGCACTAATTGATTCTTCTTTTTCATCTCTTTACTTTTACCCCATACAACCGCATACAAGCCACATACTATTAACACTGCTCCAATGATGCTGAAATTAACAAAATCAATAAAGTTCAAGTGAGCCATTAAAATCAATACAATCTGATCCAAAATAACTTTTTTTGATTCAACTAAAAAATAGTTAAACAATTAAAAAACAATTTAAAGTATAGTTAATATTAAATAAAAAAATATTAGTATAATAATTAATATGTTTATTTTGTTTGTCTCGAGTTTTGGTTCTCTAAACAGACTTTAAATTCAAAACTTAATGAAATGTCATTTTTTTTAATGATGTGACAGAGTTTACGTAGATTAATTATATTTTAATATCATTTCAAATTTAAAAAATATAATTTTTATTTTTAAAAATAAATTACTTATTTTATTACAAGATTTAATTAAATGTTGTAGTAAAATAGGAAATTTGTTATTAAAAAAACAGAAAATGCATTTTTCAAATTTAGAACAATACTAAAATTGCAATTAATTTAGCCCCATCATTTTTCTTACACATCATTACAAAAATGACATTTCATTAAATTTTAAACCTAAATTCTATTTAAAATCAAAATTAGTGATAAATAAAATGGGATGACTTTTTTCGCAAACTAAAATAGAGTGATCAAAGTACAATTAAACCTAATTAAATACTATTTTTTTTATAAAAAAGAAATTGTATTACATAATTTTTATTAATGTTAATGATTAATAAAAGATATGAAAATAGTAAAAAAAAGAAGTTGATATACCTTCCAAGGTGTAGCTTTTCATTCAACATGGTACAACTGGCCAAGGCCACAATGACCAGCATTAGAGGGCTAAAAACAGAGGCAAAGAGTGGACCTCTCAAGTGTACACACCATGAAATTACAACCACCATTACTCCTGAAACCACTATACCCTGCATAAACCAATTCACATGGATTATATAATATTTAAACATTATAATTAGTTATATAGATTTAAATATTATAATTAATCATATAAATAAATTATACTAATAAAAAGAAAAAAAAAGAACATACCGCATAAGAAACAGTTAGTAGCCTAATATTCCAACCCAATTTCCACTGATTCCAATCCCTCTCAAAGCAGAGAGCAAATACAATAGAAAGCAATGACCCCCAAAAAGACATCAATGCTGTACTTGTGTAATGTGTCGGGTATCTTTCACTCATCTTTGCCTGTGTGCCACAATATTAATTAATTAAATTACTTCATTAATTAAGCAAAATGTATTTCCAAAATACTAATTGGTATAATTAATAAGTGTATTTCCAAAACTGACCTGAATAATAAGCCACAATGCATAAGAGATGCTACTAGCCAATGCACAGAGAGAACCTAAAAGGGTTTTACCACTAGAGATAGTTGCGTGTGGGTACGAAACGACACCGTTTTGATGATGCAAAAGATTTAAGTGGAATGTTCCCATCTTGACTTCAACACCTTTAACGAAAGTAAGTACCATTGCCCCGCCAATTCCAGTTAGTGTCCCTATTATCTTTGCCTTCCCTGCTTTCGTTCTCAAATTTAATTTTTCCATGCTGAAAATAAATATTCCAAAGAAAATAAATTATTTATCTTTTTTATTTTATTTTCTTAAATTTATTAAATTATTTTTTAAATTTTTATTAAAATTAAAATTATTATCAACTCACTTTGATCTCAAAATATTATAAGTAAGTTTATAGTAGTTAATTTTTAGCTTAATTGTAGTTTTGGTCCCCCTATTTCAGCTGAATTGCGAAAGTAGTCCCTTATTTTATTTTTCCTTAGTTTTGGTCCTCTAAGCAGACTTTTGGTTAAAATTTCATGAAATTTCATTTTTTTTCTTCATTTATTTAAGTCACGTCATGCCTCAAGATCTCATTTGCAACAATTGTACCAAAAATATATGATCATAAATTGTGTAGTACAACTTAAAAAAAATGAAATTTCATGATGTTTTGGACCAAAAGTCTGTTTAGGGGATCAAAACTGGGGAGAAACAAAATGGAGGGACTACTTTTGCGATTCAACTAAAATAGAAGACCAAAACTGCAATTAAACCTTAATTTTTTTTGAGCAACTTCATTCAACCAATCATAGAGTGTTACAGTACAAAAGGAAATTGGCTTTAATGGTTATTATATTGAAAATCAGATGTAAGATTATTTGGAATGGTTTGATAGAGTAAAACATATGAATAGTTAAATTTAGGAAAAATAATGTTATGGAAAAATTATTCTTTACTTACCCAAAGGAAACGGCCATGATAAAGGTTATAGCTGGTATAAGGTTGGCCATTGCAGATGCAAATGTTGCTGAAGTTAAAGCCAAGGCCTCCAAATAGAAATTTTGAGCTAATGCTCCCCTACATATATATCAAAATCAAATTGCGTTGTTTGCACGTAAATGAAAAGTAACGGTTAAGAAGGAAGAACATAAAATATAAACTATGACTGCAAATTCACATAAAAGATTATATATTACGTGGATCCATGAATTAATTAAATGGTTTAAGTTGAGATTGCAAATATTTACAAAGAGATGTAAGGTTTCATCCTACTACTAATATTTTCATTTACTCCTATTAATCACTTATTAACATTTCTTTATAAAAAGAAATATTATATAAAAGAAATAAAATTGTTCAGTACCAAATAATAGTGTTACAATTATATTGCAAATTAATCTTTATATTACGAAAAAATGGAGTCAAATACAATTAATACAATTAATGCAGATGCGATTGTTTGTTTTGCGATGACATTTAAATTCACAATAATACAACTATAATCGCAGTTATAGATGATAATTTAAGACGAATATATGACAGTTAAATATTTAAAATATATAACTGTTAAAATATCATTCCGATAAAGAATAAAATATATTTTTTGAAGTGGTTGGTCTCATGTAGGTCTAATGTAATTTAGTGAAGATTGAATTGATTGAAAATAATCATTAAGCAAATTTTTGATCTAAATCATCACGAAAGTGATATAAAAAAAACAAAAATTGCAATTTATGAATGTAATAATTTGCTCCAAACACATATAAAGGCAATATATGCGTGTTGTTTTATGAATATATATAGAGAATATATTACTAGTAGAAGTCTCTACAAGTAGAAAAAAAAGAACGTAAATATAGAAACAAGAAATAGAAATGAATGGTGGAGAAATAGTCACGCATGCTTTATAACTAAAGAGAGTACGTGGAGAGCACAATTAGCTAGCATCCACATTTTCACTACAAATTTATTTGACGTTGCAAGTTGAATCAAAACTTAACCGAAAGAAAAGCATCACAATATTATTCAAACGATAATTGAGGAACTAGCAATTAGCATATGAATAAAACATCACATAATAAATACATTATTACTTACCCAAACAAACCGCATAGAAATGACTGAAACAGTATCATCCAACTCATCTTTGTCCTCTTCTTCCTGCAACAAAAACCATATTCAATTTTTTTTTTCTCTCTTCAAGTGGAGTAATAATTAGGTTTATAATGTGTTCCATTATCATTATTGCAATTTCACTATATAGCCTCTCCACTTCCCTAAATTATATCATATGAAAAGACAAGTTCTTCCAAACAACATTCTCCAATACTTACCCTAAAAAATGCATTTTTTTTAATATACTACTCTTATACACTCACAACTCAATTTAATCAAATTTTAATTCATGTGAATCTAGAAACAATTATTTCTATTAATTAATGAATCAATTTGCAGTATTCAAACTGCAAGTATAATTACAGCTGTAATTTTACAGATTTTGAAAACTGTTCCATTTTGATAATATTTTTTCGTAATATGAAGATTTGTAACATAACTGTAATTGAAAATGAGAATGAAAATATGTTAAAAAATATTTATATTAATAGAAGAAAATAGAAATGATGAAGAAGGTGTAATGAACCTTTCAAGAAAGAAAGCAAGTGGAGCTATGAAAGCAGTTGAGAAGACAAAACGATAGGCAACAACAATCCTCAAGTTCATGCCATCGTTAACAGCAAGCTTGTAGAGAATATTAACAAAAGCAAATGTTATTTGCACCATAACCATTAACAAAGTTGGTTTCAATTCATGAACTACATTACATATATCATTCATGACGACCAAAAATAAAAAGAGAAACAATGTTGAAATTGAAGTTAAGAGAGAGTATAAAATGTAATAATAATGAAATGAAAATAAAGAGGGGGTAGGAGTATTTATTTATGAAGGGGGGTGGAAATAGAAAGAATGAAGATTCCAAAAAAGTGAAATTAAAGCGGCAGTGTTTGTTGGGTTTAATTAACCACGTCATCATTTACGTCGTTTGTATTTGACACGTGCGAAATTGGTCTTCGTGGGTCAATAATAAGCTAACATTTTCCCCAAATTTATCACTGCATTCTATGCTATGCATAAAACTCAGTGATCAACTGTTGCGACTTTATTTTGCATGTTCTAATGTCCGTTCATCGCCGCCACCATATTAATGTTCTTTACCCGCCTCACAGTTCTACTTTATTCTCTTTCCATAATCTATTCTTCTACTATTTTAAATTGTAATAGGTTGTTATTTTTATTTTTTATTTAGTATAAAATTTAAATTAGTTTCTAAATTATTAAAACGTATTTAATTTAGTCGATGACGTAATAGATGACGTTATAATAATTAAATTATATTTTTTTTAAATTTAATAATAATAAATTGTATTTTTTAAAGATAAAAATAATAATTTATCTATTTTATTTCATTTTCCATAATAAATAAGTTTTGTTTTTGTTGAATGCATGTACTAATTTTATTCATTTAAAAACAACAACACCCACTAGAGTCTTCAATGTATTAATTGTTCAATAAAGAAAGGAAATAATCAAGGTGGCAACTGTGATTTGAATTCTAGCCTTAAACGTATTGTTTGTTAGAACTTGAAAAATACTGACTCAACTAGTTCTTTCTATGAATAGTACTCCATTAATATTTTTTTTATTTAAAATAATCTTAAAATATTTGTTTATTTTTTTAATTGTTAAAAATTAAATAAGATAAACTACTTAATTGACGTGAATCATTGATTACTTTTTAATATACAAAGCATGTTAGAATATGAACAAATATTTGTAATTTAATTTATTTTAAATTAATTGAGTTAGAATGAATAAATTAAAGCTGGATTAATTTATCTTTTAATAAGTATTATATTCAAAATTTGTCTTCCCTTGTTGATCCAAAAAAAGAATTTGTTTGCCTACAATAAATTTGTAAAACAATTGTCTTAAAATGATTATTTTTTTTTATTTTAATAAAAAATTCAATTATATTATTTAATTAATACTATTTACATTATTTTTAATTTATTAACTTCTATTATGCATTTATAATATAAATAATATTTCAATATCTAATAAAAATAATATTATCTAGAAGATAAAAATAATATATATAAAAGAATTAAATGACTTAATTAATAGAAAAGATGAAATTAGAATATTATTTAATCCCTTACGCAACCTCCCAATTACGATGAAATTAATCAAATGCGAAAGCTACCTTATAAAAGACAGTGTAACATCATCGCACTTGTTACCTTGGCAGTTGGCACTATCATTGTCCCAAACTGCCTCCTTAATTTCTTCTAACGAGTCATGAGAACAAGGCACCTTAAAGCCTTTTTTTTTTTTTTTTTTTTT
>JBBPBR010000001.1:827546-838647 GCA_037974775.1 Cicer pinnatifidum
ACTACTTTGCAATTTTTAAGGGATACATTTGCAAAATTTGAAAAATTTTAAGATACAGTTTGCAAACAAATAATATAAATAGAGACTAATATGAAAATTTTGAAATATAGAGTGGAAATTGTAAATTTGAAAAAATTATAAGGACAATTTCAAGATTCATATATATTATAAAATTAAGAGGAAATTTAAAATTCTTAGTTTGTAAGTGGTATTTGAAATTCTCTAAATTTAAATTTGACAAAATACCTCATGAAATCTCTTAATTTTAAAATTCTTTAAATTTATTATCTAAACAAGATAAATTATGTTAAAAGATTTTAATTTCTTTAAAAAATTATATTCCCCATAAAAAATCCCTCATCCAAAAATACACACTTAATTCCTTACATTAGTTTATATTTTTTAGATAACACGATCTACGTAGATAATGAGCATCTACAAATTATAACCAATTTAATCAAACCACGACTAATTTCTTGTGTCAATTGTTGGTGGTTTTGGAACATTGTTTAATTGTTTAAATTTCTCAATTGAATTGCTTCCTTGCTAGTTTAAATGGGATGAAGAACTTAATGAGTCTATTTGTTTGCATTTTTATTTATCGATTGATGTTTACTTAAGACAACCATACTTCTTCAAAATGTCAAAATACCATATGTGTTGTTGTTTTTTTATGTGAGTGTGGTGTTGATCCTTAATTTTATTTATCCTTTGTTGTTTTTATCATTTCATCTAATTCTATAATAGGGTAAGGCAATGAGGAAGTTTTAAATGTTTTTTGAAATTTATATAGATAATTAATTTGATTTTTTTGCACACACATACTGAAGAGTGTGTGTCTCATTGAAGTTAAGGATGAAATCGAAGAAAGTTCAATCCCCAATTTGAAAAGAACAAAAACTTATGTGACTTGGGATTAGTTTGAGAAGTTTATAGTTAATAAAGGATTACCAAAGGCATATACGGTAATACAGTGAATTTGTCTGATATTTGTTTAATAAAAAAAATATTGCATGACACAAAAAAATATTTCAATTATATTAACATCTCAAAATTATTATATACATTTGCAACACTTGAGTTAATTTATAAATAAAAAGTAAAAAGAGGAATATAAATTATTTGAAGAGATTAAGTCAAAACTAAAGAAAATAAATAATATATGACTAAAAATCTTACTGTGAAAATTAAATCGGTTAACACCAAGAACAAAGAAAATGTCTTGCAAATAACCAAAAGCTAAAAAAATATATAATTTAAAATAAAAATAAGGGAGACTATTTCTATTTCTAAATAATATTCGCTAATAAAAGTTAAAATATTGATCCATCAAGTAAAACCTTGCATGTTGAAACTAACTCCGCAAAATTGTATCCACAATAGTTATCATGTCTCTAGATATGAAACATATTAAAAAAGATAAATAGTCTTAGTAGTGTTTAAACATCTAAGACAACAATTATAAAGTTTTGGATAGACATATGTTGAGAATTGAAAACTAAAATCACCAATTGAGAATAAATTTTCTACCAAAGTTTGTTCCAACATTTCAAATAGGTTATTTCAATAGTCATCTTTACTCAAATAAACTCAATATTAAAAGCAAAATAAGAAATCAAAAAACGATAGAACAACCTAACAAAAACACTACTAAAATCACAAAAAATATCACCCACAAGTAGTAGGGCCAAAACTACCTCTAATCGTACCATATATTCAGCAAATACTCTTATTTATTTCAAAATAATTATTGAAAAGGTAAGTAATAAAAATAAATATTTCATACAATAAATTATTAAAAAATAATTTTTTTAGTAAAAGACTGAAAACTAATAATATATTTTACCTTAGATTTTATTTGTATGGTGGAAGACAAATAACTAAAATAATTAATTAAGTTACAACTAATTAATTTTAAGTCATAACTCAATTTGCAAATGTCAATATTATTAAATTAGACGCCAATAATTATGTGAATTAATTATGATGTAATTTATTATATTTTATAAAATAAAATAAACAAATAAAATACAATCAACTATTCAACAAATACTTTTATTTTTACGAGTGTTACCAAATAATAATATAAATTAATTAAAAAATAATTAATTAATACTCTCTATTTTTAGTACTTTTTTCAAATAGCTAAAAGTATATAAAAAAAAAAAGCTAAATTAATCAAAGCATAATGAATTTAAAAAATAAGCAAAAATAAACTAGTGTACAACTAGCAGAGGCAAGGAAAAGGAAAGCAAATGTGCACAAAGCCAACCATCACATACAAAATATTGCTCGTAATTAAATTAGAACACCGCCAAGATTGTAACCTAACACATTCCACAAATTGATGTATAATAATTAATGTTTGTTTAAATATAAGATCATTATGAAATTTTCATATTTTATCCAAATACACGAAAATCCTATAAAATATCATACAACACCTCACAAAAAATAAGATTTTCAAAGAATAAGTGTAGTAGGAAGAATATGTGATGATTACCTTGTGTGCAAAAAAATTAAATTTTAATAAAGCCAATTTATTTCAAATAATGTCATATGTCGGTTCCTCATAAATAATAGGTTTTTATGCCTATGCAGCTTTCACACAATACTTGATCTCGTGGTTATATCTTCAAGTCAATTTGTTCACACATCTTTCTATTATACTGAATATCAAATTATAAAGAGATCACACAACACACTATTTTTAACTAATTGTCACTCTAAAAAGAAATATCTCTCTTGATGCATATCACTCGAACCAAATTTTTATTATAATTAATTTGCCCTCTCATCTTTCAAACCGTTAGGCACAACTCTAATATCATGTCACTTGTTAAAATTCCCATCAGAACGACACACAACACTTGACTACTCCAAATCATAATTTTTGGACAACGCTTTGAACCAGCGCACCATTTTAATAAGTTTTTAGCTCTACCACAATATACATAATTAAAGTGTCTCAACCTAGACACTTCTAACCCTCTTTTCTCACTATAAACACACTTTATCACACTCAACTCATGTATTTTACGCATTACATGGATAATAAATTAATTCTTCTTACTTAAATAAAATGATAAATTTAGCTGTAAAATTATTATAACAAAATAAATAAATTTAACTCAAAGAACATATTTTAAATAAAAAAAACTGGAATGCATAAACTTTTAATTGAAATTAATTAACTTTTTTTTTACTATTAAAAAAATTATTGTTTCGAAGTAATAAAAAATTTAAGATGAGGTGCAAAAATGTAATTGTAGTTTGACCAAAAATGGCAAATCGCTTTGAACCCTAATTAAATTATATTGAATCCAAATCGAAATTCAGGACCCAATCAACATCACTTCCCAATACAACAAATTGTTCTGCGACTGCAATCTTTCTTGACGCTCTGCAATGTAAGAATCATCTCTCTCTCTTTCTTTCATTTCTCTTTTCGCATCAATTATTTGTCGTTCTTTTAAATCTAGGCTTTTTAATTTCGTTGAAATTTAATGTTTTCTGATCGATGTTCGTCGTTCAAACTCATCAACAACGATCCCGATTTTGATCCCGAATTGGGATTTTTAACCCTCGATTAATTGCTACTGAAATTTTGGGAATTGGATTTTGATTCGGAATATCTGTTTGATCTTGTTGCAAAACTTTGACCTCTTCACAATTGGTTCTTTTATAGAGTCTATTTTACATTCTGTAAATTTATTCAGCGAGGGCGATTTCTTCAATGCTAGAAATGATCTAAGGGGTGCTTTTTGGGATTAGTTGTGTGATACTAACTGTTGCTATTCTGTGTGTGTTGATATTGCTTCAAATGAGTTGATGATGGGCTTGTTGATTTAGGGGGCGTTACAACTTAAGTATAAGAGCCTATGTATAAGTTGTTTCTTGCATAATTGCATTGAAAGAGGAATGAGGCTGGACTCTGCATCCATAAGCTGAAAGCAGCTTATCAACATATTATATAAATTATTTTCATAAGTTTTTCCAAACACTTACTAGTGTCTATGTGGCAAGCTAAATCTGAATAAGTTTTTCCGTATGCCCCTTAGTAATCATTATTTTGGAGTAGCTAGACACTCATACTTCTTTTTCCTTTACTTTTTTAATAATTTGAATTTCTTTTTAGCAGTTTGAATCTTTGATATTCCTTATTGACTGTTTACTTTCACCTGGTTGAATGAGCTGTGTGTGTGTGTGTGTGGGTGTGTGTTTTTCTTCTTTTTTTGTGTGTTAGTTCTAATTGTAATTTGTGACATTAATAACTATGATGTCAAAAGATTATTGTTCATACTCATGAAATGAAAAAATTGTGCATCTTGGAACCTGTTTTTTTTTCTTATCGTTCATCATATCATTGGTATTTATCATTAATTTAGGGCCGACGAAGAACCTGTGGACCAGAAGAGATATCTTGAAGAATCTTGCAAACCGAAATGTGTGAAACCATTACTTGAATATCAGGTGTGATTTTTTGAAGTGTCAAATAATTAGCTGAATCATTTAAAGTTGAGCTTTATTCTGAGTGTAAGTGATTAGGACATTATTATTTTTTTCTTCTGATTTTAAAATTAAGAGTAGAAAGGTGTTCTAATTGGTTTTTACATTTATTGGTTGATTACATTGCCCCTTCTGCACCTGTAAAATTTATGTTGTGGCCTACTTAAAAATACAATTGATGCATTAGTTAAAGTTGAATATATATGAGAAGTTGGAACCTGGAAGAAGGTAGTACTAGAAAGAGTCAAGAAATGAAGAAAACTTAGAAATTCAATACAGAAATAGACATTGGAAGAGTTATCTGGTGTCTTTGGCCATGGATGTATAATTGTTTCATAGGAATTGTTTTGAATTAACTAATAAGCAAGACAAATAGGAATGAAATGAAATCGGCAATATCAATAGCCGATTGGTAGATGGATTATGACCATGCAAATAAGTATTTCTTATGGTCCTTTGGAAACAAGACACGAAAGAACTTCTTGATAAAAACCAAGGCCTGAATATGGCATTCATTGGGGACTTTGGGAATAAGGGTAAAGAGATAATGGTTTCAATTCGTATGTTGAAATAAAAGGATGTGTTTAGCAGGGGATTCCTCTTGCATCCCCTTCCTTCTTTTTAGTTGAGAGAACCAACATGCAATGACATTAATGGAAAAACCTCAGAGCTTTTGACTTGTTTAGTGGAATAGATACCCTAAGTGAGTATTAATGGACAGTAAAGGGCAACTTGGTCTACCAAGCAATCGTCATGGTAGGGCCGGAGAAAGGTAGACCCATCGCGGGTCTATTGTAGGTAGTTTTATCTTGCATTTCTATGATTCTGATTCCACTCCAACTCACTTGATAGCAACTCCAAGTCTCCAACTGATACGCCAAGGCAAATTTAGAATAAAGAATAGGTGTTGGCAAATTTTTGTTCCATCTTATTCTTATTTTTGTTTATTAAAGAAGTTCTTGCATATAAAATTAATTCTCAAAATTGCTACAGGCATGCGTTAAAAGGATACATGGTGATGATTCGGGGCAGAAACACTGCACTGGACAGTATTTTGATTATTGGTATTGTGTTGACAAATGTGTAAGTATTAATGTTTAGTTTGAAAATAAATAGAGCCACTTCGATTGCTTTTGATTCCCTGATAAATTAAAATCTTGAAATGCAGGTTGCACCAAAGCTATTCGTCAAACTGAAGTAATGGGAGAATATTTTGGTATTATAATTTATGTTCCGTGTTTTCGTCATTCCCAAATAACTACTCCTGAACATATGATTTTGTAACCAAATACCATGCCTTGTATGGCTATTATTTTGCTGATTGGGAAATTTTGATCCCATGGAGACCTTGAATGAAAATTAATAATATCATTATGCCAATTTGAAACTTATAGACTTGGTAGGAAGTATGCTGGTATAGACCCAACATTTTTATCAATTTTGAAAAATTTGTTTGGTAGTACTATGTTGTAGCTTTCCCTTGACATCAGTTTGTTGAATTCCACATGTTCTCTGAATGACTAAATTGAGTATTTGAGGTTTGTGTAATGATTTGGAGCTTGAGGGGGTACTAAGGTTGATTCAATATTTTCCGAAAGGAAATAGTACGCATTACTCTCTGCTAACCTGGTACAAGGACTTGCCTAGCCTACTCCGGCAGCGAATGGATCCTCCTCTTTCATGTGACATGAAAGTGTATTGAAATCCCAACCTTCCGTTGGAAAGGATTGAGAAAGAGTGTTTACCATGAAATAAAGGGAGGAAAAAGATTTTATGGTGGAAATTTGGAAACATTGGAATAAGAGCGATTTTTTTGAGATAATTCATTCCTGCCTACCCAACGAAGTAATTTTTTGGATTTTGATTGAGTGAGAAAGACCACTTAAATTTATACACACAATTGTGATCTCTCTAATTCAAATATGAGATATGATTAAAGTCTCGGGTCCATTATTTCATTGTGCTTGAGGGAGGGGGTTTAGGGGGTTTATAGTTTATATAGGCCTCTAATATTTTGTTAATTTTGAGAATTTTTTTATTAAAATTTTTGAAATGTATTTTTCTCAAAAAAATATTTCTTTCTTAGAAAAACTGTAAATAATTTTTTTTCAAAAAATTTGTGGGAAAAAGAAAAAAAAATTTAAAAAAAATTGTTTTTTTTTTTAATGAATTAAAAGTACTTCGAAAAAAAATTAAAATTTTTTTATCAGTGAATTTTAAGAAAAAATATCGAAAACAATTATTTCTCAAAAAAAATATAATTTGTCAAAACTTCTTTTTATAAAAAAATTGAATTTGTTTTTGAAAAAATGGGCTATGGACTTACTAAATCCACAAAATTTTAGGAGTTTTTTTTAGTGTTTTGAGCTTTCTTTTTTGGGGTCCTTTTAATCATAATATTTTTTGGTCCCTCGAACATAAGGACTAAGGTTAATAATTAGTGGACTTATCAAATTGACAACTCTAAATAGGATGTTGAGTCTAATAATATTTGCTTTTGTCGCTTGAGTTAGCCTTTTTGAACATATTTATTTTTGCTAATAACTAAGGTCCGGTTCGGGGTGGTTTTTATTTTTCTATTCTTAAATTTCACCTTTTCAATTTCACCTTTTCAACTTTCAATATTGAATTTCAATTCTTATTTGAAATTCAATTTTTATTATTCTATCTACTCTATCACACTATATATTTGCCAAATATAAAAAAATTGACCAATAAAAATTAAATATTTTTTTTAATTATTTTAAAATAATTTAAATATTATAACATTAGAATTTATTTAATTATAATAATTTTAATAATAGTGGTTTAAAGTGATAATTGTAGAATATGACTATTGTAATTTTGAATGATTGTCGAAAGTAGTTGTAGTGGTCAAAAGAGAATTATAGTTGGTGGTGGTGGTTGGAGTCGTCGGTGACTATAGTAGTCAATGATAATGATGTTGGTGGTTGGAGGTGGGTTGCAAGTGGTCGGATGATGGTGGCGGTAGTCATAAATTGATTGGAGATAATGGTCAATAGTAATGGTCGGTGGAGTTGTTCTTATATCTAAATATGATGACATATTAATTTTAAAACAAAAACAAGAATAGTAAAACTTTTCTTTTTAAAAAATAATTATTTTTTTTTGAAAAAGTGAGTGTATAAGCCTACTAAGTCCATAAAATTTTAGGGGCTTTTTAAAGTTGGGAGCTTTCTTTTTTGGGACCTTTTTAATTATGAATTTTTTTGCCCTTCCAACATGCGGGCTAAGGCCAATAATTAGTGAATTTGTCGAATTGACAACTCTAGAATTAGTCGGTCTATAATAATATTTGCATTTGTCGGTTGAGTTAGCCCTTTTCAATGTATTTATTTTTGCTGATAATAAAGTCCTTTGACGATTAATTAATACTGAAAGTTAAAGTCTCGTACGGAGTGATTTTTATTTTTTTTTTCCTTAAATTTTCAAAAACTAAAATCAGTTTTGAGTATTCAATTTCAGCTTTTTAATTTTGAATGTCAATTCTTATTTGAAATTCAATTTTTATCATTCTATCTACTTTGTCGCGTTATGAATTTATCAAATACAAAAAAAAATTGAAGCATAAAAATTAAATAATTTTTTAATTATTTTAAAATAATTTAAATATTATAACTTTATAATTTACTTAATTATAATAATTTTAATAATAGTGATTCAAAAGGGTAGTTGTGAAACATGACTATCATCATAATGAATGATGGTTGAAACTAGCTATAGTGGTCAAAAGAGATAATTAATAGTTGATGGTGGTTGGGATGTGACCGCCGGTGACTAGAGGTGGGTGGTAGGTGGTCGAACCTGAGTGATCGGTGGTGATCGAAGTGGTTGTAGATGGATGATGGTAGTGACCGTAGTTATAAATTAATTGAAGGTGATGGACAATGGAGTTGTTATTATATCTAGACACGGTGTCATATTAATTTTAAAACAAAAACAAGAATAATAAAACTTAATTTTTTTATTTAAATTTTAATAGAAAAAGTATTTTAAAATCAATTAAAAAAAATCAACTCAATTCCATATTACATGAAAATATTTTTGTTTTGAAATTGACTTTTGAAATAAAAAACTAAACGACCCTAAGTTAATACACTACTTCAGCAAACATTTTTAGATTTTCTTTTATTTGTAATAATGTTATTCTATTTTATTTATGCATTTAAAAATTTATGTAGAAATTAATGATTTTTTTTCTTCTTGATTATGTAGAAGTTTTTCAAAGTAGAAAATATTGGAAAAAAAAACAGCATAATGTTTTTGAAATTGATTGGTATAATAGAAAACATTTGTTCCACGTAATACATATCTCAATTGAAATTAGGGTTGTGCAAAAAATTCGGTTACGAGGTTCAAATCTAAAATCGGATCCAAATTTATTTTAAATATTCGATTAAAATAATATGATTATAATCTGATTTATTTATTAACCGGTTGTATACCCACTTATGTTTTATGTTTGAATTTATTTTATTATCTGGTTTTGATCCACTAAAACTCCCAAAAATCATAAATCTCTAAAACTCTAAAACAAATGATTTTGTCATCACCTCACCGACCTTCCATCTTCCGGCAGGATTTTCCGAAAATTTATTACTAACTTTATTTAATCAATTGCTTATTACTAACCAAACATATTGTATCATAACTAGTTAATGAATTAAAATATTTAATATTTATTGAGGAAAACTAAAATACGATAGACTAAATATTTTAAATATAATTTCTTAAATTACTTATTTTTAAAGGATTAATTTTTTTTCTTTCAAAATGTTACATTAATATGTTACGTTGAAAATTATATTAAGATTTAGATATTGCACAAACTTAATAATAAATGCTCAAGCCAAAAATTAATATATTAAATTTACTAAATCCTGTGGTGGTGTAGGGATGGGAATAGGCTAGGCCGTCCGTAGGGGCCTATGGCCTGGCCTATTTATGGTCTGGCCTGGCCTGGCCTATTTAATAAAAAGGCTAGGCTCAGGCTGTTTTTAAAGCCTATTTATTTAAATAGGTCAGGCTCAGGCTTATAAAAAAGTCTGTTAGGCTTAACAAGCCGGCCTATATATATTTATTATTTATTAATATTATTTTTTATTATTATATTAATAATATTATTTTCTATTTTAAATTCTATCAATTAGGCAATCACTTACTAATCATTTCATATTCAGTAGTCGTTCCATATTCGGTAGCAGTTCTATATTTGGTAGTCGTTTTATATTCGGTAACCGTTCAATTAGTCAATCACTTAGTAGTTGTTCCTTATTTGTTTAAGAAGTAATAATGAATTCGTTTAAAAAGGCTTTTAAAAAGGCTTCCAGGCCAGGCCAAACTATTAAAAAGGCCAGGCTTTGGCCGAAAAAAAAGCCTATGATAGGCCGTAGGCCAGGCTTTGGCCGAAAAAATAAATTGTAGGCCAGACTCAGGCCTTTCAAAGCCTGGCCTGGCCTGATCTATTCCCACCCCTAGGTGGTGTCCATCTCGGTGTTGAAAATAAACTTTTAAGTGTTTGTATTTTCTACGGGTTTATTATGGTGCAATAATTATTAAATTTGATCGAAGAAACATTCTAATGTTTGTATTTTATATGGTTTTAGTAATAAGCAATTTATTGAACTAATATGAATCATAATATGTGGTCTTAATGAAGTTAATAATAAACCAATTTTAATCACAAGTTCTTATAAGCAATTGAACATGTTCATTCTTAATCACAACAGAAAACAATTGTATGATTGATGTATATTTTGTATTGAGCTTTCTTTTTATAAAAATAATTAATTTTCAAATATTAATAATCAAATTTTTTTTGAATTACTGATTTTTAAACTATGAATAATATTTTTTTAAAATAAATATTAAAAAATAATCAAATTTTAACTGATTATGAAAGAAAAAAAATTAAAATTGAATTTTTCAAAACTAGTTATTTAACTAAAAACTGATTATTTAATCATACTTAATTTTACAATCAATTTTATAACCAATTTTAAACTAAATAATAAATTTTATTATAAATTTAAATTTATGTATAAATTTTAAAATTAATATAATTTAATTTTTTTAAAAAACCAACTATGAACCACCCTAGTTGTGACCACACACACATTGTGCCTTGTATCCCTATAATTTTTGGCCCAAAAAGAGGGAATTGTCCAGATTTTTCCGGCATAAGCGTCCCGACATTTGTTATATGTAATGAATGGGCATCTAAAAACATTCATTGCTTTTGACAAAAATACATTCATAGCTTTTGACAAAAACACATTCATAGCTTGGACAAATTTGAATTTAGCAGTTATTTCGTACTGATAAGCTATCAGGGGATAATATCTTAACATGGAATGCTAATGGTATTTTTATTTAGACCAAGTACTAGTAGTTTTGTAGGCTTAAGAAATATGTTTTGTGGTGAAATGTTTTTGGTTGATAATAGTATTTTTTTCCCATCTTCTAATGTTTTTTTTTTTGGATAAGTCAATTCGAATATGAATTTTAAATGTTTTTTAGAACATAGAGGTGAGAAAATAAACTAACTTAGTTGAGTATTTGATTCAACTTT
>JBBPBR010000001.1:846730-900466 GCA_037974775.1 Cicer pinnatifidum
TTTTTAATTTATAACAAATGAGTTTAAAACAATGTATACTATATTTTGTTGGAAGTTCTCATAAAATAAAATTTAAAAATATAAATTTAAAATTATTTTTTTAATACAACAAATGATACAAGAATTGTCATGATTAGGCTTTCTCACTTTCTTAGTTAGTTTTCGTCCACCGTGAAATTGAAATATTATACGTTTAAAAAAAATATGATTAAAATGTTGTGTAATCATTTATTTATTTATTATTTTTTAATTTTTTATATCATTTATCTAAATATAGATTTAAGCCTTCAAAACTTTATTCTATAAAATCAATCCCCAAACATACCTTATGAGAGATGAATATGAAGAGAAAACAAATCATGGAAAGAAAAATACATATTTCAAGATCAATGTCCTCTTTTAGATTGTTGTTGATGATGAAAGAAAAGAAAAAATAACATGGTCCCACAATAAAGTTTTCCTCTTAATTTGGAATTTGGAGAGAAATAACACTAAAATGTACTATGTTCACATTTATATATAGATATTGGTTGGCCTTGAAATCACCAGGATCATTCTCAAAACAAATATATGCCGCAATTGACTGCTTGATTCATTAGATACTTTTTGTGTAATTTACAACCTTTTATATATTATATTTTATTCTCATCTCACATGGTAGAATTTAAGAACTTTGGAATTTAAGAATCTAGGTTGTGTATTACACTATCTCCATTGTTTCATAAAACATTACACCGTCAAGATTTTAAAATTGAATTTATTTATTTTTAAAAATGATTAAAATTTATATTTTGATCGAACAATCGAGATGTAATTAATTCACATGAAATGTTCTGCATAATTCTTTTTGAGACATCATATATTTTATTAAATTTTGGACTGATATTCTATTTGGGTGACCAAAATTGAGGATAAATAAAATAGAATAACTAATTTTTCGATTCAACTAAAATAGAGGAATATAAATTGCAATTAAACTTAATATTTTTGTTATTGAAAAAATCATCTTAATTAAGTTTCAATATATAATTAATTTTTTTTAAATTAACTAAAACTACACCAAAATATTTTAAAATATAGAATAATAAAGATTCTAAAATATAAATTAATAGAGATGAGAGAAAAATATAAAATAATAGAGTCTTTTATTATTTTCTCTACAAGATACATTTACAATAATACATGTAACTCTATTTATAGGATACAAGTCATGTAAGTTATAGGTAGCTGAATAATCCTTCTAAATCTATGAAGTAAGGACCCATAAAAATTAGTAAAACCATTTACTCTTGAAATTATAGATCATCCTATGAAATGTGAAAATCTTAGACAAAATGTACATTCATAATTATTCATATAAAATTGTAGATAATTTTAAATTATAGGCAATTTTAAATTATTTCAAGCTACTATTCAATTGATCTATTTCAATAAATTAAATTGATCATTACAATAAACTTTTTTAGCAAAAGAAAGAAAAATCCAATGGCCCAAATCCAAAGGCCCAAATCCAAAAGGATGAAGTTGGTGGTACCCTTGACTACTCAAAAGATTTAAAGACCTAAAGAAAACACATTAGAAGATAAATTCCTATGAAGCTTACTTCTTCCATGGGAGAGTCTTCTAACTTTATGAGTCTCTATGGGTATCTCTACTTATAAATGCAAATTTATATGTATATCAATGTGAATCAAGTTTAAGAACACACCACCCAATTTTAAAACAATATGTACACAAATTTATGGAGTATATATTGGAGTTAATTTAATTCATAGTAAGTTAATTCAATTTAAATAACAACATCTTTAATCTCTAAGTTCATGAGTACGTAAACTAAAATAACAACTAGGTTGTATGGAGGGTGTAAGTAGCAAAAATAAAAATAAAAATAAAAATAAAAATAAAAATAAAAATAAAAATAAATGGTAAATAGGTTTGAACCCTAAATGAACAGAATTAAATCGAAAGCAGCGTGAGATCCGAATTAGAGGCATTGAGGAACCAAACAAACAACATCACTGCCTAATTCCACTCACTCACTCACTCCATTCTCTCTTCACCTTCTGCAATGTAACTTTCTCTCTTTTCTCTTTCTTTTTTATCTAGTTAGGGTTTTCATTTTTTATGTTTTCTCATCGCTTTTCTTCCCAACTTTGGGGATTGCAACTTGATTCCGAATCTCTATTTGATTTTGATCCAAAACTTTCACCTATTCACAAATTAGTTTCTTGAGAGAGTCTATTTTGCATTCTGTATATTTATTCACTGATTGTGATTTGTTTATTTTCAGCTTTTTTCGTGTTACCCTTTGAGAGATTGGGTTAAACCAATCCTAGAAATTATATTATTCACTGATATTCCTGTTTGTTTCCTTTCACCTGGTTGGATGAGCTTTGTCTATATATTTTTTGCTTTGTATTTCCTTTGTTAGTGCTAATTGTAATTTGTCACATTAATAACTATGGTTTAGTTTCAAATGATTAGTGTGGATGCTTGTGAATATAAAGGTACATCTGAGAATCTGTTTATTGCTTATGGTTTATCGTTGGATTGTATTATTAATTTAGGGCTGACGAGGAACCTGTGGACCAGAAGAGATATCTCGAAGACTCTTGCAAACCGAAGTGTGTGAAACCATTACTTGAATATCAGGTGTGATTTCTTGAATTGTAAAATTATTAGCTGGATCGTTTAAAGCTGAGCTTTATTCTTAATGTAGTCAAGTTTTTTTCTTTCTGATTTTAAAATTGAGAGTAGAAAAGGTGCTGCATTTAGTTTATACATTTACAGATTTACTGGTTGATCACATTACCCCTTTTGCACCTGTAAAATTTATGCCGTGGCCTACCTAAAACTACAATTGAAGCATTAGTTAAATTAAGTGTATATGAGAAGTTGGAAGAAGGGAGTACTAGAAAGAGTCAAGAAATGAAGATAACTAAGAAATGCAATACAGAGAAAAAGTTGGATTGGGCAATATAATTTTGGTAAGGTAACATTAGAGAAAGAGTTGTGACAGCTCCTATGGTAGAAAACATGGTTGGAATCTCAACTTAGGAGGTTTGGACATGTGTGGAGGAGACCTATTGATTCAACAAGGAGAGTAGATTAGGTGGAGGTAGCCCAATATCTAAGACCAAGAAAAACTATAGGAAAACCTATCAAGTAAAACTCAGAGGTCAATGGTTTGGCTGGAGATATGATTTATGATCGAACATTGCGGTGTTGTTTGATTCATAGCTGACCGGATAAGGCTTGGTTGCTGCTGCTGTATAATTTTGGGAAGTTGACAAAATGGAACTTGATAAGCTAGGCCACAATTATATTTTTGGGGAGCATGAGATTAGTGCTGAGATCCTAGGCTCAATACTGTGTTGAAAAAATGTTTAATTACTCTCCCCTCTTTCTAGTTGAATAGATATCCAAGTTAATGATATATTGATATTAATGAACTATAAATTCAAGATTAGGGAAACGAAATTTGTAGCTGCCTTATTTTTTGCTTCTTTAAGAGAAGTTCCTACGTTGGCAGTGGAAATTAATTCTTTAAATTGGTGCAGGCATGTGTAAAAAGGATACAGGGTGATGAAACTGGGCAGAAACACTGTACTGGACAATATTTTGATTATTGGTCTTGCATCGACAAATGTGTAAGTATTAATGTTTGTTGGTAAATTATCCTTGAGTCATTTGACTTGCATCTGTTTTTCTGATAAATCATAATCTTGCAATGCAGGTTGCAACAAAGCTATTCTCCAAACTGAAGTAATAGGGGCAAATTTCATGGAATATCATTATTGCGTTCTGTTCTTGTTTCATTCCTAAATAACTGTCTCTAAACACTTGATTTTGTATCCAAGCTATATTCCCTGTACGGTTGTTATTGTGATTACAGAGAAATTTTGAGCCCATGAAGGCCTAGAAATATAATTAATAAGAACATTTATCCAAATTGTAACTCTTGTGATTTGGAAAAACGTTTTCTGGTATGGATTGAGTAAAAGATGAGTAATTTCTGTGTGGTCACACCTTCTATTTATAATATTGCTGCAAGAATTAATTTCAATGTCTAGGAAGTTGCATTTACTAAGAGTACTAACAATTAGCCTAGAATGATGTACAATCAAAGAATAATAAAAACATACACTGAACTTTAAAATTGAACATTATAAGTATTAAAATATGGTTTGAACTTTGAAGTGTGTAGAGTTTTATATTTCCTGCCATATTGTGCGTGGAATACCAAAATGCCCAGCACAAGTTTTTTAGAATATATCATCAAGTTTCCAATGATATGAAATAGAAACGTCGAATTGTAGGTAGCGTATATCAGAGGGCCTCATAAATGTCTAAAGTAGCCAGTTGACTTCCCTCACCTAATATAGTTTGCTCTGGCTTTACGAAAATTGAGGTTTATTGAATTTTCTTTGTTCTTTTAGTGGCAAAGAGTAAGAATGGAAGAGTTTATTAACACTATTTAATTTTATCATGACAAACACTTTTTGTAAGTGTTCGGAAGTTTATAAACATAGTTTATGAAATGTTTATAAAACACATGGAGTTTTATTAACTAGTACTAACACTGTCAAAATTAATTACTTTCAAACTTATTATCTTACGTGAAAGATTTTTTGATGAGTTTGAATCGAGTTCAGCACTCAAGAGTTTATAACACTCACATACATGGTGTACTAATCATTTGTGTTATTTGTGAATAAAGTCCTTACATTACACAAAACTTTGTAAGTAGATCTTAAAAAACCAAAACGTGGATTTTTTTGTTAATTATTGGTTACATCAAATTTTGTTATTATATCCCAACAAAATTATATGCTGTTTTTTTTAAAGATTTTGAAATCTTATTCTAAGAAACCACTTTGTCCTGAATCCTGCTAAAGCAATGAAAAGTGTGTAGGGTAGGAAGCTTCGTAGGATTTGCTTTCGATGTTATGTTTTAGGATGATATTCTAGTAGTTCTCTTTTTCAATTCTGATTTATCAAACCATCCTCTCATTCAATAAACAAGATAAGTCTTCGAGATATGATCATGTGAAGATGAAGGCCTCTTCCAATTGTACTTTTAGTTTATACACCCCAAGCATAAATCGTAAGATCTAACTTTAAAATAACATGAAGTAACCGGAATATCTTCTCTCATGCCAACATACAACGAATTGTTAGGAGTAATAGTTCTCAATAAATTAAAAGGTGCCCATTCATTCAAGAAATACGTCCATTCACTCATTACATGATAGAACAAATGTAAATATAAAAAGTTCCCTTTCAAAAATAATAATGAATCTACAAAAAATAATTTTGGCCAGACAATGCATATCAACGATATCCTTTTTATATTAAACAGAAGTTACATCATAATGCCCCTGCTAAGAATGTAGACAATGTGACACTCCTTACGATTTACGAAGCTATCTTCTCATAACTTTTAATTTTTAGGTGACTTAGAAACCAAGGTAACAATATACTGTAAATCATAGTATCATTAAGCAAGCATTATTTTAGTTACGTTGGCAACTATAGCATTCAATGTGGAAACCGAACTACGTATGTATAATAGCAGGCCAGGTAATGGCCATTTGACCAAAAAAATTATAAAAATATAGACCAAGTGAGTAGGAAAGCAAAAACGATTCTAAATGTTATTAAAGTGCATCAAAGGTGCTGATAACATTTACCGCATAAAAAACTAAAAAAAAACAACCACATTTGTAAACTCTAGATTGCATTATATGCTACAATTACTTATGCAGAGCACAAATGCAATGGTTTTCACCTACATCTGATGCTATACAATAAGGTTGATACTTCCCATCTTCAAACCAGGCAGCACGCTTCTGCTTAAGCTCGTTCAGAAAATCGTCAAGCTTCTGAATAGTGACGTTTGGCATCACTACCACATGAGCGATGTTCCCCTTGCATGCTAACTGCCACCTGCGTATAAATTCCTCGTCATGTGGCCGCTCAAATACAACAGTGCTGCTAAGCTCATTAAGCATTGCCCCAATCCCAGCCTCGACGAGGCGATCTTTGAAGTAGTGTGCATTCCTCAAGCATTTCTGTACTTCTTTCTGAAAGCCTCTGTATCCTTTCCGGTTCAAGGTATACCAAAGGAATATGGGAGCATGGCCGTTTCGACTACCCATGATTGTGGCATCCCTAGAAGCAAGGTATTCCACATTTTGGGAAAGAGCATTAATATGCTCCAATCTAGTTATCTGCACACCACAAGGCATGGGGCACCCCACAAATTTGTGGCCGGAAACACTGACACTGCCAATAGGCTTCTTAAAAGTAACTTTTGGAGCCTGACATAGCACAATTTTAGTTTTATTAAATAATGTTAAACATATCAACTTTGTCCATGTATATGAAATGGATATAAAATAACAAAGAATATGGCCCTATTCACACAACTACAAGAATAGTTCTCAATCTCTCAACCTAGCAACCAAACAATCATATATTGTCCAACATAGATGTATTGACAGAGAAGCAAGAAAATTAATCCTGTCCATTTTTAAATATAATCAGGTCAGAATAAAGACATCATTCCTCCCAGTCTAAAATTAAAAAACGGGATGCAGTTTCTTTTGCACGTAAACAGTCAATTATAGTCAGGTTTATATTTATATAAATTGGGTTAACCAATAAGCATTACAAAAGCAAGTATCAACAATCATATATTAACAAAGTTTGATAATAAAATAATTGGGACCAGGCCTACAAAATATGACTTTGTTGCTAGAGCGAAAATGTAGAACAAATGAGCCACCATAAGATAGACTTGGTGTGCACCAAAATATGCAGTTCGCTAATATGAAATATGCAAACAACCAAAACAAATGACAAAGAAACATCAGCATTGTATATCAGAACATATAGAGATAACAAATGGAAGTTCAACATTATATCTAACATGTTACATGATTTAGGGTGACATTAGCACTTACTCTTTTCACAAAAGGCATCATGAGACCAAACAAAGCCCCATCACAGTGGATGTAGAACCTGTCCTGCGAAAATCCGGCTTCTTCAAGCTTCTGTATGACCAGATCAAGATCATCCACAGCTCCTTTCACAGTTGTACCTGCAAAGTTTTAGTTGTATGAGCCAGAGCCAACAGAAAGAAGAGCAGGAGAGAGGGAGAGAGAGAATGGAGAAACTTGCCTATATTCACATTTATAATTGCTGGCTTGTCCTGGTGACAAAGTAGTTTGGCCTTGAAATCATCACAATCAATCTCGCCAGAACAAAGAGTCTCAACCTTCTCACATTCCATTCGGTACATACGGGCAGCTTTAAAAATTGAATAATGCGACTCTCGTGAGGCATACAAAATCCCATCTGGTAACACCTCTCTCCTGCAAAAGTCATTTAAACCATATTTCATGTTCTTTAAGATCTTTCAAAATGTTGAAGCAAATAAATTTAGCTGAAACTAACCCAACTAGGATGCCATGGAGATTGCCTTCTGTGCCACAGTTTGTTATATAACCCCAGTACTCATTTTTCTCCAGTTCCCACAATCTGGCAAACCAATCCAAAACACCAACTTCAAATTGCCGAGAGTGGACCCCATAATTGCTTTCAATGAATGGATCTCCAAGGTTGTTAATGGAAAAGTGCTGAAGTTGAGAGAGTGCACCATAATCGAAATCCAAATTATAGGGGTAGCCTGCAATAAATTTTGCATAAATTAAATGAGGTGCTAGGCCTATTAACTACAAAGATTAGTTGGAGAAGTGAGCTTTAAAAGTTACACAAAATCCTACTAAAATAAATAAAATTACTTCACAAAATAGAATTAAAAATAATTTAAATGCACTATTATAGATTAAGAGATTTTAGAAGTGAACAATGAAAATGTCAAAAAGCTGTTTTCATTACTTCCGAAAATGCATCTTAATTAACTAACATTTCATTTTCTCTTAGTTATCTTCGAAAGTTAAAGTATAAATAAAATGGCCACAATATTCTGAAATGAAAATAGATTTCACAAACTAAACGGTCTCTAAGGGAATAAATGGGGACCAACCAATATAAACATAGATGACTAAGGAGCAGAAAATGTTAGTAGGCACTAGGCAGGTGTTTTGTGAAAGGATTTGGGTAGAGGGAGAGTCCAAGTCTCTCAGACTCGGACACTTTAGTTGTAATAGATGTTTTCTATTAACAAACACTACATTGTTCGATATCCAGCAATGCCCCAAATCCAACGGTAATATAATTGCAATCAGCAAAGCAAAAGGATCAAGGGAGCTAATATTGTCAAACCTAAATGATACTTTGTCCTTTCAGTTAAAGATCTTCTGTATCTGGCCAACACACTTGCCATATGAGCTTCTCGATCCCCAGTAACCTCGTCATCTGGTTCTGGCTCCGTGACTTCTAGACACGAGGTATGAATATTTCTTCCCAATACTATTTTTCTTTTCCCATTTCCTTCATTGATCGGAGCCTCCTCCTCGACAATGCCATTGTCTGCAACTAGGGGAGGCAAAGGATCTTTGATAATGGCCGCCACATCAAAATCCTGAGGCAATGGTTCAACTGCTCCATTAATGCTCAAATCATTGGCCAAAACATCAACACTTCCGACCATTTTGTTACTCACAATACAGGAACACCTGACAAAAATTGGATTACAAAATCAAAGATGAATGATAAAATGGGAACCAAAATCCAATATTAATGAATCCCAAAACGCCAGTTAAAAGCAGATGTTTCACTTTCACAATACTCCCTCCAGAATGAAGCATAGGCAAAAGGAAAGTTGATGCATCTGGTTAAAACCAGATACATCAACTTTTCAGATACTCATTTTGCTTAAATTTCATTTGAAAGTAGTATAATAAGATAAAATAAAACCCAGTCATTCCAATTCATTGAGATTAACGAGACAGGAAACTATATTAAAGACTCCACATGCAACTACACAAAAAGAAGTGAAACCATCGAAAACAAGAGCACCTAGACTAGACAGGAAACTATACTTCACACAAGATCTACGTAAATTTCTTCTTCTTCAAAAAAAGATCTACGTAAATTTATTTTAATTCCCTAAGTTTATGTATACTAAAATACAAGCCAAAATTGAATTATCTTCCCCTAATTTGCATTCTCTATTCCATATTTTGTGTATCTTAATAAATCGAAGGAAAATAAGTGTAATTAATGGGAAATCAATGTCTATTTACCAAACAAACAGTATGTAGTATACATGTATGATTTTTATTTTTTGCCGAATATATAAGTATGATTCAGAACTATATACTATATAAAAATTATAATAATTGAACAACACCTCTAAAATGAAAAGCAGGGAAGTAGTAAAACTTTGACTCTCTTGTACATAACCTAAGCATTAGCAGCATATAAAATCACGAAAACGAATATGAAAAACAGTAAAAGAAGACTAGTATATTATTATTATGGTAATTGATTAATAATGAGAGTGAATTACGTGGTAGCTAAAGCATGATTGAAAGAGAAAAAATGAAGAAACAATGCGGAAGATGACAGATCTGAAAGAATGAAGTGAAAACTTACTGATGATGAAAGGAAATGAAAGAAATTGAGAAGAGAATGGCTCGAGAATCGGACAGAGTCAGAAACAGTAGCTATCAATGCAATCAAGCAGAATATGGAATGAGGCAATAAGAGGGTTTTGCGGAACTTCATTTCGCTTCAAGAACAGTTCCGTTCCGTTAGATCATCTCACGCGCTTCAAATCACCACTGTCACTCACTCGCGTGTTTCTGCCACCTGTACCATTTCGGTGGTTATTAAATGTAATTTTTCATGGTTCAAAATTACATTCATTAATTACCTAACTAAATTGTATTTATGTATAGTTTTTAAGTAATTAATTATATAAACATTCATTAGTCACAATTTGTATTTCCAATATACACATAAAAATTATTATGACTATTAACGTGTAAATCACATTTTATATTCAAAGTTATAAAATCTTTTTATATTTATAAATCATTCGTTGAAGATATATAATTAATCATTTAAATTGATACCAAAATTTAATTACAAATTTTATAAAATAGCAATGCTCTATATGTCCTCATCCGTAACTTTCTAAGATTAAGCTTCCATTTTCTCCAATCATGTTAACCATTCAAAAATATCAAAATTACTTAAAAAAAAAGAATATTGCTCATGATTAATATCCATCAGTGCAATACAAAATATAATTTAATTTTTGATATATCACTTTTTATCAAATAATTGCACAATACTTTATTTTTTTTAACTATTATATTATACTTTCTTGATAATATATATACCGCTGAATGATTGAAGAAATTTTTTTATTAACTTAATAAATTATTCTTAAAGAAAAATCAAAAGTAAACTTTTAAATATAATTGCATAGATCAATTTATTATTTACACAACAACAATAAAAAAAATTGGACAAATGGGCACAGAACTTACACCGTTACACGTCCAGCAACTAGTTTACCAATTAAAAAAAAAAAAAATCGGAAAATCGAAAATTAGAGAAGGAAAAATATTGAAACTAAAAGTTTCCACTCGCAGTGTTAGCGCGTAGAATTTGAATATTCCACGGTTCACGCTATCGACGTGATCCACTGTCTGAAATCCCTAATTTCTGAAATCGCCAAAACCCTAAACATTTTATCTCCCCGATCGGAACGTTCTTCTGACCGGAGTTTCGCCGGAGATGGTGGTCCTTGAACCGGAGAAACGAAAAAAGGCACAGCCGCAAAGCCCCGAGTCATCTGAAAATCCTTCACACTCCGATCCGCCGAAGAAAACTAGGGATTTGCCCAACTTGAACGAATGCCATTCGTGTGGCTTCAAGATTGACGTTTGCACCGGTAAGAACAAACTCCGAACCCTTTATAGTGAATGGCGCGTAGTTCTTCTATGCAACAAGTGTTTTTCTTCAATCGAATCTTGCAAAATTTGTTCCTATTGCTTTTCGGGAACATCTTCCGAATCTCTTCGCTGCGTTCAATGTCGACATTCTGTCCACAAAAGTTGTTTCCTTAAGTACAAAAATGTTGCTCCTTGGTCCTATTCTTGTTTAGGCTCTGAATTTTCTGTTTGTGTGGATTGTTGGATTCCTAAGCATGTAGAAATTTCTAGGGGAAGAAGAATAAGAAGACTAAGAAAAATGAAAAATGGGATGGTTGAGAAAAAGAGTAGGGTTGATCTAGAGAAAGAGAGTTCTAGGGTTTTGGTGTGTGGAATTTTGGGGAGGTCAATGGAGGATGTGGTTAAAGATGCTAACCATGAGGTGGAGAATAAGGTTAAGGTAGCTGCTAGGGCTAGAGATGCGGCAAGGAAGAAAGCTGCTGCGGCTAGAAGAGCTGTTGAGTTGGCAAGTAGTGCAATGAGTTTAGTGGCAAACAGGGAAGATAGTTCTCTGAAGCTGCCTTCCAAAATGGATTCTGTTAAATTGACTTTAGATGTTCGAATGAATAGCTCGCCGAGGATTTCAAAGAGTTGCTGCTTGTTGAAGAATACAAGTTACTTAGATGCTCCGAAGATCTGGCCTTTTAGTGTTGATTCGTCGTGCAAAACATCAAACTTAAGGAATGCCAATGGTTGTGATGATAAACTGTATGACGACTCTCTTAAAGCTTTGTGTGAACCTTCGGTTTCTTTAGACTCCTTGGACAGTGATTCTTCATCTGATATGAATCGTCTCTGCAATGGAAGGAGTGACATGAAAACTAGCCCAAAAGATGGTGAATGCTCTGCTGAATTTGGCGTTGAAGAGAGTGTGGAAGAGCGGTTGAAGGAAGGGGAGGAAAGTAGTTGTTCTGGTCGGCTGATAAACTTCAGTGGAGAAGATAGTGGATTGGAACTTGATCGCAAGCAAGGAAATTCTGCAATGCACGGAGAAGATCGGTCAGATCGTTATTTCTTGAAGTATAGTAGGAGGTCAGATTGTCGTTTCTCTAAGCATAGTAGGAGTTCAGATCGTTATTTATTGAAGTACAGTCGGAGGTCAGATCGTTATTTGTTTAAGTACAGTAGGAGGCCGGATCGTTATTTCCTGAAATATAGCAGGAGAAATTGTTTAAAACCAAATGTAGATCGTTAGCCAAAGTCCTTCATAATAAGATTTATCTTGAGAGTCAGAATTTGACTGTTTGGATTCCATTCAATTGTTTCATACGATTGAGAACAATATTCAATGCTTCATGTCAGTCACGTTATGCTTCTCTACAATAATCAGCTTGTGAAAGTTGATATTTCAGAGAGCTGTCGTAAAATGGAATTGGTACATAGAGCTTTTCTATTGTCAATTGTCACTGTACTCAGTTAAAATTTGAAGCTGTTGTTATTCACATTACACTTGAAGCTGTTGTTGTTATTATTCACATTGTCTGCTTTTATTTCTAACATCATATTTGCTCTTCTGCTTTTACTTTTAGATTATTTCTAGTTACACACACCCCATCTGATTACATCCAAATCGACAAAAATACCCTTAGTTTTTTTTCTGTCGCTTTCTGTATTTTTTCCTCCGACGCGGTAGAGGTAAAGGTTAACCAAGTTCAAGGATATCTACATAAAATGAGTTCACATGTACCTGAATTTACTAATTTTTTGTTGGGAGTACCATTCACTAGGAACTCATTTTAAAGTTGCCTTTAGATATAAAATCCATCTCTTCCATTTATTATGATACTGTAAAATCCATTTCAAATATGAAGGAGTCATGTTCATAATTTAACTATTAAAATGCACTTTTATAATGAGATGATGAATATGACTCTTTTAGGTTTGATTAAAAAAATAAGAGGATTCAAATTTATTCTAAAATCACATTTTAAGTATGACTAAATATATTAAGGTAATTGAATTATTAGTATTTTCAAAGTTAACATAAAATACAGGTACTTTTTTTTTTTTTCGCCTCATCTACTATTTCATTCACTACGAAGATACCATTTAAAATTTATCTATGATAAATACACTAGAGTTGCACTTCATTACTCTTGATGAGGTCTTACTCCTCTAGCCTTGATATGGTTTAGTAATTTCATCCACCCCATCATATTTGTTTCCATTCACTCCTAAACACCAAACAATCAATGCATGAGAACTCAACCATTGAAAGCCTTTTAAATATATTACTATTTATTATTATAAATAGATTCTATCTTTTTTTCTGTTATCTATTTTATTGTGAATCCTACAATTGGTTTCTCTCCATTTGACTCAAGAGAAATAAATAATGGTACGAAGAGACAAGTCTTACACACGTGCTACTCCTTAATATTAGCAGATGATGTAAGAGTAATTAAGAATAAAAGATAATGGCAGCAAGACAATATTGTTTGAATGAATTGGATCGGTGAGTCATCACACCACGCCAAACAAGAAGATAGCTGTAGGAGTCACCATCACAAAAATCTCTGTTTCCATAAATACTTGACGCGGTGTTCTTTATGCCTTTCTTATTCAACACAATTCTTCTGTTTCTTTCTAACAAAATTAAAGTGTAAACAACCTATTTTTATCATAAACGTATGAGACACTCTCACTCTTAAATTTATAAGAACATTATTGAATGTATTTGTTATTATCCAGTTTGGTATTATAATGTTTTTTCGTCACTTAATTTAATTTTTTAATTTGCCTTCCGTGTAAATTCATTGTAATATAAAATGTATTAACTTTATAAATCTTTTGATTTTTTTTTTATTAGTTAATTTAATTTTTGAATACGTCTTTTGTTAATCACTTTAGTTATTAAAATTAATAAAAGATACAATTTTATATTTTTCAATACATTTATAAACTATATTACATCGGTTCTTAATTATAAGTTTCATTTGAGAAAATATTTTGTCCTTAAATATAATTATTATTACAAATTATTCAGTGTATTTAATTTTTTTCAAACATATCTATATTAATACTTCTATTTTTTACTACTAATTTATCTTAAAAAACAAAAAATCAAATTAAATATATTTATATATAAAAGACGTTTTAAGACTATCAATACATAAAATTAACCTATAAAATTCATTCACTGTCTATTATTCTTAATATATGTTAAAATGACAATGGATTATATGGACAAAGTAGTAGGTAGATTAGAGATCAAAATTATTGTTTTCTTTAAATGGAAGAAGAAACTTGCTTCTAAAATTGAAGTGAAGATTTTGGAATTAAACCAAGATTCCTTAGCAGCATTAATTATAGGGACAAAAGATGATGAACCACGTTGGTTCCATCATAGTAATTTCAACCTAGTAAGAAATATTCTCATTTTCACATTCAAATTGACATGTATTGAAATTAACATAACTTAATTGAACTTGAAGGAAAAACAGAAATTGGTATTGGTATACACAAGTTGAAGTGTGTGCTGACAAATGCACAAGTCCTTGATAAAATACAGACATGGTAGCCAGCAATGCAAGATTGACTAAGGTAAGAACAAAAAGAAAAAAGAGGTACAGACTCATACTACATATATAGTATTTGACACGTTACAAACTTACTCTTCAAGGTGTCAACTTATTGGATTAATTAATTTTAGCCCCACTTTTTGATATTCACATTTCACCTTTTTTCTAAAATTAGTAATTATTCACACGTAACTGCAAAGACTTAATCATATAAGTTGAGTAAAACTACAATAGATGATAAAAATTTCCTTCAAGAGTTTTAACGCCGTTGTATTTTTAAGATTGAGTTCAAACTCATAATCTCGATTTAAATTAAAAGAGACTAGAACCATCTTATCAGAAACACTTTTGAATTTTGTAGCATTCTTTAATTAGTCCTTCTGGCAGACATATCTGTAATATATATCTGTGCTGTGCTAGCTGAGTATATATATATAATATATATAGCAGATACATATGCCATATTGCACTTGTTTTAGTGATGGCTCCCTTTGTTTTGTCACTCTTTTTCTTATTCTTAATTGGAGGTTGTGAGGGTCAGCTTCAAATAGGTTTCTACTCCAACACATGTCCTCAAGTAGAGTCCACTGTCCAAGCTGTTGTTAGAGATGCTGTTTTTTCTGACTCCAACATGGCTGCTGTTTTGCTTAGGCTTCATTTTCATGACTGCTTTGTTGAGGTCTTTCTATATATATTAATAATAGTATACTAGGATTGTGCTTCTTTGTGTTATATATATGTTTTGGTTTAACATTTTTTTTTTACATGGATATGATGGTTTTTCAGGGATGTGATGGTTCAATTCTGATTGATGATGGTCCAGATCCAGAGAAAGGTGCATTTTCACATCAAGGGGTTAGAGGGTTTGATGTGATAGAAAGAGCCAAGGCACAATTGGAAGAATCTTGTCCAGGAGTGGTTTCTTGTGCTGACATAGTTGCATTGGCAGCAAGAGATGCAATTGTCATGGTCCTAACTAATTCCTAACTTTACTTTATCATTGTTCATCCTCTAATTTCACTTATTGAATTTTCATTATTCAAGTAGTTAACTAGAGACTTATGTTGTTATGCATTTGTACTTGTAAATTGTTACATCATGTTTTTTTTATAAATGGGTTATTTCTGCGTGCTGTTGCAGAGACTATTTTTTCCAAGAATTTTTTTAATGATGTTGCATAATTTTTGACTGAATAAGTGTGAAATGATGTAGGCAAATGGACCAGCATACCAAGTTCCAACAGGGAGGAGAGATGGATTGGTTTCAAATAAATCTCTAGCAGATGATATGCCAGATGTTAGTGATTCAATTCAGATACTCAAGGCCAAGTTTTTGGACAAGGGTCTCACAGAAAAAGACCTTGTCCTTCTCAGTGGTAATCTCTCTCTTTCTCTCTCTCTCTCTCACACACACACACTAAAGAAACAAAGACATGCACAATTCATGCAGAGTAGATGAGATCATGGTTGTTGAAGTGGTAAAGTAATATGATAGGGACTAGCTAGGACAGAGGAAAGCAACATAAATAATCACAACAAATTGGCCAAATTACCAAACACATGATTTAAATCTACAAAGTTAAAAGTGAAAATAATTGGAGAAGTTTTGTGCTCAATTTGGGAAGTTGATGTTGAAGGATTACTGTGAATTAATTAAATATATGATATAATATAATATTATAATATTCCAACAAATCTCTTTATTAAAGATTTTGACAAATTTTCAGGATTCAAGAAATGTTGACATAACATCTACTACTCTTTGTTTAATGAGCCTCATACTGACCCAATAAAATAATAAAGAAGGGATCTTGTGTCTCTAGGATTCTGAATAGTGCTATGTTTCATTTATTCATTTAGGATTGTGTTTAATAAAAAGGATTAATTCAAACCTAACACAAATCTCAAGTCAAATAATATTACTTGATTAAAAATGATGCCCATGGAGCACTACAGTTGTAAATCATATTGATAATAAATATCTGTCTTACTAGAGGAGGAAGCATTTTCTAGATTTACATCCAAATTTCATTTGGCATCATTTTTAGAATTTTGTTCTGTTCTCAAACAATCATATTCATCATGGTGTATATGATTGTACAGTGGGGTAAGATAGTAAAATATATACTTATGCCTTAGTGTATAGTTTTTAAACTCTTACATGTATAGGATAATTGATATGAATGGTAAGCTGGCTCATAGTACATTTTGAGTACTTGATATAAGTGGTAAGGGGGCTCATAGTACATTTTGAGTAAGTCGTATGAGATTGGAACTCTAACTTTGTGTGTTTAACAAATTTTTCGATAAAATCAGTGTTAAATATTTCGTATTTATAATTTATAATATCTTAGAGGACTCTAATATGGACAACTATAATTACAAAAAGACAAAGGGTGACACACTTGCACTTTTAAGTGTTATAATTGTATCTGCAACTTGCATTATATATTATATATAATATGTTGTTAATTTCTAATTTTTCTAACCATAATACTAATGGTTCACTCTTATGCTAAAAAATAAAAAATTCAGCTGCACATACAATTGGAACTACAGCATGCTTCTTTATGACAAAAAGACTATACAACTTTTTCCCAATTGGTGGAGGATCAGATCCAGCTATTAGTCCAAATTTCCTTCCAGAATTGAAAGCAAGGTGCCCTCAAGATGGAGATGTTAATGTCAGATTAGCCATTGATGAAGGGAGTGATAAAAAATTTGACAGCCACATATTGGAAAACATAAGGGAAGGTTTTGCTGTGTTAGAATCTGATGCAAGGCTTAATGATGATATAGTAACAAAGGGTGTAATGGATTCCTACTTTGGTCCACTTAATCCAATATTTGGACCTTCTTTTGAAGCTGATTTTGTTCAGTCTATTGTAAAAATGGGCCAAATTGGTGTCAAGACAGGTTCTGATGGAGTCATTAGACGTGTGTGCTCATCATTCCATTGAAAAAAAAAATGAAGTGAATACATAAAATTGTTCACAAAAAATCTTATTAATGGATAGTATAATCAGTATATATGTAATTGACAGTCACATATTAATTGTGATGTATTTTTACTGATATGATTGTTGTTAAATTTTAGTTTTTGCAATGCTTTTAAAATTGTTAAATGTCATTCAATATTAATATTTGCATAGATCTATTTTTGTTATAATAACAAAAAAAATATTCAATATGATATATAATGGGATTATAAAAATAAAATAAAAATGTGATATATAAGGATTCATCCATAATTAGAATTAAAAGACTTATAGGCTTGTGAGGTGACCCTTGAAAAAGTCAAAGGGTGATTAGAAAATAGAAGATGAATATTTTGCTACCAAATATAGCAAAGCCAAGAATGTCATAATTAATTAGAGTCAAATAATTTCTAAAGGGTAATACATGTATCACTACATCTCCCATATTTTCATGCTACAAAAATGGACAATGCTTAACTCGGGTTGTAATGCTTTCCAAAGAGAGGAGGAACAGAAGAAAGGAGGAAAGAGGGAACAAAGGAGACAGATAGGAAAAAACTATCTATCTTTTCATTCCTTCTATTACTTTTTTCTTTTCCATCTAACCTTGATTCATCAAAAGTTGCACACAAATTAAGTTATTATTCTTGTTAATAACAGCTCCATAGATATATCCATAAAGATTTGTGAAGTTTAATTGCTTCTCTCTTGTGCTCTCTGAGAAGGTAGGACCTGTCTTTCCTCTTTGTTTTTTCATCATCACATATGTAACCTTTTCTATTCAAAATATTGTATATAAGAAGTATCTTCATATATCACCAATGGGAATAAGTCTAATATAAGGGGTTAGTCTGCCACAACATGGCAAAGCACAGTTTGAATCTCAGCTGAAAAATGTGTCTACTATTAGGTCCGACGGTGACTCAAACAAAGTTAGCACAATGGAGAGAAACTATATGAAGCAAAAAAAAAAAGCATCTTCATATATCTAAGGCATATATTTTTTTTCATATTTCACCATATATATAAGTATATAAAACAAAACATGTAGTTCATGTTAGAAATTTATGAAAGATTGAAGAGTTTTAAATTTATATAGTTCAAAGTATTATGTGCTATTATTATGAGATATGTATGACAAACTAATTTAATAATTTTGCAAGGTGCAGCAATTTTGAAGAACTTTTATCAGGTAATATTCATCTGAATTTAAAGCTGCAAAAATCAAAACAGAAGCATAGGAGAAAAAATAAACTATGCCACCAAGCTCAATCAGAAGAGCCCTTGGGGCAGTAAAGGATCAAACAAGCATAGGCCTAGCCAAGGTTGGTAGCAGCACCTCACTTGCTGACCTTGATATAGCCATTGTGAAGGCGACAAGGCATGACGAATATCCGGCCGAAGAGAAATATATAAGAGAGATTCTGAGCTTAACATGTTACTCTCGTGCATTCATTAGTGCATGTGTTAATACCCTCTCAAGGCGTCTTAGTAAGACGACAAGCTGGACAGTGGCTTTGAAAACTCTTGTTTTGATTCAAAGGCTTCTAGCAGAGGGTGATCCTGCTTATGAGCAAGAGATATTCTTCTCAACTCGACGTGGAACTCGCCTTCTCAACATGTCTGATTTTCGAGACAACTCAAAATCTGGTTCATGGGACTTCTCTGCATTTGTGCGAACATATTCGTTATATCTAGATGAGAGGCTTGAGTATAAGATGCAAAGCCGGCGTGGAAAGCGTGGCATGTTTGGTTTCGACGAAGATGAGGAGGAAAGGGATAGAGAAAGGGAAGGGGAAAAGGATAGAGAAATGGTTATGAGATCCACACCGGTTCGGGAAATGAAGATAGAGCAAATTTTTTCCAAAATGCAGCATTTGCAATTGCTGCTTGAACGCTTTTTAGCTTGTCGTCCAACAGGTTTGTGATCACTAGACCATAAAATTTGCCTAACAAAATTACCTTTCTTTTCATGCAAGTTACTTCATATATCATATTTCCATAATGTTTTTTTTCAATTAATGTTTACACATGCTTTAGTACACATTACATGTATAAAAAGATTCTCAGGATTATCTGTTTCAATGCAACAGGGGGAGCAAAGAACCATAGAATTGTGACAGTGGCTCTTTACCCAATTGTGAAGGAGAGTTTTCAAACATATTACGACATATCGGAAATATTAAGCATTTTAATCGACCGTTTTGCTGACATGGATGTCACAGACTGTGTTAAGGTGTATGATATTTTCTGTCGAGTTGGAAAACAGTTTGATGAGCTAGACCTCTTCTACGGATGGTCCAAGAGTATTGGAATTGCTCGTTCTTCTGAGTACCCTGAGTTAGACAAGGTCACGCCTAAAAAGCTAGAGGTTATGGAAGAGTTTATCAAAGACAAGAACATGTTAGCACAAAGCAAGAAAGCTAATGCACAAGAAGAGAAGAATGAAGAGGAAGAAGCCAAGGAACCTGAACCAGAACCGGAAGAGGATATAAATGCAATCAAGGCACTTCCGCCCCCAGAGGAAATAGCCGAAGAAGTAGAGGAAGAACCAATACAAGAAGAACCAAAAGAAGAAAAAGTTGTGCAAACAGAAGGTGATTTGTTGAATTTAGGAGATGATAGGGTGACAAATGAAGAACATGGGAACCAACTAGCCTTGGCTTTGTTTGATGGGGCTGCACCAACAAGTGAAGGTGGAACAAAAGCTCTTCCATGGCATGCATTTGATGAGGGCGCAGATTGGGAAACAGCACTGGTACAATCCGCTAGCAGCTTAGTGAACCAGAAGCCTGTACTAGGTGGAGGGTTTGATACATTGTTGTTGGATGGTATGTATAAACAAAGAGAAATGAACGCAGCCATGCAAGGACCAGGATATGGAGTGAGTGGAAGTGCTAGCAGTGTGGCACTTGGTTCAGCTGGAAGGCCTGCTATGCTTGCATTACCAGCACCACCAACATCAGGAACTGCAAGTGATTCTAATTCAGGGTATATAGACCCTTTTGCAGCTTCATTGGCTATTGCACCACCTTCTTATGTTCAAATGTCAGAGATGGAGAGGAAGCAAAGGTTATTAGTTGAAGAACAACTTGCTTGGCAGCAATATGAGAAGGATAGAGTGCAAGGACATGCTGCACTCAAAAAACAAAACCCTGCTAGCCATAATAACTCTTACATGGGAGGGTATCCTCAGAACTATGGCAACAATTATCATCATTGACTAGAAAAATTTATAATTAGTTGGAACTCTTTTTCCCTATTCAGAGGGCAGCCAATTTTACCCACCTGCATTAGATACACTTGTTCTCAAATCTTCTTAGAACATTGATGATTATTAATGTCATCCACTCTCCTAAGAAACGGTTGTTTCATTCTTAATTTATTTGCCTCCTATAACTTCAGAAAGCAAGTGGTCACAACTCATTCATTATCTGTGAATAGGCTAAAATTACGAAATCACCGTCAATCCTTCTTTCGTCATATGGCATGCCAATACGATAAACACAATAATCGAACACAAACCATGTTTATATTGAATTTCATTCAATTAAAGCTCGATTCAACAAATAAAATTGGGTTCAACCATATGAATACTAACATAATTAATGGATTTATATATTCAAAACCTAATTTGAACCATTGCCACATGTATGAAGACCTTTAACCATAATTGTGCTATTCTGTTTTTAATGGCTAAAACCATTTATATAGTCATATTATTCAATGTGAAAGTTCATTTTATGAAATGATTCAATGACTAAATTCAATTCCTAGTAACACAGTTCTAAGCATATAAATTACATTTTTTACCAAGACAACTCAATCCATTATCCAACAATATGTGGACATACAACTTAAACTATATTATGATCTTCCAACTTCATCACCTTGATTTCCCAACATCAGAATAGAAACAAGGTACAGAACTATAACTGACCATGAGTTGTTTCAGCTGTAAACCATAAACTCAAATTCCATAGTCGTTTCAATCCAACTAAGATTTTGGAGATGACATAATCTAGTGAAGATGATATGAATCTACATTTTCATCATTAGCTATGGATTATTATTATATGCAGGACAGTGGCGAAATATAAAGATTTCTAAAATCATTCAAGGTACTCAAATAACAAAAACAAGTACTGATTGATATTAGCAATAGTTTTCACTTGTCAATCACAAAAAAGTATTCCAAATAATAAAATATAGCTATCAGAAATCCATAGATAAA
The DNA here is from genome assembly GCA_037974775.1 of Cicer pinnatifidum. Classification (NCBI taxonomy): domain Eukaryota; kingdom Viridiplantae; phylum Streptophyta; class Magnoliopsida; order Fabales; family Fabaceae; genus Cicer; species Cicer pinnatifidum. Next base: position 868,379 of record JBBPBR010000001.1, read on the forward strand.
CAAAACATCCCAACACGGAAAATAACACATCAAAACAGTAATAAATCCTAATTCTCCACCTAGAAAAGAGAAGTTCCCTTGCCCTTCTTGTCACCACCAATCTCAAAGTGCTTGCACCTCTGCATAACAGAAACACATACATCAATAACTACCAATACCAACAACCACCAAATAAGATTTCTGTGACAGTGCTATGTTTCCTTAAACTATACTAACCTTGATAGCATGTTGGGAAACATGCTTGCAACCCTGGCATTGCAACCTCAGAACAATTTTCTTAGTGGTTTTAGCCTATTCAATTAAAAAATCAAAGAAAAACAAAAATCACAAAACAATAAAAAACAAATTTAATTCAACTTAAAAAACCCTAAATCGAATTCACATTCAAAAAAAATTCGGAATAAAAAGGTCATTACCTTCTTGTGGAAAACAGGCTTAGTCTGACCACCATAACCGGACTGTTTGCGATCGTAACGACGCTTTCCTTGAGCGGCGATGCTATCCTTACCCTTCTTGTATTGAGTCACTTTGTGGAGTGTGTGCTTCTTGCACTCCTTGCTCTTGCAGTATGTCTTCTTCGTCTTTGGAACGTTCACCTATCGATTATTAACAACGAATACAAAAAAGGTTTAGCACTGTTGAATTAACGATTATCGGAGGAATGAGTGAGTGGCTGAAAATATTACCATGATGGCGGCGCGTGGATCCGGATCTGAAAGACGAAGTTTTGTGCTGCCGTGAAAATGGAACTATGAAACAATGAAGTTTTGTGTTTTAATAGTTTTAGGAACTAGGGTTTCATGTATGGGCTTGGATTAAGCCCAATAGGATGGCAGGCCCCTTACTCTTTAAAAAGAAAATTATACCCGTACGCATATAGTTATACCCCTGCCCCACATTTATCTAATTTACTTTTTTTTTTCTAAAACAAAATTAATTTTCTATCTTACCAAATTTATTTTGTGTATCAAAAAAACTAAATTTAAATCTATTGAAATACAATAGTGTTTCAAAAAAAAAATTGAGTTTTTTTAAAATATAAATGTGTATCAAAAACTTAATTTTTAAAGTTTTTAGTATTAAAAAGATTTCACTTTTGCCTTCCTAAAATCTTTCATGGTTCAAGTTATTTGGTTATTTTGCTATTTAGTTTTTTTTTTCTTTTTAAAAGAAAAGAAAAATATTATTTTTATTAAAATATGGATTAGGGGTACAAAGTAAAATTTTCTCTAACAAAATGGTTTCTATTAGCGTATCCAATTTTTAAAATGCAGCCTTTCTCCCTTAGGTTTACATTTTCCCAAAATATCTTTACCGAATTGATCCTCAAAGTTATAACCATGAGTTAAAATAGTCTATAAATTTTATAAATTATATAAAATTGTAATGTGTCAATCAATATTGTCTCTTATATTAATTTTTGTAATTAGAGACTAAAAACATGGTGCATTAAATTAAATGAACATGTGATATTTCAGGTCGATTTCATTTTCATGTCACGTATCCAAAAACTTATGTGACACATTAATTTAATATATTACATGTCAACTCTGAGGTTGCAGTCTCAATATCCAAATACCTTAAATAATATAACACCCTAAATAATATTTACCTAATAAAAGGTAAGAGCGAGTTGAAGAAGGTGAGGGTAAGAGTAAGTAGGAAAATAAAAGGGTAAGAGTAATGAGAAAAAGAAATGGAGTCATTAGATTCATATCAAAATTTGCATATGCTGGAGAGAACTCTAGTTTCTTTAGTATCCTCACTCATTCTTACTCTGGATGGTCTATTAAGAGCTTTTTGTTGCACGAGATTCTTATTAGAGGCAAGTGCATAGCATACTTGCAACTTATAATTATACCATTAAGTAATAATATAAAAAGAGTTCAAGAAGAAGTAATAGAAGAGTTTAGAAGTTATTCATTTTGAGATAACATTCTACTTATTTCTGCACTTTAGCTTGCCTTGATACAAGACTAATCTCTATTTATAGTGGGAATCTTGAAAATACAAACAAAACACACCAAAGACAGCTTTTGTGCGGGATATATTTCAATCACTGCTTTTAATGAAGTAAACACCTATAAAGCACACTTGTATCACAAAGTGAAGATCTAAAACATAAAGTTGATATAAAGAATGACATTTGTCTTTGTCATGTTCTCTTAGTAGATTTTATAGAATCGTGTATGATAGTAGATTTATGAGATGGAGACAAATCTAAATCTGAATCATCTCCTGAATTGTCTTGATTTCTCCTTACAAAGTAATTGCTGAAACAATCTTACTATGTTTACATACTAATTAGCGTCTTGAAAATCTTGGGTGATGATAGCCTCACAAATCTAAATCACATGATAAAAAGTTGTAGTTGCGTATTATAATGATTGGCACGTAGTTATGTTCATAAACCAATTATTGACTTGATGGAAATATGTAAGGTTTGGTCGAATCGAGGAAGTTTATATTTGTTCATGCCATTTATTTGGGTGTTTGCTCCCTTCAGGGTGGAGTGATTGAAGGAAGTGGTTAACATTGATTTGGCATTCGGTGTGACGACCTTTTGAAAATTAATTGATAAATAAGTACATTGTCTCCATGCAGATGAAACTGAGGACAAATCTAAAGGAGGCAGCTAGAGTGATACCCTTTGAATGAGATTAAAAAAGTTTAGAAATTGAGGGAAACATCTGCCATGAAGAGCAAACTTGGTCATGATTACAAAAAATTACACATTTCTAAGTTAGTCAACCCGATATCAGTTGTCAAGATAATTTCCTGGTGGAGACACCCAGTCTCATCCCCACAGAAACCAAAGTCTCCAGTGATCTCGAGCTATTTGCTAGGAGGTCTTCATCAATTGCAATTGAATCCTGCATAGTACACAAAAAAAGAGGAGGGCTTTAGATTATATTGGGTGGTTGTTAGTTAATTTAGTTTCTCCCTATAGTATTGTCATGAATCAACACGAATTATACATCAACCTGTAAACCAATGAGCCATGAAGTACACATACATTGAATTAGCTTTAAAGAAGAGAGATTCTTATGAGTTTAAAAGGTCAAATATGTTAGTTTTATGATTTGGTATGAATTTTGGTGCCCCATAGACATATAAAATCCAAAATATAACTAAAGGCGAGTAAAATAAGAAATCAGAATCATATCAATAAAATAGATTTCAAACATGAAACAACAATAGATAATTAGCTTAAAAGATGAGCAGTAGTAAAACCAATTATAATACCAAGTTACTAACCTTTTCAAAAACACAAATTACAGTGCTTCCACCAAAAGAGAAATATCCAAACTGCCAATTAAAGCAAACGTAAGGCCATTAGAATTTAGAAACAAGAACAATGAAGAAAACTGGAAAAACAGTAATCTACTGTAACTGGTCGAAGTTCAAACCTCATCTCCCTTCTTGACATAGTCGCCCTTTTTCTTTGTGAAAGTAATGCTACCAACCATTGTAGCTCCTATTGCAACAAATGCCACCTGAACACAAATCATAGGCAACTCTCTAAGATACAAATAAAATATAGATCTGCAGCGATAAGATGAAATTGTAGTGGAACCAGGGAACTTATAGGATACTCTGTAAAAACATTTTGCAAATGCAACAAGCCATCAATATAACAGCAAGAATGCAAGAGATACAAAAGCATGAGTCGAAAATAAAATGCATAGATAGATTATATGCTATTAATAAATAAATAATAAATAAGAACAAGACCAGTCAGAAGAAGAAAAACAATAGATTCATAAGTTAAGCAAATGGTAGCATTCTTAAAACCAGAATATGATTTGTAATTGCCAAAAAGTTCAGCGAAGTTGTTGATAGGTGTTACTCCCAAAGTCATATATTCTTATAAATTCATACATCATAACTTCAGCAGGATAGCATTATAAACTCATGCATCACAGACAAATTAATTGCAATCACAAACCTTTCCAAAATCTACAGTTGAAATTATCGAAACAACTCGCTTATTCTCTGTGAAGACATTACAATACTTGCTATTTACTGCAATGGGATTGACCTAAGCAAAAGAACACATAAGAAAAAGTTGAAAATGAATCAATGATAATTAACACACAATGACAGAAAATAAACTCTAGATGTAAATGAAATATCATCCAGAGCTTTTATTTCACATACTGTAAACAGGCATCCAGGGATATTAACGAATTGCTCAATAGTTCCCGATACTGGCAAATGGAAGCGGTGATAATCCTGCAATAAATAAACATTCAAATCAAAATTTGCAATCAAATTAACACAAAAGAAAAGTGGCAATGTAAGAAAGCAACAAACACCTGTGGTGCCAGACGGAAAATCACCATTGTTCCATCAACAAAAGCACTTGAACACGTTTCTTTCCCCAGAAGGCCTTGAATTGAAAACTTTCGACCCTGAAAGTAACAAATAACAATCCCAAAAGGATTTCATTTGGAATAAATAAATGAATATGAAAGAATAACAACAAAGAGAAATAGAGATATCCCAATATCTATGATACTATAATTTTCATCTAGCTGATAAAATAGATGGCAAAATACATCATTAAGAAAAGTGGGGGATATAATTGTAGTTACATCAAACAATTGGTCTTTTCATCATTAAATTGTTTAAGCAACTAAATTGTTTCATTTTAGCAAAAATGAACCTCAGATTATAATTGCATATAAGCAAAACCAATCCCTACCCCACACCTCTATCCTAATTTAAAGCCAAGACGTGCAGGTCCAAATTGAATGAGCAAAATCGTGATTTTATCATATTTACTTTAATTTCAAGCTGAACAAAAGAACTGATTGCCAACTTCTAGTTCCGACTGATAAATATGTCTTAAGTTATGTGCCAATTCTCAAACGAGATTATCTAAATATTAAAAAGAAAATGCACTCTCGAGACAAGAAACCTTCCATGTGCAAGAGATATAAAAGAAATACCTTAATCCAAAATCTTGAACTATCATCAACTGATTTAAATGCCATTAAACGGCAATCAGCGGCACATACAGCAATATTGTCATGTTCAGCAGAAGCAATTGGTCTTGAACCAGGCTTTAACTCTCTAATGAAAAATTCATTGAATGTCTGCCCAAAACATTATGCAAAATAGAGGTCATCTAACAAGATAGTTACTACCATTATGAAGTCTATATGATTTTCAATAGATAATTGGTCAGATTTTGTTCATCTTCGTTCACACTTGTACAAACAAAATGAATGTTGCTAGCTCAATTAAAAACATTCTTTTAATTCTTAGTATAAATCAAGTTCCACAGCGATAAACGAAGAAAAAATATTCAAGTGTGTGTTTACTTTGTGAAAATATTTTGTTTTTACTTTCTAAAATTTATGCTCATTTTAACATGCTAATATGTAGATGATAACTTTTGAAGTGAAGCATAGTGATAGAGAGAAGATGAAATGTTAGGCAGGGATGATGCATTTTCATAAATAATAAACATAGTTCTTTTAGCATTTTCATTATTTATGGAAATGAAGAAAATTGTTCACTTCAACGGCCTCTTCATCACCTTGTTAGCGAAAAAATGTTAGAAAATGAAAAGAAAATGTTTTTGCAGTGTAAACGGACCCTAATTGTTTTGAAAATATTTCACATGAAATAAAAGACCATATGCATATGAGACACCATTATTTTGATTTTTAAGCATGACCAAAATGAACCAGCAAATCTTCTTAAATAACTAACAGAATAAAAAAATGTTCAGAAGCAATTGTGCATCAATAACACATAAATTCAAACTACACAGCTTTATCCCACCTTAAAGTGTTCCAGTGGATACTTGACTTCAGCCAAATTTATTTGATCCTACAAGACAATATTCACTTTATAAGATGGGTCTAAATGTGTAATTGTAGGCAGACAAAGAACTAGGTGAAAAATGGAAATAGACGTGGCAGAAAAAAATGGCACCCTAATATGTCTTGAAAAAACTGTTTCAACTCTTATACACATACACACACAAACACATAAAGTAGTGCCATTTTTAAGTTGTCTTACTATATATTACTTGTTTTGATACAGATTTATATATCACATAATTAAATAGTTGTATGCACACATATCTTCTGCATTATATATGGTTGTCATTTCCTATTATATATGGTTCTCAAGTTAAGGCCACATGTGCAGAATTCTGTTGAAGCACGCATCAATCCGAAACTTGCTCCAAGATACTATGGGCCTTTTGAAATAACAGCCCAGGTTGGTGCCGTTGCGTATCGTCTCCAGTTACCTGCTACAGCACGCATTCATCCGGTTTTCCATGTTTCATTGCTTAAGAAGGCAATTGGCAACTACCAGGTTGAGAACGAGTTACCCCTGGGACTCGACGGCGACCCTGCTGCACCATGGGAACCAGCAGCAGTACTTGCCACTCGCACTATCCCTAAGGAGGGGTCAGACGTCAAACAATTGCTCGTTCATTGGAACGGCAAGCCTGTTGAAGAAGCCCCTTGGGAGGATGAGTTTGTAATGCTAACACAATTCCCAGCCCTTAGACTTGAGGACAAGTCTATGACTCAAGGGGGGAGTATTGATGGGGACAAAGTAGGAATTGATGACGTGTCTAGTGGGACACATAGTGCAACTAAGGCATGGAGAGTGTATGTTAGAAAATCCAATAAAGGTGAGCTGGCCCCATCACGTATATAGGGGAGAGAGGTTGGTAAGGAAGGAATAACAAAATTCTGTTAATTGTTAGTGGAGAGAGGATTCTCTCTTATTGATGTGAGCATAGCTCTCAGGAGTAAAAGGAAGGCTTGTTTCCTTTGCTCAATTTCCCTTTATCATCAATAAAATACACTACCACATGTTGATTAATCTCTCATTAAGTCTTTAAGAACCTATCAGAATGTCCTTTAGGAGAGGATTCTATTGCCGCATTTATAAATTGAGGACCTATCAGAATGTCCTTTAAGAACACATACAATGTGTATTTTTTATTAAAAAAAGAAAGATAAATTATTAAATGAGATGGGTAAAATACACAAGATGAAAATAAATCCTCCAATAGAATCTACAACACAACATGGGGCATCATAGCAGTGAAGTGAAATTGGTTGAAACTACGATCAAGGGCACCACATATAACATGACTAAGAATTGCTAAGTCCCTCTACTTGCAGAATCAAATTATGCTATCACAAAGAACCAAAATTCAACATTGCCATACCTTAAAAGATTCAACAAATTTTGGTATGTCAGCAGCCGATTCAAGTGAATCCATTCTTGTTCCCTGCTTCTCCGAAATGCTTTGCAGGAGCTCCTTCACCCCTGCATACAAGAGGTTCGCCAAAGTAAAGCAAACGAATAACTCAACGCAGATGGAAAAGTTTATTCAAGTTCATTTTGAATCTCATATTGACGTCAAATCCCATGTCTCAAGTAAATGTGACCCAAGTAACAGAAGGATGCAAATATAAGCTCAGCATATTTTAACCAGCAAATATTTTTATAGCATCAGTTATTGACAAAACCTCCTCAATCCTGTGTCACAACTCACAAGGCTCATAACAAAGAGTAGTGACTGGTGAAGTTAAATACTACTCCATAACAAAATATAAGAAATAGTAGATCAAAGAAAGTTGATGTATTTGGTTCTTTGATCCACTTTTGCTTATATTTTGTCACGGAGGAAGTATATATTTAGCCTACAATTTCTATCAAAATTAAAAACGATGGAAATAGACAACTCAATACCTATGTCCATTAGACCAAGACCTATTTTTGACTGATAAATAGCTCTCATTGACAAAACAATTTTTTTGTCAATTAGTTCTTCAACAAGCCTTCGAGACTTCCTATCATATACCTGAAGCCAAAAATAAGTTGAAGTAAATAAATAACAAGTTGGAAGGATGAAGAGGTACAAATGTGGAATAAAAAATACAGTTTTAGTATTGTTTTTCCAATTTCCTCAGTTTTAGTATTGGTTGAGCAAATGGTCTTTACGACCTTGTCCTTGAAACCAAAGTTCAACGGCAGCTGCCCATCCTGCGTAATTGGCAGCACCTACCAATTTTTCGCACGGGATCAAAGGAAGCGTAGTGAAACTGAAAACGCAAAGCAGCAGATCCGGTGTCGGACATGACGATCAATGTTAGGCGAAAGAGAAGAAAAGATGTTGAAAAGGACCTCGTAATGTGCCATAAGGCCCTGAGCGACGGCTGGCGTTGAAAAATTGGTGGCCAGATGTGTCACGCGCGGGGTTGGTGGAGGCACGTGGGTCTCACATGCGGATAAGGAGGCGGCGCATGCGTCGGAGTTTGGCAGCGCAAAAAATGAATGTCACCATGCCTGCCAGAGGATTGCACGGCGGTCTGTGATGGTGGGATGCACTAGGACAGTATACGCACAGCTGGAACGCAGAATTTTGAAGAGGAAAAAAAATGAAAGGGTTATGACACAGCTGGAAAAGGCAGAGCAGCCCTAGGATGAACCACTACTGGTACCATGTAAAATATGTTTTACAATAACAAGTTGGAAGGATGAAGAGGTACAAATATGGAATAAAAAATACCAGTTTTAGTATTGTTTTTCCAATTTCCTCAAATTTTCTTAAGAATATCTCTAATTCTCTACTTTGATGAAGTTGTTGAACCAATACAATTCAAAAGGTATGCACGACAACTGTTGATACTTATAATCCATGAAAAGGGTGCCAGCAGGATTGATATATGTTCTTGGTAGCTTTCTTCTAATTATGGTGGATGTGATTGGAAAACTCGTTTACCAGCATTGGATAGAGGGAATTTCAGAGAGGTTCTGATCATCCTGATATAACTTGAAACATACATACATGTATGATGCATGATATGAATGTCTTAAGATATTTATTTTTAAATAAAAGAAAGAAATCAGAAATTGGTATGAAAAGCATGACAATACCACAATATGGGAGGCACTTGATCCAGATCGAATACCAACATCATAAGATGAGAAATGGGCCCATTCACTCAGTTTGAAGAACCAGCTATATAAACCGAAAAATAAACAAGTGATTTTTATTATATCATGATATACGACCATAAATACATAACCATAGTCTATATATAATATATGGCACTAAAAAGCTGCAATATAATCCATTAGGTAAAAAAAGATCATGTCTTTTAAGGCTTATATTAGAAGCAACTTGCCAAAAATGTACCCATATGAAGCCTGCTTATCTGTCAAGAATCCTCCAGCCATCACCTGGTTTCCAGTCCCTTCGTCAAAACAAAGAGTTAAGTGGATCATGCTGTTCAGCTGGTCAGAAATCTGAAGTACCTCACCACAAACAGGGCAGCAATTCAACAACGGTTCCCTGCTACACCAAAAGCAATCTAAGAAAATAAGAATCAAACATATGTAGACAAACAACACAGTTATTTTATTCTCTACTGATAGCAAAAGGCAACAACAAGCATACATAACCAAAGCTTTTATTCTCTCGTATTCTAGATGGATCATTACTTTTCTTGTTGAAAAGCAAGAAGGGTAGCCAGTTCATCCATGCTCACAACACCATCTCCATTCTTGTCAGCTTCTTTGAACAGCTCCTCTTTCTATTGAAAAAGAATTGTATTGTTGAAACAGTAAAACTTGTATATACAAAACTAGACATTATATTATAAAAAGTCATTTTAGGATTGACAAGGCAAAGATTCATTATTTGAACCTTAAAGCTCCAGACCTTCTGTAGTGAAAATTTGGACTTCGTTATGAACAAAAAAGCCAATTTCCATTGTCCAAATTCAAGATTCTAGATTCTAACATTCATATATTATTAGTTTATATAAGCCATAATATCCGAAATTAGAAGACAAAAATTCTGAATCGAAGTCCAAATCCAGGTATCAAGCAAACTCATGATAATTTAGCAAGAAAATAATCCAAAACAAAGAAGTAACAACACAGTATAATGTGCAAAATAGCTACTCAAGTTTGAACCTTGCGGGTTGCTAATTGATTGCCAAAAGCATCAATGAGGTCAGAAAATTCAGAAAACGAAAGCATCCCATCTTCATTGTAGTCCTGCACAAACCATAACTTATCTGGTTGACATTAAATAATAGAGGGTGCTGAATAAGATCAAAGATTTCAAATGTTCTTCTAGTGGAAGCAATTCGTGTAACATGTTGCAAATGTGTGTCAATATCAGAACAGTGTCATCAACAATCCATGGTGCAATTTTTGTTTAACACCAACACCCTAATGTAGAGGGATGAGACTATATATCATCACTTCTTGACTATATGTCTTTGATTTAATATCACAATAAGCATGGGTTATCAGAAAGAAAAGGAAGATCAAACTTACCACGATGGATAAAATGCGTCTAACAAAGCCTTTTTCTGTTTCAATTGGATCCTGTTAGTTTTCACTTATAATTGTTAGAAAACTTTATCATACCCTGACAACAATAGAATTGTATTGTATACCATATACCTCTACAGAGCATGAAATGTAGATGTTGCCAACCACTTTTCCAGGGACTGATGGATCTAAAAGGTTGAATATTTCATCGTCAGAATCAGAATCCTGCACCATCATAACATTTATAATGGAAGTGTGTAAAACGAATAATACTGAAAGGAAGTCTAACATCTGTGATTTCTTAAAAAAAAAAAATTAGAGTTTCCTTACCTGGGTCAGAAATTCAAGCAGATCAATCTCACAGTATCCGACAAGAGTATTACTAGACAGTTTATTGGTCTACATATGAAAAAAATAGTAAACTTAGATGCAGTGATGGGAGGCATGGGGTCCAATGTTATAACATTAACAGTTCAGCAATTTTAGTTTGTATAATATATGCAGTTTTGTTTCTTTCTTTCACATAAAACAACAATCAACAATTAAAGCCTTGTCGTGCTACAAGGACCTGTCATGATTCATATCTAAAGATAGATCATTTAACTCAAAATCTTTTTCATTGGTTTTATTTATTGTTTTCCTTGAACTTCTCTATTTCTAATTAACAACCTTCCTTATTAGTGCTTCTATGGACTTCTCCGCATATGTTCAAACCACCTATGATATTCTATCATCTTTTCTATAATAGGAGTTACCCGTAATTTTTTCCGACACTATTCCTATTTTTATCTTGTCTTTTATGACCCCTCATCCAACATAGCATTCTCACCTCGGTGACACTAATCTTATTCCCGTGGACATTCTACTGCCAAGCATTCAGCTCTATACACACAACCTAGCAAGTCTTACAGTTGAGTGGTAAAACTTTCCTTTAAACTTGAGCGGTACTTTTTTATCAGAAATTACACCCAAAACACTCATCTGTTTCATCTATCCTACATTCCTGCTTGGATCCTAGCACTAACACCACCTTCTATCTCATCGTATGATGGATCCAATTTACTGAAGCATGAGACATTATGATAAGGCATGTTCCCCGATTTTCACCTCTATGTTATTACTTTGGTCCCTCCCACCAAACTTACATTCCTTCCATGAAGTCCATTTTACTTCTACTTAAACAAAAACTGTGTGCTTCCAAAGCTTGAAATGCTGTAGAAACATAACTGAAAAAGAAGCTGCCCAACTAAGGATTTCAAGCTTTATTTTATGTTATTAGAAAGCCATTAATTCATTTTTGCGTCACAAAGTGATTTCTCATTCCCCCTCCCAATCCCCATCACAACCCCCACCCCAAAGAAAAACGGTAATGCATAAGCAATGAAAAGGTAAGGGCTTGTTTCCTTTGTGAAAACCTTTCCTATTTTTAATTTTTAAAATATGTGTTAATGTTATTTGCTAATAACAAGGAAATAAGAAAAACAGTGAAAATGCCAAAATAATTGTTTTCATTATTTCAGAAATGCATTATCCTAAACTAACATTTCATCTCCTCTCTATCACAATGGTTTGTTTTAAGTGCCTCAAATCATCTTATTAGCAGGTTAAAATGAACACATTTTAAAAAACGAAAACAAAAAATGTTTTCACAAAGTAAACAGACCCTAAATGTTCTTAATTCTTATAGCACACCTCAAAGACAGAAATTCTTGCAATGTGAGGCCCGTTCTGTTCCAACAGAAGTTTCTTTTCCTGCAGAAGAAAATATCAGTCACACAAAATAAATATCAAATACCGTCTTATTAAGTAGATCATCCACTCATAAATGATAGGAAAAAAAAGAAGAAGAAAGAATAGCTATGAAAATCAAATGATATGGAGAAAAAGTAAAGTAGAGTGGTGAATAAATGACCCCGTGTAACATTAGGATTTAAGACATGTATTCCATACTCAAGAGCTGCGACCTATGTTCATGTGTTACAATTTTGTTTTGTGTTACAATTTTGTTGCACAAGACTCAAATTTGTTTATGGAAGGAAGGAAGTATTAGTACGCAGAAATTGTTTACGGATGTTATATCCTAACCGGAACAATTTACCTATCTCTCGGCCGAACTTCAAATTATCATAATCCGCCTTAGGAATCCGAGGGTTAAAGACCAAAAAACTACACCAACATTTTGAAGAAGAAAAACAAACTATCTATGAATGTAACTAACACTACACTAAAAGAATATGTGATAGTTTAAATAAGATTACTCACGGAATTCCAAAGCGGTTTATCTGTACTGCACCACCAAGAATTAAAAAAAAAAAAAATCAATACACGAATTAAGGAAACATATGAATGAAGCAAAATGATGATGATGATTGAGAGATGTTAACTGTTGAGAGGACTTTGTACGGAAAGTTTGTTCTCCGAGTGAAATGCAAGCAATCCATTTGTCCTTGAACTGCATCTCCGCCTACAAAACACCACCAAAAATTATGAAAAGTAATTAGTAATTAAATAATGAGAAAACAAAAAGCAGAGTAAGAGAGAGATGAATTACGCACGCGGAGGAGGGTGAAGAGAGCGATTCCAGTGAAGGTATCGGCGGAGAGTAGTTTGTGAGTGGAGGAAGAAGAGGATTTACTACTACTATTGCGGTGAAAGTGAAGACGGTGTTTGAAGCGAGCAAGACGAGCTCCTTTCCGTTTTGATTCTGATGAGAATTTGGAGTGTTCGTGACCCATTCTTTCCGTTCTGATTCTGAAGATGATGATCACAATTTCACACTCTTTGCTTTCAGTTATTGCAGATTGCAATGTTGACTAGGATTTATTCTTTGATTAACTTGATTAAATTGAATTTAGTATTACTACTTTAGATAATTAAATGCCATCCAACTAATAATAAAATATACTATTTGCAAATTGCCAAAGATATTTGTAATACTGTAGTATTCATTAGTAATACGTACTAATTTCACTATGAAACTAAATCAAATCAAATACTAGTTGCTGTTTGATGAATGTTATGGCCAACATATTTGTTGCCTATTGTGACTTTAGTCTCACTAACTTAATATTCAAATTAATTTTTAATTCATTCAAATGTTTCTCATTGTTCACAATTGTCGTTAAGTTTAATGACGTGAAGAAATGAATAGAATATGATTTGTCACTTTTTCGAAGGTAACCAATAAACCAAACCCATTCTTGGACTTTCTGATATGTTCTTAACCCAATTGTACACCTAATTTTGTCATTTAATTAGAATGCCGTTGATCATTATCTTATATGTTCTAGAATATATACAAAAAGGAAAGAGCACTAATAATTCACAAGTAATTAAGCAATATCATGGATAATAGTGTGTGACAACCACTTACTCCCTCTGTAAAAAATAATATAGTAAAAGTAATATTTGATGTATAAGATAAAAATTTAATTTAGATGTATTAATTTTTCAATTATTATTTTTATTTATATTTTATTATTGAATGAAGTATAGTGATTGTACCGGTGCTTGAAAATCAATTGAGTGGTTGCATCACACATGACTTCATGCTTCCCTAAGCATGCACTTTTATAGATGTGCAAAGATAAAAACAGAGATTGTCCCTTAGCATTGTGACACAAGACAACAACAGCTACCAAATAGCATCAATGAAAGTAGGCAAAAAGCTATAAAGCTTATGTTTATTGTTGAATGCTCATTTGCAAGCTTCCTTTACCTTACTTATACTACTCACTGGACTCCACAATCACATTATTCACTTTCTATAAACCACAATTGAACGAGTACATACTAAATGCATATGCCATGGGTGTGAGGTGTCCTTTTTATACAGAATAAAGAGCACACAAATTTGAAGTGGCTGTAACTAATAGTGAATGGGATCTTTGAAAGCATAACGTTATACACTTTATGAATTTCACATACCTAGCTAGCTCCATTTGAAATTTAGTTACATATCCATTTCACTTATTACAATGGCAAGCTACACTACTAAGAGCTAACTATTGGATTTCATTCAATCAACTAACAACAAACTGTAAATAAACAAGCAATAATTAGCTTCATTAATTATCACTTGCATCTCACATCAGCTAACTAATTATAATTTGGTAAGCTTATTTCATCAAAATCATCCAATGATGACAAGAAAACTTCATCCAAACAAGAGAGCTGATCCGTTCCATCGTAGTCGTCGTTGTCATCTCCTTTGCTCTCATATACACGACATATCACCCATTTACTATAATCCTGAAATTGAATCAAACAAAAAAGCAAATAAATTAATTAAATGTTATAGTACAATAGTTTAATTTCCACTTCATCATATACTATTAAACTTACTTTTATTGGTTTTGATTTAATTTTGGATGATGAGGAGGAAGAGGAATTAGTAGAATTATGTGATAGACAAAATTCATGCATGATCCAATTGGTTTTGATACCAACAGAATCTGATTCTCCCATATGGAAGACAAAATGTTTCTTGATGCCAATTCTCTTGTTTTTGGTGCTACAAACCACTGGCTCTTCTATTCCTGTTGGCTTCCAATAACCATTGTGAGTAACTCTAGTATTTTGTGTACTCCTTCTGCTATAGTAATACCATTTGTTTCCCTCAGCCAAAGCTCTACCATGAAGTTGCCATGGATCATATGAGTAAAGGTGAAGATCAGGAATGACATCAGGGTGAAAAGGTAAGAGTGGTGTTTTTTTTCTGTGAAGGAAATGAAGTACAAGCTCTTCATCTGTTGGATAAAAACGAAACCCGGGTGGAAGGTTCACATTGTTAATACTGTTATTATCCATTACTTGAAAAAATTAACAAACAGATAAAGGTGAGTAAGAAGATGAATTCATTGTGTTTGAAAATAAGGTATTTATAGTGCAAACAAAGTATAGCAATATATTAAAAATGACATGAGGCAGAGTCTAAGTGTCAAACGTGAAGCATGATTAAGATGAATCAAATATATAAAACATTACATCTCATCAAATATGCATAATATTATATTAATTATTGGTAGATCAATCAGCACTATAGTGTGTGTGTGTGTGTACACCAAACAAGTAACAAGCCGGCTCATAACGGAACGTGATGACTAGATAATTACTTGCTCATCACACTTGATGGTGGTATCATCCAATTCCAATCTACCTCTATTGTTATCCACTTTTGATGTGTTAATATGGGTTTGGTCTTAGAGCAATATTTGAAATGGGGTCACCCACTCTTGGAGTATATATCTACAACTACATATGCTTCATTATCACCAACTGTTATTTTATTGTACCTTTTTCTAGATTGGACTTAAATACAACTAAGAACTTTTTAATTTGGTTAGCTCCCAACCCATATGCGCTCTACCTAAACTAAATATAGTAGTAGCTTTCTAATAATCAATCAATGAGGAGAGGGGGAACTGCACATACATCCCATTTCCACACTTATTGTTATGGTTATGAGCACACCCACTTTTTACATTTGTACCACGTCTACCTAATCACGTATAAAAATAAGATTAATTAACTTTATTGAATTAGTAGTTAATTTAAATCATAATAAAAATATAGTTAATTTACTACATGTTGAACAAAAAATCTAACACGTCACAAATTATTTATTGTTTTTAGTCTTTTTTTTTTCTTCTTTCATTAGAGAGATGGTTTAAAGGTTATTTTTAGTCTAAAATCATCTTTTCACTCTTTTTTTACTCTACATTTAGTTAAATAATATATATATATATATTTTCTTGTTTTATTTTTTATAATTTCGTCGTCCAAGTGTAACGTTTAAATATTCTATCTAGTTGTGATATTCATTTGATTTAGATTGATAAATCAACTTCGATCGAATACAGATGCAATTAATGACTTTAATATCATCAACATTAGAAATATAAATATTTCAGACACTTAAATTTTATCATATTTGTAAATTTTGCCACATTTATAGACGTTTTACCGTTTAATGCTATTACCATGAATAATGTTAGTTTGGTCGCATATTTACCCTTTTTATTTTAACGACTTTGAACTGTATCATTCTCGATCAATCTAATTTTATCAATTTGAGTAAATGAATATCATTTTTAGTTAACAAAAATCATATCATTAACTACAATTTAGTGAATTTACTATATGATCTCAATTAACCATCTTATCAACTTAATTACCCACATTTATACACTAGATTAATCAAATGTCATAAGTGTAAAAAAAAAAATGTGTAAAATATTTTTGTATTATTATATATCATACTAACTTTCAATATTTATATTAATATGTCCATTTTTTTATTTTACTGCACTAAAGTGTGTTTTCATTTGATGTTGTTTAGATATTTTTGTTTAAATTTAAAAGTTGTTTGTATATAATAAACAAATATAATATACGTGAAATATAAAATTATTTAGAGTTGTAATATACACTTTTTAGTGAAGTCAAGTGTGGTGGTCCACACTCTTATTTCCTCTAACGGAGGGATAAGGACTTTTTGGACTTCGGTGCAAAATATTGCTTGACATTGCTCATGGACCGGGAAGAGAAGGTGTGATTTATTAAAGTTATATCTTTCTTTTTTGCGGATTTTGTTGGAGATTCTACCATTTGCTTTCTTGAACTTTGGCCCTCTTTTTCATCCAAATAGAAAAACCGAAACCAAAACCATGAGTTAAATGTTTTCTCGACTCTAACTATTTTTTTAATATGGTTTTAATTTTATAAAATCGACTTATAAGATAAAAATGTATTTCATAATAAATTTATTTTATATAAGATTTGAATTTTTTTCAATATTATTAAACTGGGGACGAAAGATAGATAAAATATTTTATATTTTATAGAATATATATTAAAACTTCATATAATAAGTGTATTTATAATTTAACTAGCAAAATAGATGTGCGTTTGCACAAGTATACTACTATATGTCTGATTATATAAGATCGTTATTATAAAATGATTAGTTTATTCTTTGTATTTTAAAACTAATCTCAATAAAATAAATTATTTAAAATAAATAAAGAACAATGTAACGAAAATATGATATTACAAAATTGAATGAAACATAAATAGTGAAGACCACTCATAGAGCCATAAAAGGCATAACACTATCGTGGCATGGGCCACATTGATTTTCTCTAATGAGACCGAGTTAATATTAGTGTGTGTTAAAAATACTATTTCTAGAACTTCTCAACAAAGGAAATAAAAGGAAGAGAGATAGAGTGAAACATGTGGCAACATATTCAAATTGTTAAAAGAATTATCATACTTTATTATTATGAAAAATATATTTCACTTGAAGTTAAATCACTTCAAGAACTTCTACTTGAAGGTAAACCACTCCAAAAATTTATTCTACATGCCGAAAACACAACAGAAAATTTACGGTGCAACTTTTATGTTGACTTTGTCAAAAAATTCTTGAGCAATTGACATAATGTCACAACACACATTGCATCAATGTCAACCAATATCCATGTGTTAATCAACACCTTGAGTAATCATGATTGTAAAAAGACATATTTGACTGAATTTTACTTAAGTCATAATTATTTCTTTCATCAAATTTCTCTAAGACAAACTTCAGAGCGAAACTTAACATACATACTGAGATTGTGCACCATGTAGATACCTAGGAAAGAGAGGTGAGACGCAAATGATGTCAGAACTTTGCCAAAACAACATTTCTACAATATAATTCTTCTTTTCTGATATGGAAGTTCATACAAAGTTGCAACCACATAGTATATTAAAAACTCTATTTCATTGGACCAAACCAAAAGCTTTGATACCAAATAATAGGAAAAATAAACTAAGAAATTTAAATAACAATCACCACACAAGAAAAATAACGTGGAAACTCCACACCCGAAAGAAAAACCACGGTCATTGTCTCATGACAACTAGAAACAACACTATGTGAAAATTGTTACAGCACATAGACTTCTCTCAAACTTTCCATGGTCCCTAGTACACTAACACTCTCCAAAATAGATATTTAAATTACATATCACAACAATTTAACACAAAGATAAAAGAGAAAATAAATTAATCAAATACAATCTTAAAGTGTTTTTAACTGTTACGAATTGTAATGAAAAATAATAGTCATATATATAACTTTGAACTTTCTCTTCCTTTACAATTTCAAACAATGTGAAATTTTTTCAAATGTTCAATTTTAACCAAACCTAACAAAAACAAAGAACAAAGAGTAGTTAATAGGGGTGAAGAGTAGTTGAATCTTGATGGTAGCCTTGAATAAGTTGGTATATTTTTATACTTAATAATATATATTTAGTAATCTCAAATAAATATATTTGTTAAAAACTAGTAGAAATATGAAAGTTAAAAAAAGTTATCTGATTGATAAATTTATTCCTTTTGCTTTCACACTTTTAGTTTCTTTAGTAACTAAAGAGATGACTTTGCCAATAGTAAAAATTATTAAGACAATACTCAAAAATAAAATAAACGACATTTTTCTTCTAAATAACTAAATTGTTTACCTTGAAAAAGACATTGGTAGTCTCATTTGAGCGACTTTAATTTATATTTTATATAAGTAAAATTATTTTATTTCAGATGGTGGTGGAAAGTGATCCTAAATATAAATATATCTCTTTACTGTGTTATACTATACTTTCATTTTATTACCTGTCCACTTGCTTCAAATAAAATTGCAATAAACCTCGATCACACTAACATTCACATCAAACTTGTTAATCTAAGATGGATTTACTAGCTGATAGAACCAAAAAGAAGCCACATGCTCTTTTGATTCCATTTCCAACACAAGGTCACATAAATCCATTTCTCAAACTAGCTAAGATTCTTCACACCAAAGGCTTCTACATAACATTTGTTAACACTGAATTCAACCACAAACGTTTGTTCAAATCCATAGGTCCTAATGCTCTCAATGGTTTTCAAGATTTCCAATTTGAGACCATTCCAGATGGTCTTCCTCATACAAACATGGATGCAACTCAAAGCATTCCTTCTCTTTGTGATTCTACAAGAAAAAACTCTTTGGCACCATTTTGTAACCTCATCTCAAAGCTCAATGATTCTAATTGTGCTCCTCCAGTTAGTTGCATCATCTCAGATGGTATCATGTCTTTCACAGTTAAAGCTTCTCAGCAATTTGGTTTGCCTAATGTTCTCTTTTGGACTCACAGTGCTTGTGGTTTCATGAGCTTCAAAGAATGCAAGAATCTCATGGATAGAGGCCTAACACCACTTAAAGGTAGATACTTCACACCTATATAATGTTTATTACTCTAATTTGATTCATGCAAATGCTAATATACTTAATTTTATTATTATTATTAGAGTAAACGACCATTGTAGTCTTTGAATACGTTATAATCCTTGAATGTATTAAAATTACAAAACTATCCTCAAATGTGTATTTTGTTAGTCAGTTTAGTACTTGAATGTGTCTTTTGTCGAGTGTTGATTCCTTACAGTTGTTGCATGATGCAATGGTTGTGGAGAGCGTTAGATCTAGAAACTAGAGAGAGAATTTCTAGATCTAACGGTCCCTATAGTTAGTTGTTGCACCTAGCAGCTGCTGCTGAAAGGGATCCAAGTTCGTCTTTGATTAGTTAGTTTGGTCTTCGAATGTGATTTTTGTTAGTCATTTTAGTCTACAGAATTACTAATGGAAAGACACACTCAAGGTTGATTTGTAATTTAGCTTCTTTATGGGACTATAGTGACATTGTCTCACATGTGTAGAGACCAGAATGACTATTTACTCTTAATATTACTGTTGTTGTTATAAATTTATGATCTCAATTTTCAGATGCAAGTTATCTGACAAATGGACATTTAGACACTATCATAGACTGGATCCCTGGCATGAAGAATATTACTTTAAGAGACCTTCCTGGGATATATCATACAATAGATCCAAATGATTTACTTTTGAATTTTGTGGTAGAACAAATTGAAGTAGCTTCAAAAGCTTCTGCTATTATTCTGCCAACTTTTGATGCCTTGGAGTCTGATGTGTTGAATGCACTCTCCACAATGTTTCCTAAACTCTACTCAATAGGTCCACTTGAGTTTTTCCTTGATCAAATTTCAGATAATAGATTTGAATCTTTTCGATGTAATTTGTGGAAAGAAGACTTTGAGTGTCTAAAATGGCTTGATTCACAGGAACCAAATTCTGTTCTTTATGTGAATTTTGGTAGTGTTATAGTAATGAGATATAATCAGCTAGTTGAACTAGCTTGGGGACTAGCAGATAGCAAGAAAAAATTCTTGTGGGTGATTAGGCCTGATTTAGTTGAGGGGGAAACCTTATTTGTGCCACAAGAAATTGTTGAAGAAGTTAAAGATAGAGGACTAATGGTTAGTTGGTGTCCTCAAGAGAAAGTTCTAAAGCACAAAGCAGTGGCAGGGTTTTTGAGTCATTGTGGTTGGAATTCAACAATTGAAAGTATAATCAATGGTGTGCCTATGATAGGTTGTCCAATTTTCAATGACCAAATTCTGAACTGCAAGTATATTTGTAGTGAATGGAATTTTGGCATGAAAATGGATAGTGAGAATGTAACAAGAGATGAGGTGGAGAAGCTTGTGGTAGAGTTAATGGATGGTGAAAAGGGTAAGGAGATGAAGAATAAAGCAATTGAGTGGAAGAAAATGGCTGAAGAAGCAACCAACATTAATGGTTCATCATCTTTGAATTTGGATAAACTGGTAAGTGAAGTGCTGCTATTCAAGAGTTTAGGCTAAAAGAGACATTGCTGGTTCATTCATTCTAGATATATTGTTGTAAAGCAAATCTTCTGAGGATGGTTTGATGTATTACTATTTCCAAATCTTGTAAACGTTGGATTCAACATTATCTTTCTCATTATTCATGTTGTATCTAGCTTGGATCATTGTTTGAATGCTCTACTTGTTTTGTTTTGCCAAATTATTCTTTTTCTTATATTATATCTCTAGCTCTAATAATTGTCTTATGGTCATATCTTCAACAATAGATTCAAGATTAGTCAATTTTACGTGGTTAATGAATTTCAATTAAAATCAAATGGATTAGAAATACCTAAATGAATCCTGACTGGAACAATCTTCGACCAATCAAAAAAGATTAGTTGATTCTTGGCTTTTTCTTCAAACATACTAAAAAAAATCCAACAAATTTGCACTCAAAAATACATACAAATCCATAAATTGAATCAAAGATGCTTATTTCAAACAATCAAAAATAGGTGTGATATCGGAGAAGAAAAGGAATAAGACCTTTACTACTATCTCAAATCAAATGAATGTTTACTTAATAATTTTCTATACATGCCTATGCTTGTAAAGTGAAGAAATGAAGTTTTCAATATATTGATTATGGAGGTCCTTGTTACTATATTTCTTCCCCATCTCATTAGCATTCTTCCTATAAGCACTTCCCTCTTCATCCACCATAGCAAATCTCAATGCCTTAGCAACTGAGTTCCTTGTAAATGACCCATCTTGCTCATTCCTCACTATCTCAATTCCCACTTTCTTCTCTTGCATCACTCTTGAATATAAAGCTTGGTCTAACAAAAACGGCAACATAACAAGAACATGTCCAAAATAGAGACTTTCTATCATTGAACCAGAACCACAATGAGTCAAACAACCACCAACTGAACCATGAGCTAAGATCTTAGGTTGTGGTGCCCAATTTTTCCAAACTAACCCATGATCTTTTGTCCTATGTTCAAATCCATTTGGCAACTCAATTGATCCATTCTTAACATCCCTCAGAACCCAAAAATATGGCAACCCAGAAAGCTCAATTCCAAGAGCCAATTCATTGATGTTTTCTTGGCTTAGTTTCACCTCAGCACCAAATGCAATGTACACAACAGATGACCCTTTTTGTGTATCCAACCATTCTTTGATTTGAATCCAATCAGGACTATTATCAGCTTCATCAAAATCACTTATTTGCATTGATGGTGGAAGCAATCCAACGGGAATAACAGGCTTATTGTAAAACTCACCAAGAAAATCTAACCACTCAGGTTCAAGATCTCTTGAGCTTCTAATAACAAACATGTCACAACCCGAATTCGCTTTGTTGAGATCAAAAACAGGTGAAGCTCCTGTCTCATTAACTTTAACATCTTCAAGCAATTTTTTCACCTCATAAGGTCTTAAACCAATCTTGGTAGGAAAAGGAATCCACTTTGGTGGACCATAGTAATCTTCATCATTTTTTCTAATGGATTCAACATCACCAAGTTGTTGTTTTGGTGTATCAAAGAAGCATATGCTCCATGCAGGACAAGGACTAAAATAAGCACATGATATATTCATGCTTCTAGCTATCTGTGGTAACCAACATGCTGCAAAATCAAAGAAAACCCAATCAGGATTTGAATCTTTGAGTACATCAGATACAGATTGTTGAAGAGAATCATAGGCTTGTTTAAGGTAATAGAGTTTGTTGGAAGGGATGTCAGTAGTGGAATCTGCATTTTGTGGAAGATGGTTTGTGTCTATGTGAGGTGATAAGGGAAGTTTGATTAGATGAATAAATTGAGATAAGGTTTGTGGGAGTTTAGGGAGCCGGTTTATGATTGAAGGGGTAGATAGGAGTGAGACAATGATACCATTTTGAGCAAGGATCTTGGAAACCTCGAAACATGGGTACATGTGACCCATGGCTAGCCATGGAAACATGACAACATGAAGAGGTTTGTTGTTTTTGTTATCCATGAATTAATGTTTGTTTTTTTCGGAGTTGTAATAAATTAATTAAAGACGGTATATGTGTCTTATTGTTATAGGGAAGAGAGAGAAACAGATGAAGAAGGTGCAGATGGAGAAGGAGAGAGATTGATTGATTAACAAAAAAAAGAAAGAAAAAGTGACATGTGAAACACGCAGCTACTAATTTATTCCGCTAAATATGCCTTTGCCAATTGTTGCAAATTATGACCTGTTCTGTCGCTCTTTTATCTATCTGCAAAAAACAAAAATAAGAAGTAAATAGTATCTGTTAAATGAGTGTATTTGGATTTGTATCACATTATATTTTATTATTAATATATTTGAATATGTTAAAAATCATATAATTAAATTATTAAAGGTTTGTAAATTTATAATCAATATAAAATTTAAAATATAATACTAATTATGATAATAAAAATATTATTTATATTAATTTAAGTAGGTCAATTTGATTGTCCTAAAAAACTTTCTTGTATAATACTTAGTTTCATATTTTTAGTTATATGGAGTTTTAAAAGAATTTGCTCTTTGTTAAATTTTAAAAAATATATCATAGATCTAGAGATCTATAGTAAATTTGTCTTACAATCCACCTTATTTCCAACTCTAATAATAATGTTAGGGAGCACAAAACAAGTTGGTCCGCTTAGTTTAGTCTATAAAAAAATAGAGTAGTGCGAACTAACTTAAGTGGTTGAGTTGAAAATTTTATTCTGTCTCGTTTTGTGTTGGGCTTGCAGGTCGACTTATCATTTCTTTTATTCCAAAAAAAAATAATTGCCACAATATATTTAATGTATTATAATTGTTTTTATGTTTATGTTGATGATATTAAAAAATACACATTTTAATATTTTTAGTAATAAATATTTATTTTATGTATATTTTTATATAATAAATTATGATTAGTATATTAAACTAATTAAAGTAATAACCTTTACTTTAATGTGATGAGATGTTCCAACGTTATAGTATCATTGCCATATGTAGGTGCATCTAATGATTTTGATTGAATACAGTAAACATAAATATCAACTAAATTAATTGAGAATCAATAACTTTTTTGGGGTTTGTTTATTTCTGTCAATAGTTGCTGGAGGATTAAGATTTATTGTAATCTATTTTTATTGAGTATTTGGAACCGCTTTTTTATATTTTACAATAAAATAATGGACTGCAAGGTTCTCGTGGAAGATCAATGTGTTGTCGTGGTAATAAAATAACATTCTATTGAAACACAAAATGAATAAATAAATAAATTAACGTTGCATATATCCGAAATAAGCCATGCTGGATGCGTGCCACACGAGGGGTTCAAAAATATGTAAAACACATTGATAATTATAAATTGTGTATTTTTCTACGGAGTTAGATACTATATCCATTTTTAATGTTAAAAAAATATCACCTTTTGCTTAGTTTGTTGTAGTAAGAGATCTGAGTAATATCTATGAATTCGTAAGTTTAAACCTCGTTGCCTCTATTGTAAAAAAAACTCAAAAATAACATCAATCTTTTACGTAACAACTAGTTTTGTCTTAGGTAAGTGATGAGTGGTTTATTAAAAATAAAAATAAACGATACACTTGATTAATTTTGAGACTATATATTATATCTTCAACTCTTGCATTCTACTCCTAACTCTTCCTGCTTCCATCTTCCAAACAAATCCAAGTCCTCATGGGTTCAATTGTTAATGACAACAACAACAACAATATTGAACACAAACCTCTTCATGTTGTAATGCTCCCATGGCTAGCTATGGGACACATATACCCTTACTTTGAGGTTGCCAAGATTCTTGCTCAAAAGGGTCACACAGTTACCTTAATCAACAGTCCCAAAAACATTGATCACATTCCCAAAACACCCAAAACCCTTCAACCATTCATCAAACTAGTCAAATTACCTTTACCACAAATAGAGAATCTCCCACAAGGTGTAGAAAGCACCATGGATATCACTTCACACAGCATGAACCGTTATCTTAAACTAGCTTACGAAGGTCTTCAACATGATGTCACTGAGATTCTCAAAACTACAAAACCTGATTGGGTTTTCTATGATTTTGCATCTGGTTGGTTAGCACCAATAGCTAAAAGCCTCAACATTTCTTGTGCACATTACAACATAACACCAGCTTGGAACAAATGTTTCTTTGATCCACCTAAGGATCAAGTTAAGTCAAGTTTCAAACTTGAAGACATGTGTGGTCCACCAAAGTTTGTTCCTTTTGAAACAACTATTCATCTTAAGCCTTATGAGATTATTAGAGCATTCACAGCTCTTAAAGATGAATCAGGAGGAATGGCTGGTTTTGATCTTAACAAAGCTTATTCAAGTTGTGATCTTTTTCTTTTGAGAACTTCTAGAGAACTTGAAGGTGAATGGTTAGATTATATCTCGAATCGTTACGAAGTTCCTGTTGTTCCAGTTGGGTTGCTTCCACCATCTATGCAGATAAGAGATGATGAAGAGGAAGAAAATGATCCTGATTGGGTGAAAATCAAGGATTGGTTGGATACAAGAGAATCATCATCTGTTGTTTACATTGGATTTGGGAGTGAGTTGAAGTTGAGTCAGCAAGATTTAACTGAGTTAGCTTATGGAATTGAGCTTTCTGGGTTACCTTTCTTTTGGGCTTTGAAGAATCTGAAAGAGGGTACACTTGAGTTACCTGAGGGTTTTGAGGACAGAACTAAGGAACGTGGAATTGTTTGGAAAACATGGGCACCTCAGCTTAAGATCTTAGCTCATGGAGCAATTGGAGGGTGTATGAGTCATTGTGGTTCAGGTTCTGTCATTGAGAAGCTTCATTTTGGACATGTTCTTGTGACACTGCCTTATTTGCTTGACCAATGTTTGTTTTCTAGAGTATTAGTTGAAAAGGAAGTGGCTATTGAGGTGCCAAGGAGTGAACAAGATGGGTCCTTTACTAGGGACTCTGTAGCACACACATTGAGGCTGGCAATAGTGGATGAAGAGGGAAGTGCTTATAGAAACAATGCTAAAGAGATGGGAAAGGTTTTCAGTTCAAAAGATCTTCATAATCATTATGTTGATGATTTGATTGCTGCTCTTCATAAGTATAGAGTTCCTTCCAATTCCATCAACTAAGCAGACTAATTTCATTTCATATGTTTCCGATTTTAATGTGATTTTTGTTTGTTTTACAATAAAAGGTTATTTGGGTTGCTTCCTACTTTTCTATTTTGTAACAAAAAGGTTAATCGGCCATATCTATATATGTGATGTGATTTGGCACCTTTTGCAAAAATATGTATCTCTATTCTATACAATCATTTCTCTCCCAATTCCTATACTTGTAGAAATGGCCTGAAAGGACTGCATTTGCATATCTCAAACATGACAGCAGAATGTGGCATGAAATTTTTTACTCACTTAATCAAATCATACATAAAATGAGTTTATAGTAGAAATTATATTTGATTTCAAATTTGTGATTTCCATATAATGTTACAAATCGCATAATTTTGTTACAATTACCTCAAACTTATTTATGGTTTCCTTCAAAAATTCTTTTCGAAGGAAACCAATGAAGAAATTGGAAATAAAAACTCAATGTAGAGGATTTGAAGACTTGTTTCAAATCCTCACACTCAATGGATACTTCAAGTTTCCAACATGAAGCATGTGCTCCCCTAAGGGAACTTTTCTTTTGCCAACTTCATCGACCACACTCAAATCCTTGCAAACATCTACCTTGAACTTAACTAGTGCTTCTGATTTTCCTGCCAATTGCACTTTCTCAAAACCCAACAAGTGTTTTTGAGGTGCATTGTGCACATTAGGAGGAGAAAAGAACAACAATACTGTATGGCTACTACTCATTTTTCCCATGTTCTTGGCACTAAGGTGAATATCAAATGCCAATTTTTGACAATGCTCGTCGGCAACATCAAGTGACTTGCATTCCAAGGAACGACATTCGTGATCCTCTGCTAGAGGAACAGACACCAACTGAGGTGCTTTAACTATTTTGTGTTCGACGGTGCCGAAGCTCATTCCATCTCCAAATGAGAAAACAGTATCTCCTTTATAAAATCTGTAAGTTCTACCAGGGTAACCAGTAGCAGGATCAGCCCTCATGTTCATGATTGTCATTGGTACCTTTTCTACATATGATTGTGGATACCATGTCATGGGTAGCCTTCCACCTGCATCAAAAAATCATCCACCAATGTCAACGTTGTAAAAAATATCCATGATTTGGATCGCGACATCAAGGTTTTTTATGTCTCCTTGATCGCAGTGATTGCAAATAAAGTCGTATCAGTGGCATTTGACTGAGATTCTCCAAAAAAAGTAGGGATTATAACGCAACCGCAACAACAATTTAAAACATTGTGGAGAACATTTTATGACTTACTAGGATTATAGAAGCCAAAAATCACATCAGCTATGGCAGCTCCACCAGCTTCGCCAGGGTAGCCAACCCACAAAATGCTTGTTATTTTATCATTAGTTTTGGCAAAGGAAACATCCATGCCTCCTCCAGAAATTATGACAAGAATCACAGGCCCTTTGGATACATTTGCAATTTCAGTCACTAGCTGTTGCTGCTGTCCTGGAAGTAGAATGTTAACTCTGTCAAGACTTTCTGCCTCTATAGCTAGATTTGCACCTACCACAATAACGGTTGCATCTGCAGAGGCTGCAATCTTTGCGGCGTCATCTATCTCGGCATTGGCGCATTGCACATCAGGACAGCCAGGAGCATAACTCGTAGGAACCAAGGCTGTTAGGCCTTGCAAGGGTGATGTATATTTGCAAGGGATGCCTGCAAAATTTCAGAAACTTGTCAAATGTAATGTCAAAAACAAGTTAATGATAACAAGTCTTCAACTTTAATAACAAGCCATTTAATCAATTTTCTCTTCAGTTAGTATGTTTTGTGTTTCTACATAGATATAATGGATGCATCAACCAAATTTAGCCTAGTTCCTAACTTTATATTATATCCATATGGCTAAGTCATATGCTCATAGTTTACTGATAAGTGGTCAGTTTGCTCGAGCTAACAAGTAGTATTTAAACACATGTTGTAATTAGAACCGTAGTATTTAAACACAAGTTGTAATCTATAACCCTAAGCTTGAATAATAGAAAGTAGCTGCAACCACTCTTCAATCAGAGGCGTTGACACAATTAGCCAAACCCTGTAATCAAACCTTATGTGTTCTTTGGTCGTGTTTTTTGTATCTGTTTCTTTTGAAGCAGAGTGTTGTTGTTCAAAACATTTTGAAAATTGCAGAAGTAGGAAATTTGGATACCTTCATAGTTTCCAATCATGACCCTTGTAGCATTAGCATTAGGTCCTATAACAGCCAATGATTTGATGGATTTGGGATTTAGAGGCAATGATCCAGGACTATTTTTAAGCAACACAATCCCTTGCCTTGCAGCTTCACGAGCTAGCTCCTGGTTATCTGAAGTGCACACATCCTTTGGACCAAGGTTTCCATAAGGTTGCTTGCTTGGATCACCATCAAAGAAACCAAGACGCATCAATGTCGCAAAATTGTTTGAGATGGCATTGTCAATGGATGATTCATCCACAAGTCCTTGATTTACTGCTCCTTCTGTATATTGGCCAAGATAATTTCCACAGTCCAAATCTAATCCTGTGAAATCAAAATTTACATACAGCAAACGTAAGTAAACAGTCTTGTATAATTTGCAACAATGAATTGTAAAATTCACTATCACAATTATTAATTTCCATTGGAATATGTAAGTAAAAATTTGATAGAGTGATCAGATATTTTGGTCCCTAAATGTGTGAGGCGTGTCACTATAGTCCCTGAATGTTTCAAAATTACAACATTATTGAGTGTAGCTTATGTTAATAATTTGATAAATTGGCTAATAGAAGACACATTCGATGACCAAATTGACTTACGATATACAAATTTGAGGATGTTTTTGTGATTTTGATTAGTTCAAGGACTACAGTGACACCGCCTGACATATTCAAGTACCAAAATGACTATTTACTCGTACAAATTCTCATATCTTGTTACCTGACAGTATGGTTTTGGCTGCAGCTTCTTCAGGAGTCTTGGTATAATGCTGATTTTTGAAAAGCACTTCTACTGAGTCACAGTCAGAAACAATATATCCATTTAATTTCCATTTGCCTCTGATAACTCCTTTAAGGAGGTCAGGGTCTGCACATGTTGGTATTCCATTAACTTGGTTATAGGAACACATGACACTGGCAACATTTCCATCAATCACACAACTCTTAAATGGAGGTTGAAATGTGTCATCCAAATCTTGTTGAGTCACCTAACAAAATCAACAAAGAAAAGGGGTAACAAAATATAATTTTCCGCATTCACCATAACCTTAAAACTCAAAACTGAAACTGGTTTTTTGGGAGATTACCACAGAATTGAAGGTGTAACGTTGAACACCTTTCCAATTATCCAAATCATAAGCTGTATAGTGTTTACAACAAGCAGCAACCTTAAGCTTGTTGGAGTTTCCATCATCAGTTTGTTGCAAACCTTTGACATATCCTGATGCATATTTGCTACTTAACAAAGGGTCTTCCCCTGGTGTTTCTTGTCCCCTTCCCCATCTTGGATCCCTGAATATGTTTATGTTTGGTGACCAATATGTTAAACCAGCCAATCCTACATTGTACATTGCTCTTGCTTCAGTTGAAACCACCTGAGATTAATTACCATAAATTATCCCTTAACACCACCACTTGAAACCTTTTTTTTTTTTTTTGTTTAGTGTCTAAGCTTAAATTTAAATACTTGATAATTATCACAAAGTATATAGTTCTGCAGCAAAATATAATGAAGTCTTGCCTTTTTTTATTAGTTACAGCAGTTAATAATTCACTTTTGCTTCAATATGCCAGCTGAAAATAATTATAATAATGTTAAATATCTTGATACAAATTCATCCATATTTTTTGTTTCATTTACTATTGTATTTCTCAATTTAACATTTGTACCTAAAAGGCTTTCAGTTTTATGACTAAAAGGCTTTCAGTTTTATGACAAAAGCAATAAAGAAAGGAGACTGAAAAAGATAAAGAATTTCATTTACTATTGTATTTCTTCAAATAAAGCAACCACCATCTACTTCCTTTTAAATCTTTAATCACTAATACCTTCAAAACTATCTAACATTTACTCCCTCTAGCCTTATTTATAATAAAAAATGGATCAATAAAAATTGATATTTGATATATTTGATATAGTATTTATTTAAAAAACTATGTGAACTATTTATAGTGTATAAATAAAATAATAATTAATATACAGTTAAAAATTTAAAAGAAATATTAAGGTACTATAAAATTATAAGGATGTTATATTGAGGCAAAGAGGGAGTAATAAGTACAAGTTGTATCATAAAAGTAGGAACATTGCTGCAAAAAATGCAGTGTACACCATTACTTCTCAGCCTCATATTCTCACCTACTCCTACCACAAATGCCAACAACAAATCTCCTATCCTTGTTATTACAGGATACAATTATCATCATTAACCACCTACTATTAATACTCAAACCAACTCATTTAAGAACAACTAACTATCCTCTCTTCTACTCCATTTTTTTAAATCAGCATACAACTACCAAAATAATCCCACAATATTAAGGACTTATGTTACTCTTTTAAATAACAACGTATTATTTCAGAATCAAACTAACAAAACTGCATTTTTCTTATTCAAAACCTCACCAAATTCTGAAAATTTCAGAAAGATATCTACCAACTCCAATGAATAAAATTAACTACTTTTTATGTCTTTATTCATTAAAAGAGTGAATTGAACTCCACATAGTAAATACTTCACATATTTTATTAATCTCAATTGTCTGATCTCAAATTAATGGTAAAAATAATTTAATAAATGTGCAACATAAACCGATCGATCTCAAATCAATAATGGAGATATATTAACTATGTAGATGCATAGATTTTTAAATGAAGGGAATGCAGGTCAAAAATAAACAGCACCCTTTCCCAGTTTTTGAGGAGTCACTCCCAAGCAAGAAAAAAGAATACAAGAAGATTTCTTTATAGTTTATCCACTCTAAAATAAAATATAATAAAAACATATTTAAAACATTGATGTATTAATATACCGATTTTTCAATATCTTTTTTGACTATATTTCATTTATATTAGGAATGGCAAAAAAAATAATGAAGAGAAAACTCACACTTCCAATGGCTTGAAAGAGTGAAGTGTTGAAAGAAGCTGCAGTGAGAATAGGCATAGGAAAACTAGTGGCACCTGGAACCAAAGTTGAAAAATGTGTTCCAGGTCCAATATTGGAAATTCCATGAAGAGCTTCAGACCACCATTCATATTTTGGTATTCCAAGTCTACTCACTTCAACAGCAGAGTTTCCAAGGTTCCCTATTTTCTCTTTCAATGTTAACCTCTTCACCAAATCCAAAACCCTTTCTTTAACCGACAATGACTTGTCACAGAATCCATAACCTGCTAAACTTGAATTCTTGGCAACGTCGCAGGCAAAAACAGTTGTTGTTTGGCCATGAACATGGTTGCAATTCAACAAAAGTGTAGCATAGAAAATTGAGAAACAGAGGAAAACAGAGAAACTCTTTGGTTCTCTGTTTTCAGTATAAGCCATAACTGTAAATGTAACTTCTAAAAATTTCAAAAACACCAAAACAAACAAAAGGGTGTTTTACTATGTTTATTGTCTATGAAAAAAATGAGTAATTTGTCATTTATGAACACTTTGTTTTTTTAGTGATTTGTGTGATGTGTGATGTGTGATTTGAGAAAAAAAATGAAACTTGGAAACACCCTTTTGAATGAAATTGTTGTTTTTTTTGGCGGAGAGCCAAAACAACAAACAAAGAATCAATGTATCTTATTGCTTAGGAACCTTAACTTGGTTTTTGGGTTGTTGTGTATTATATATATATATATATTGCTTTGGCTATTGTATAGTGCGTGCAAGGTGGTTTTTTTTTTTTGT
>JBBPBR010000001.1:909466-924870 GCA_037974775.1 Cicer pinnatifidum
TATATATATATATATATATATATATATATATATATATATATATATATTAGAAAAAAAGATAAAAAAATATATAAAAATATAGATTAAATAAAATTTATGTTGTAATTAATTTTATCTTTGGATTTAAGATCAAACATTTTAAATTATATAATCAATTTTATACAATTAAATGATTGAAAATTATAAATCTGTAATTATATTATTTAGTTGAATACGTGAATATATATATACATATATATGTATGTATATATATAATTGTTGAATTATCTTCTTCAACACAATTTTTAGGTTTGGTTTCTTTAATGAATTTTTTAACAAGCACATGGTAGCAATACTTTATTTGACCAAAGACTTTACCTGTTTTTCTATAGTCAAATAATTGTCCATGTCCACAAAAGATCCCTGTTTTATTTGTCTTCCCTCTCTCTATCTGCATGTGTTTTTCTTCTTTTATTTTTTTTATAGGTGTAAATAAAGGCATGTATTTTATGAACTTTAACTTTTTGTTTTGAGCTCTCAACACGCATGTTTTTAAATGTTTTCAAAGTATTGTATTAGTCTATTTAGCAAATGCAACGGTTATTAAGTGTGTATATGAAACACGACATTAGTATATATTCTCACTTACAATAAAATCCTAATTACTACAAATTCAATACTCTTATTTCATTATACATAGACTTAAAGTTCATTTTTGTTGTCGTTGTTTTCAACTTCAACTTTAAACAATGATTAATTTTAATTTCAGTAATAAAAAATAGACAAATGCGAAAATCGCAACAATATATCTATTGAAAAAAGACATTTTTCATCCTCAACAACAACTAAATAATTAATTATATTAATTAATCATTTGTTAAAGTAATTAACCACAAGTTTAATACGATCACCATAAGTTGAGTAAAATTTTGACATGAAAATAGCATAACTCGTATAGATACAGTTATATTAGGTAGATGTAGCCCTTGAATAAATAAAATGAGAGTACTATGTATCAATATGACATGAGTGACGCACACATAAACATAAACATTAGTATACTGTATTTACTTTTTTAACGTTTGAAGATTGAAAGATTGAAGTTTCTTTCTTCTTACAGGGAGGCAAGAGTTGTGTGGGGACAGTCACAGCCGTGCAAGCGTGCATCTTTGACCCTACTCTCTCTCTCTCTCTCTCTCTCTCTCTCTAACTAAGTGTAGAAAAAATTTATATCATCAAAAATTATTAATAACATTTAATTTTTATTATAATTATTTATAAATTTATATTTACATAATCGATTAAAATTTTATTAATAATTATTTATATAATTGATCATATATTTTGTTGACTGTATAAATTTTGTTACAATGATAGAAAGTTAAACTTTTAATAATACTCATGCAAGTAAAACAAAGAAAAACCATGATGATTAAATTTAGAAAGAAAAAAAAAGAAAGGAATAATAATGAATTAATTAGTAATTAGAATAAGAAATTTCTGAGTAAAAGAAAGGATGCAAAACATTCGTTGACTTGGCTTTCTCCATTTTCACCTCAATCTCTCCACACCCAATCTCATATTTCATCTTCTATTCCAACCCATCAACAGTAACAACTCAAAAAGAACCGATTTTGGAGCTACCCATTATTCGATTTTGCCAAATTACCAACTTCACTAACCATTTTTTCGTTTGGTCAACGAGGTCAAAATGTTGTGGAGCTTGTTGGGTTTCGTGTAGATCAACTGTTATCAACAAAGGGTTTGTGTTTCTTATTAGAGAATCAATTGGTTATATGAATATGGTTATGAAGGTGTTGTTGTAATTGAAGAAGAAGAAACATGGAACGAGTGACTTCATCTTCTAAAGCTTCCTTTCTTTTTTGGGCTATTTTGGTGTTTGATTTGTTGCTTAAATCTTCTTCCAATACGGAAGGTGGGTGGTTCTTTTTTTTTTGTCCTTACTTTTTGAGGTTTTTTAATTGTGACATAAATGTTTCTATCACTTAAATGGGTGCTTTAAATGACTATGTTTTGGAAAATTCACCTATTTTTTATCTACTAGGTTGCCCTTTAGCTTTATTGTTTTATATAATGGTCATTCATATGTTTGATTGAAGAATAAAACTTGGAAAAAACTTCATAGTAGACTTTTAGTAGCTTTTGTGATACTTCAACCCAAATATTCTGCAGCTGTAATGTTTTTGCTAGAAAGATTTGATCATATGGTTGAAGAATTTAGTAAATTTCATACATGATGGTGTTCTGTGTCACTAGATTAAGTTGTTTCTTTATTGTTGACTTGTGAGTGCTTAATCCCTAGGTTAGGTAATTCATTGATGACTAGAATTGGTGGTGGTAATACTTTGTGACATAATCATGAACTAGGTTTGACAGCCTATACTGTATAAGACCTAGTTATATTTTTGAGAAAATCGAAGCGATTGAATGTAAACTACACGTATCGGTGTTGTATGAGTGTGAGACATTGATGTGTTCGACACTCGAACATGCCTTCAACCTGAAGTGTTGGTGCTATGTAGTATAGGACTTCGTTCTATTAGAATGGCTTTTCAAAATGGTTTTATTCTTGTTTAAAAGTTCTTTTTTTTGTTTTTCATTTGCTTTGTTTATATTATTTGGCCTAGTATTTAGGTGTATGGTACTAATGCTGACAAATGAAAGTTGGGGTTCATGTTACTGATTCCGGAATGTAAACATTATTCCGCATTGCACCATCCGTTGATGCCAACACTTACTTGATATCCTACTCCACACAAGTTAATATTAAGGATGTTTGCAACTGAAGATTGTTTCTTTTTAGCACAGGTGACGCCCTGAATGCATTGAAGAGCAACTTGAATGATCCTAACAATGTTCTTCAAAGTTGGGATGCTACTCTTGTCAATCCTTGCACGTGGTTTCATGTTACATGCAATGGTGATAACAGTGTGACCCGTGTGTAAGTTCATGTCATTTTTTCTTGTAGTTTTATGAATAATTGTCCACGCAGTGAATTACATTTTTATTTTTGGACAGTGATCTTGGAAATGCTGAACTTTCCGGTACACTGGTTTCAAACCTCGGTCAGCTCCCAAATTTGCAGTACTTGTAAGTTGTGAATCTATTTCGGTTTGTTTGGTCGCTTCACAACATATCAGCTTTATACAAATCATATGAATGTGATTTGTTGCCTTTCAATTATTTGTTGGACTTTTTTGTTTGCACAAATCTGAAAATTTTCCCCCTTTTCAACGGCAGGGAACTTTATAGCAATAATATAACAGGAAAAATCCCAGAAGAGCTAGGAAATTTGACAAACTTGGTGAGCTTGGATCTTTACTTGAACCATTTAAGTGGTCCCATACCGAATACATTGGGCAAGCTTGGAAGATTACGTTTCTTGTATGACATACTTTCCTTATTCTCATATCTTTAATCTGCAATTTATATTGATGTGCACAATTGAATGAAAGATTTAAGGTTACCCCCCTCCCCCCCTTGATTCAAATGAAAGAAATCTCAACAATATCTGTTACATGTTTCAATCAACTAGATCTCTTTCTATGACTATACAGTTTTCTAGGTTAGTGCTGATCAATTAGGCATTGGCCAAACTAATCCCCTGCTCACACTTTCTTTGGACTATGTGCTTTATGTCTCCGATGGTCCATTTAATTTAATACCCATTGGTAAATTCACCCGTACCCTACCTTACCCCATATTGATTTGGATTTCTGTATGTCTAACTCGGATCATACAACTTGTATATGTAATTGGTGTAACCAATTCAACATAATACATGTTTGTTTATGTACTCACTGATGGACCACGGGAATGAAGTTTGCTTGAAGTTTCTTCATGTTTCTGAGTTGACTGGTTTACAGTAAAGCTTGATTTAGTGTAACCACATCTGATTTTTTTTTTATCAAGTAATATTGATTAGATGTGATAATCCAACACGCCTTGCATTTTTTACATATTCACTTTGCGTAGTAGAATTTTGTTATATACCCTTCCTATGCTATAACACACTTTTGTTATGCATTTGATAACTATTTTCCTATCATGATTTATTAATACATTATATTTTATCAGTTGTTTAGAGAAAACTAATTATTCATCTTGTTCTCCTAAATAGGCGTCTCAATAATAACAGCTTGACTGGAGGCATTCCAGTGTCTTTGACAACTGTTACGACGCTGCAAGTTCTGTGAGTGTTACGCCTTTATTTAGATTTTCCCATGAGTTATAGTCAAAGTATATTACTATTTCATATTTATGCTAGAATCATATTTTTTCCATATGTAAATTGACACGATGTCAATCTTGGTTTACAGTGATCTCTCAAACAACCAGCTAGAAGGGAACGTTCCAGTGAATGGTTCATTTTCATTGTTTACTCCTATCAGGTTGGTGCAAATAATTATGTTCTTATCTATGTCTAATTGTTGAGAGATGACCTAAATTTTTTGCTAATCCCTTGTGTTCCACTTTACAGTTATAACAATAATCCTCGTTTGAAACAACCAAAAAACGCTCCTGCGCCACTTTCTCCACCGTCACAAGCTTCTTCAGGTTCATTGATGTCTGTTTTTTATTGACAGTGATTTTAAATTGTTAAAAGAATAACTTGAAATGAGAGCTTCAATTCAGAATATAACTCTACCTTGTTCATAACTCTCTTGAATTGAAACCAACCTCAACTTTTTTGTATAAAAAAAAAAAAATAAGACTGAAAAAACAACCAAACTGGTCAACTTGATATTGATGCCATGTTAAACAGTCGCTTGATGTAAAAGTTTGAGTTGTTAAGCAAAAGCAAAGGTTAAGGATGGTTTTTCTTCAACCAAACTAACCAAGTTGCATTTCCCTCATGCTTAAACCTTCTTGATGTTGGTGTGCCTCACGGTTAAATTTTAGAGAGGAAACTATAATCGTATTGATGTTTGTATACAGTTATAATTTCTTATTAAAATTTGATCCTTTTTGCAGGTAGCAGTAACACTGGTGCTATTGCTGGGGGAGTTGCTGCTGGTGCTGCTCTGTTGTTTGCAGCCCCTGCAATTGCACTTGCATATTGGCGAAAAAGAAAACCACAGGATCATTTCTTTGATGTTCCCGGTTAGTTAAATAACAGAAAAGATGGTATACATGCTGATAAATGCTACATTTTATAGTTATTACTCGTGAACCAACATTTTGTCTGTCTTTTACTGGCAGCCGAGGAGGATCCTGAAGTTCACCTTGGTCAGCTTAAAAGGTTTTCTCTACGTGAGCTGCTAGTAGCAACAGATAACTTCAGTAACAAAAACATTCTAGGTAGAGGTGGATTTGGAAAGGTTTATAAAGGACGCTTAGCGGATGGCACTCTTGTAGCAGTAAAAAGACTTAAAGAGGAACGCACACAGGGTGGGGAGCTGCAATTTCAAACAGAAGTCGAAATGATCAGCATGGCTGTGCATCGTAATTTACTTCGGCTTCGTGGTTTTTGCATGACATCTACTGAACGCTTGCTTGTGTATCCTTACATGGCTAATGGAAGTGTAGCATCATGTTTACGAGGTACCCCTGTTAGCTCAAAATTTCAAGTGCAAATGAATGCTTTTACTGTTGACTTTCAAATTTCCAGTTTCATATTAAAACCGTGTTTATGTATGTTGATTGTGTTGTTGTAGAACGTAATGAATCTGAACCGCCGCTTGAGTGGAAAATGCGGAAGAATATTGCGCTGGGAGCTGCCAGGGGGCTTGCCTATTTGCATGATCATTGTGACCCTAAGATTATTCACCGTGATGTCAAGGCTGCAAATATATTGTTGGATGAGGAATTTGAAGCAGTTGTTGGAGATTTTGGTTTAGCAAAGCTTATGGATTACAAAGATACACATGTTACTACTGCCGTTCGTGGTACAATTGGGCATATAGCACCTGAGTACTTGTCAACTGGAAAGTCTTCAGAAAAGACCGACGTTTTTGGATATGGCGTGATGCTTCTTGAACTAATAACTGGACAAAGGGCTTTTGATCTAGCACGTCTTGCCAATGATGATGATGTCATGTTGCTTGATTGGGTAGGTTTTCAATTATCTTCAAATGTGTCATGAGAAAAGTAGGTATATTATTAGGACCAAAAGCATATATAAGTCATTTTTTGTTTATTGGTTTCTTGTAGAGGTGTATTTGATAATCTCATTGCATGTTGAGGAGTTCTTATTCAGGGTCGGCCCAATAATTCTCAATAGTCGGCGATTTCTAAAACAAGTTTTAATATATGTGGCATTTTTGTCTGCATATGTGACCTTTTGTTTATTGAAGTTAACGACAGATAAAGTTTTCTTGGTAGACCTGAAGCTGAGTTCTAGTAGCCTTACTCTTGGGCCGACCCTGTACTTATTTGCTTCTTGCTACACATCCCTAACTAGAATTTTGTAACCCCATTTAGCTCATTTTTGCATTGCATAGGCTACATGTCATATCAACACCAATGACTAATCGTTTAATTGTTGGCAACTGTGTGACATTGTTTTGAATCCAGGTTAAAGGACTTCTCAAAGACAAGAAGTTGGAAACACTGGTAGATGCAGAATTAAAGGGAAATTATGATGATGATGAGGTAGAGCAGTTAATTCAAGTAGCTTTACTATGCACACAAGGGTCCCCTATGGAAAGACCAAAGATGTCCGAGGTGGTGAGAATGCTAGAAGGCGATGGTTTGGCCGAAAAATGGGAGCAATGGCAGAAAGAAGAGACGTACCGGCAAGATTTTAACAACAATCACATGATGCATCACCCTAATGCAAATTGGATAGTAGTAGACTCAACCTCACATATCCAGCCAGATGAACTCTCAGGTCCAAGATGATCCCTTCTTCTGCATGAAGATGATCTCTGTTGGAAAGAGACAACACTTACTTGATTTGTGCATATGCTTTTCACCATCTCTTCCACTTAAATATTTTCTTTTGATCTTCTTGAAATTATCTTGTATGTTCAGGTTACATGGTCATTGATCAGGTTATGATTATTATTTAAGAAAAAAGTTTGTAATTTTTATTGGGTTGTCAAGTTGCAAGATAAAGTGATTAGGCCACATGCAACCAACACTCTTGTCATTGTATGTATGAGAAACTAGTATAGAGCTTTTATGAAAATATATTGCAATTCTATATATTGGTTTCAGATAATAACAAGTATTTTTTTTTAGTATTTTTTCCTTTGGACTTGGAAATAAGTGGAACTTCAGGGGGTTGCATTTTCTCAACAAATATATGTTTGGAAGATAATAGAATAGGTTTTTCAATCTCTTTAGAGTTTCTCATTCTGCCAATTATGGATGATGTTACACCAGCTACTAACTATTACTAACAGCTTGTGCCCAGATTACTTAATCCTATGATTATATGCAATCTTTCATTTCATATGCTCGAACCTACTTTAGCAGCGGAGCATATTATGATATATACTAATGTTGTAATTACTTGTAATGATCTACGATTTATAAACAATTTTTAACGTATATTTTGTTAAAAGATTGAATATATTTTTTGGTCCTTAATAATATCATATTGTGGTTTTAATTATTTAAAATTTATTCATTATGGTATAAATATTTAATAGACTGTTTTGATTTGTCATCAACAACTAAAAATTCATGGCTTTATTTTTAAGGGCTTTATAAAATTTAAGCAAGAAACAAGACTGAAATATATAAATTTATACTAGTATAAGGATAGGAAATATATTTAACTTCCTCAAAGAAAAGAAACATATTTAACTCACATATATGGTTGGCTACTAAAGAATTTGAGCAAACCTAAAACCTAAATGATTTTTTTTCTTTATTGCAAAAAATATGAAAGATCAATTTAATTATTTTAGATAAATCAAGATATCTCTACATACAAATCACTTGAAGTAACTAAGATCCATTAAAAGAGTTAACATCTCCTAACAAATATTTAACCATACATATCAACCAAAAATCAAACAAATAGATAACTGACTCAAATTATCTAGTAAGTTGTAACATACTAGGTTTTATGTCAATCTCAAATTTATAGATACTTTTAAAAATAAATACATGAAATAGGCTGTTAAATTAACTTGTATTTGAACCATTGATTAGTTTTCAAGTTTTTGTTGATTATATTTATGACCAGAGGAGTCGTTAAAATTCGTGATATGTTTTAAGCTTGCTAAGAATGTTATAAAATAATGAAATAAAATTAACAAAATATTATTCGAATGTTGCATTACATATAAATTCTCACAAATAAAGATGCTGGAAGGGTAAAATATTTATATTTATACAACTTAACCACTGATTTTTTATATCCTTTACAACATTTGACAATGATATCTACACTTGCACCTAAAAGTCGTCTTTCATAGTCATGAAAAAACCTACTTACAGACTGTTACGGTAGAATAAACTTGATCATAAAACTGGAAAAGGCACAAACCATACACACTTGCATTACAATACATACATACAAACACAGGATGAAAGATATCACTTAGCATCAATCGACAAGATCTTCGAAGCCAGCACACCCCACTAACAGTATCATAGCAGCGTCCTCTACCTTCTGCCGGTCACACCAATGCGCGGTTTGCCCTTAACCTCAGATTCCTGCCTCTCACATGAACATATCAGTAACACATGATAGAGGACATTCTTTTAGGCATGGATTAAAAAAAAGGTTGGAATACACAAACCAAATTCCAATCCTTTTCAGAGTGGAATTTATTTCTATTCAAATAAAAATAAAATAAAGTAGCATGTACTCTAATTCCTCTGACAATGTGATGAAGAATAAGACTGTACAAGAAACTTGAAGACAAGTTTTTGGAGTTTTATCCCGAGTGTATAAATCAATAATATAAAAAAAATGGAGGAAACTATATTAGATGCATATGCGAGAGTTTTGTATGCTTATCGTTATAAGATATGATATGGGTAAAACAATATTTAATTTTTTTTGGAGTATGTGGGTTTCATAGGCGTAGCCAAACCAAATACCTGTGGTAAGTGCAGGAAAATGGAGGTCTTTGCTGTTGCTGGATAATGATTTTCTGCCCCTTTACTCCAGTCATAGCATACCTACAAGCAGGATATCAGTAAATCAGCTCCACGTGTTTTAACCATACATATAATAGAAATACTTCCATTAAGGTAGCTCAAATACTTGGAATTCCAAATCCTTTTGTCGGCAAACTATGAACTACAATGAGGAAGGAATTTGCCAACAGAAATAAATTTTAAACAGAAATTACATTGCAAGAATAACATCATAAAAGAGAATAAATTTAACAAATATTACATGAAAAACTAACAGAAGTGCTAGTAAGAAAAGTGGATCAAATGAAAAATAGCAGAAGTTCTATTAAGAAAAGTGGATCAAATGAAAGATAGTCCAATTACATGGGGTACTAGAAATCCTAATTGCCTAAGAAACTTCAAAACAATCCAGTTTTGAAAGACATTTCTCTAATTGGTTTTAATAAAATTTTAATTTTTAATAAAACCCAATGGTTTTGATTGATCCACGCAGTCAAACCGCTCCCTAGTGGCTATGAAGCTTGTAATTATAATACATGAAATATAGAAAAATCTAACACAAATGAGTATAATAATGCATCTTAATCTCCCATCTTCTCCCTACTCGGTTTCCATCAGTTACGATAACTAAGTAAATTAAGTTTGGTGTCTCCCCCTCCATCCCAAAAAAAAGACAGCTGCAGTTCACAAAGATATGTCTTATGCATGTAATGCTTGGGAAGTAAAAACCACGATGCTTCTCAATTCTCAAAACAAGTTCATTAACAAATATGAGATCTCCTCTCTTGCAGTTTCTTTTTAAATCTATCTTATTTTTCTTTCCTTTTTAATAGTATGACGTATGAGGTTCAGGAAGTTGTAGATTTATTTACACAGTAGTAATGGAACTAATTAGATGGTTATAGTTGGAAGGGAAGGGGCTAAGCTTAAAAGTTAGGAGATATAGAACGGAAAAGCATGGAGATTTGTTAGCATTTGGGAACTAAGAATTAGCTCTGTTATGGAAAGGGAAAACCCTTTGTGAAGGGGAAACTCTTGAAAGACGATTTTCTTATCTTTGTTGTCATTCAATATTCTATAAAGGAGGCATTTTTTCTCTTTCTTCTCTGTTTACCGCAACTCTCTTTCTAATGTCCCATATTCTGTTTGTAGACTCAGAACATCTACTTTGAAAATTCTGAACAGTTATCATGCATTTTGACATCCTCTCACACACATTCTGTGCTCAAGGACTGTTTTAGCAAGGTATCTTCATAACTATTATTTTTCTTTTTTTTTTTTTTTGCAACAGGGTATCTTCATAACTAATTGAACAAGGATAAACAAGCAGCGGAAGAAAAAATCACAATTTCCAATGCTAGAGTAAAAAAATTTGCATGATAAAAAAAGGTTGCCAAAAGCTATTCAACAATGTCGCAAACTTAAGCAGAATGAGATAACGGGCATACTGAGTAAGCAAATATTGAACCATCATTGTTGAAGGCACTGCAAGGAATAGGTTGACTGCATCTTAACATGGCCTGAAATAAGAGAAGATCACATTAGATAAGCATGTATTATGCCAAAATATCACTACAATATGCATTGGTTGGTAATTGAATGAGTGATAATAGAGATTGAATAACCTTAAGCCTCTGCTTACTATCCTTATCCCAAAAGTTAAAAGCTCCATCAGAACCAGCAGTAGCAAATGTGTGGTGTACCTAAAATCAATCCAAAATTGATGGCGAAGGAATGAGAACAGACTAAAGTGAATATACGTTGTCAGTGATTTCTTGGGTCCAAAATTGCAGTAGATTTGCGTCTAGAGGTGCCGAAAGAAAGGTATGTATTTGATACACAAGTTTAAGGAGACCAACAGATAACAATTAATAGATATATAGCAATCAGCTGTGCATTTGCCAAAACACCAAATAGAATTGAAGCAAAAGAAGTTTGTATGAAATTTCCACAACTACAGGTATAGGATATTAAAGATATTTAAACAAACAATGAAATTGATAAAAAAAAAATGTCAATACACCACAGCATTGTAGATTTTAGGAGAAATAGAAGTCATTTTCACTACTATACATCTACATTCCAAACAAAAAAAAAAATTATGAACTGCAATAAAGGGAAAACTTATTACTGAAATGTAAAGATAACAGTGCAGCTTCCAAAATGCAAAGTAAACCGAATTCATTATAGGACTTATTCTTTTAGAATTTTTAAAATATAGGATACCATGCTGCTACTCATATTAAAGTAGAATAGTTAGACAGAGATGGAACCACAAATCTTACTGGATGGAAGTTTAAAGAGTTGACCGAGTATATTTCATTCCCCTCTCTGTGGCATTTGAAAGTGAAGTTTTTAGCCTGCTGACTATCATCCAAATGATGCACACCAACTCTTCCTTCTATTGATCCAACCTACAGCTCAGCAAGTATAGTTTCAGTTTCAACAGCCTAGATTAACTGGCCTTAGATTGCAAGTCAACAGTCTGTGTTCATATATAATCCATGACAGGATATTATGCCATTTTTTGACCCAGTTGTCATTGTAGAAATCCTAGTGAATGCTTAAACGGGAAAGAGAATCTAGAAGACAAAGGGATATTTTGCAAATTATTCTAAAAAAGAGATGCATCATAGATCCGGTAGGGAAATAGATGAATTTAATATTAGTTTTGGTCAAAAGGTAGAAAAGGACAAAAAAGTGCATCCTTCAAAATTTCCATATTTCCTTTAGCCTACTCAAACAGAAGTTTCATCAATGAAAAGTAATCCATTTGGCAATTTGATGTAACATAAGCTGGACCTAAACTACATCTCTCGTTTCAAAAATGCTAACAAACTTGTAACTCTACACAAGAGTATGACTATAAAACTGCCATTATCTGAAAGAATAATCTAGTCGACTAGTAGCAGTTACATTCAATCAACATAAAAAAAGATCAGATTATCAATAAACTATTTTATTTTGCTATGAAATATATAAAACTTAAGTTTCCAGTGACTTTATCTGTTAAAAGTTACAGCGACTGTTACCTTGTTCCATATTCTGCATGTTCCCTTTTATTTTT
This sequence comes from Cicer pinnatifidum, assembly GCA_037974775.1. Classification (NCBI taxonomy): domain Eukaryota; kingdom Viridiplantae; phylum Streptophyta; class Magnoliopsida; order Fabales; family Fabaceae; genus Cicer; species Cicer pinnatifidum. The sequence continues at coordinate 921,576 of JBBPBR010000001.1, forward strand.
TATTTTTTTTGAGGGGAGAGGGGGTTAGCAAGCTAACTTTAACTTTCATCTTTGATCCTTTTCTTTTTGACGTTTTCAGTGAAAATAATCTTTATTAATTGATGCTATTATCACAACCAACTTAATCATCAAGTTACAAGATACCATTCAAGCTCCCAAACATTCAAATTTTGGCAGGAAAGTTTATTGCTTTGATTCCAGCCAGGAAAAGTGCAGAGCTGAAAGGATTTTTCTAGTCCATAGAAATATGCATGCAAGTTAAAAAGACCCATAAATATAGGCCATAGAGAAAATGTTCTTCAACAGATGCTAAAAAGGAGCACCCTATTGGGAAGAATTGGATATCCTTTTCATAGATAAAATGAAGATGGGAAGTCAAATTTGTCAAATACAGAAAAGTATCAAAGATGTAAGAGAAGTGGAAAATGATGCATACCAAGAAACCTTGTTGATCAGGGAATGCAGCAACGCACCTTGTCTGATACTTTAAGGGTGAAGGAATTCTCTTGAATTCAACCTGTTGCAGATGAACAATGGTCAAAGCTAAGAGATACTTATTGAAAGCATTAAAAGATACCTGTTAACAAATGAACAATGGTCCAAGCTCCTTACTTGACCAATGTTTTGATGTAAAATATAAACACTTCATGTTTATTTTTGTATGGTCGAAAATCTCCTACTTATGGGAGGTTCTGTCTAATTTCCTAGAAAACCATGGTATTAGAACTTTTGGTGCTATGACATTCATTGAGATTACAATTACAATACTACATGAGTGAAATACTCGCATTTAATGACAATTGGGTTAGTATGTCTACTCCCTAACTAATAACAGGCCCTGAAATTTGGACGTCTCTTTTCTTTCTTTTGCATGATGTTATATCCTCATGTGATTCTTCTTCTCCCTAAAAGGGTTCCTCTTTTATTATCTTATATGCAAGAAAAAGAGAAACGCACCCTCTTTATAAAATCTAGAGATAAAATAGCCTCGATGCCAGAAGTTAAGTACATGACTGAAAGCAAACATAATTAATGGAAAATGGAAAATATGCTCATCTAGGGACAAACAAAGTTTTACCTGAGGATTTTGCAAGTTGTACACAATAAGATTTCTATCAGCAGTGCCAACAACCATCAGAGGATGTTTGACTGCCATTGCATAGCAGCGCTCTGGGAGTTGTTGTGTGTGCACTGGATTTGACTGCCTTGTATCCCAAAACCTAAAAGTGGCCAGGAAAAGTCATGTGAGGAGGAAGAAAACCCAAGATAAAGCAAAATAGTAAGCTCCATAGTTATCTAATAAGAAAGACGCAAAAATAATAAGCTCCATAAGATATCTAATCAGAAGGACACAATACATGTGAACAAATGCAGAAGCATGCACTATAATCTATAATGGGTAACAATAGTTAATAATAATTGGATAATAGTCATGATATATGTAGACAGCTACCAAAACTGCTTTGTAAAGGTTTATAACCAGGAAAAAAGTAAGAACAAGAGATATTTTATAACCCATTAAATAAAATATTCTTCTAAGGCAATCGTACATGGTTACACAAACTTCAGATCGGAATGCTCATTCCGCACCAGGAGTAATTTAATTCAATTCACTTTCAAATAGAAGACAACCTTATAATAAGGCTAAGAGCCATGTGAGACTATATTATGTGACAGATAATTTAAATTTCATAAAGGAAGCAAATGCTTGTGCATTACTTTATAGTTCTGTCCCAGCTTCCTGTGACTAAAAGGTTCATCTCAGGAATCCAAGCAATCTCTTTGATGGGTGCATCGTGCATAGCTACAGTAATTGGTTGTCCTCCAGACAACAGAGGCCACATTTTCACTTGCTTGTCACATCCACCAGAGAACACAGTCGTGCCATCATCCTTCCAAGCAGAGCACAAAACCTACGCATATGAACGGATCATATATAAACTACTGTAACAGAATAATATTCTGATAGAACACTGGAAATAGAAGATAAAAGGATTAAAATGACACCAAATTACAAAAACTAGAGCAATCACTTGTTTTACTGGAGTTCAGAAACTCCCACAAAGATTATCTCTGTTCATAAAACTGCCCTACACAAAACCCCTAACACTGCCACACCAATAAAAACAAAAATATATAACTATTCCATAAATTGCCAACGTCAATTTATTACAACTTACAAATATCTCAATGTACTTTAATTAGATTCCCAATTTAGTCAATCATGCATATAACCGAGCACAAACTCATGCACATGGTAATAAGATTTTGACCCTGTGTGTCTCGGTGTCTGACACAACGCTAATCCATTAATTCCAATCAATTAATTCATTTTCTCAAACAATTATCAGTGTCACCATGTTTGTGTCAGTGTCCGTATCATTACCCGCCCTTCATAAGAATTTGATAAAACTTAACTACCTTACCGGATGATCATGCGCTATAGAAGCTTTGGGCATAGTAGCAACATTTACTCCATTCCGTGCTACCTCCCAACACCGAACCTACAAAACAAGTCAAAAACTGTTCATAAGCTTCCCGAACCTACAAGAACAGAAAACGTAACAGAAAACTCCATTGCATTGCAGAAGAAGTAAAACACCTGATTATCCCATGAAGTTGCAACGAGTAAGTTAGAATTGGGACTGAAACTGAGACTTGAAACAGAATCGGTTGGAGTTTGATTCACCTGCAAATTTAGGGGAACCAATGATGAGAGAGAAATCAACACTGAAAAAGCAAAAAAGGAAGATCAATTATCATTTATTAGATACCTCAATGGACTTATTAGGGTTTGGATTGTTATTGCTTAAGAAATTCGACATTTGAAGTAACAGTGGAAATTTTATCGGAGAGAAAGGAAAATTTTGGAGGGAGAAGTAGAAGCAAACAGAGAAAGAAAGTGTAGAGTTTAAGGTTTTGTTTGAGTGTGGGCAGGTGTAGGTGTTCAATCATACGACCTAGCGTTATAACCACGCTTGCTTTTGGGCTTTTTCTTTCTCTCTGTTTCTATAAGGGAGATAGTAAGTTACTACCTCCACCCCCCATATTATACTAACCACCCTCCACTACCCTTTTAATTAATTTTTTTACCTAATGGCTCAATCATGGTTTTTAAAATAAACTCAGGTGTCTTAAGACTATGTTTGAATTCATTGAATGAAATTAAATGGAATAAAATAAGTTAATTTTTTATTGTTTGGATTCTCATTAAAATGGTGGAAGGAAATATATTAATAAAATTGATTTGAAAAAATAATAAGAATAATTTTTAATTGAAATTTAATTTTTTTTT
>JBBPBR010000001.1:941525-951558 GCA_037974775.1 Cicer pinnatifidum
AATATATTTTTCATAATTCTTAGTACGATATACGTATTAAATTTTAACTTTTTATATCATGCATGTTTAAGAGACGTGCACGTCAGTTTGAACCACTACTATATTTTATTTATTAATATCATAATTCTTATATATGGTGTATATTGAGAAATTTAATTTCATATGGATTAATTTTCTTTTTACTAAAAAAAATGTTAATAGTAGAGATTGAACCATATATTTTCTATATATATGTAACTTATTCGGTGTCGTTAACCAAACTTCTTGGATTACTCTTTCGCGGATATAGAAATCGAAATTTTATGATACAAAATTTATTATTTTAATTAGAGATCAAACTTGAAAATGATTAATTAATTTAATTGAAGCTAATTAATTATTAAATAATATTATTGAAATAAAAAATTTGAGATAAATACAATATTTCAACACTTCATAAAAAATAAAAACATAAATTGTATTATAATATTATATTGATGTCAAAATTTTTGTTTCAATAATATTATTTTTATAATATATAAAATGTTAAATGTTTTTCTTAATAATTGAGCCGATAAGGAAATATATATGGCTAAAAAATTGGAGAAATACATGTAAAGTATCAATTATATATGCACTGCACCACTAGAGGTTTGAGGGATTGCCAAAACCTTTTACCAGGATCAAATTATTGATTGATGGTGCAATTAATTAAAATAACAAAGTTTTTCCACAATGTATAGGTCTAAATCTTTTTTGTTTTTGTGCAGAGGTCTAAACCTTAGTTATTAGAGAATTTCAGACACAAGCCTAAAATAATATAGTATTCAATAAATGGCCAACATCAACATCAACATATACTAAAAGGAAAAAAAAAAAAAAGAAGCTCTTCACCCAACTGTGTGTACATAAATTTATAATTTTGGTCAACGACAATAATTAAGCTTATCAAGGTGTCATCGTTAGTCTACAATAGCTTCTTTTTCATTATCTTTTTTTGACAAAAGGAGTTTACAATATCTTCATAGCTCATAGTATGAGAATTCCCATTTTTAGACTTTTATCATATAATCCAATTTTTCTCAATTGTCAACTGATCATTCTTCCCTCACCACTTGAAAAATATAATTTTTTAGTTCATTACTATCAATTATACAAATAGTTGACTTTATGTTTATTTTTAAAAAACTGTATTAGAATGTAAATAACAAGCAAGTTGGTATTTTTAACTTCATATAAAATCTGAATAGTAGAAATAAAAGAACTTATTGAAAAAATTTACCATCACATTATTGAATAGAAATATTGCCTGATTTTTGTTTGAAGAAACTAAAATATATCAATAAAAGATTATTTAAATTATAAGATATATCAAGAATAATATAAAATAGATACATAAATATCTAATTAAAACGAGATTCAAGATTTCAATCAACTACGATCATACTCAAATATAAAGATTATGAACACCAACGCTAAAACAAACAAGTGGATTGTTCCAACAAAGACTGAAATTAAAAACAAATTCCTTTTAACACAATTTTCATAGAACAACTTGACCTTAAATGTAATGGTCGACTTGGATAAATTAAACTAATGAAGCCTTACATATTATTATTTCCATCCTTTGACATTTCTAACTCTATATATAGCATTATCTTGGTTTCGTCAGAAAAGTAAAGAAACAAGTTCAAGTGTTATATCTCCTCTTGTAACATCACTTGTGGTTTGGTAAATTAAACTTTAATAGGCTCTTTTCGATTCAATTATATTCTTTATATCCAAATCAAACAGAGATACCAATATGATTCTTTTTAAGCTAAACAACTCACAATCACATGACAAAATGCTAGCTATATAGTTTTCTAATAAGTTGACTATTGAAATATTAGAGTTTCATGCTACATTAATTACAAATGCTACTTTCTGATTAATTAGTGTATGGTTTTGGATTTGCAGGTTACAATTAAAATGAGTCAAGGTTTTAGTAATGATTCTGCGGCAAGGGCCGTGGAAGAAATAAAAAGTGGTCCTAGTTCACAGAGACATGCTGATATTTTGGCGCCACATATTCACAAAGTTGAATCTCCTCCTAGACAGACACTTTTCCAAGAAATCAAACATGGTTTCAATGAGACTTTCTTCTCAGATGACCCTTTTGCCAAGTTTCAGGGTCAAACAAAATCAAGAAAGTTTATTCTAGGAGTCCAATCTGTTTTCCCTATTTTTGAATGGGGACAGGGCTACAACCTTAAAAAATTCAAGGGTGATTTCATTGCTGGACTCACCATTGCAAGTCTTTGCATTCCTCAGGTAAATATAATCAATGTTTAGTACTAGTATATATATATATATATATACACGCTCATGTTTTCAAAGAAAATAATCTATGGAAATTTGGAGTTCGATCAAAAAGTAAATAAAATTTGACCAATAATTTTTTAAGTTAGAACTTGAAATCACATCATCCTAATCGATTTACCTTAACTAAAACTTATAACCACTTGAATGCTGTTAATTTATATATATTACCATAAAGATATAAAGATAAAAGATATTTATACATGTATCACAAGAAATAATATTATGACTCAAAGCCACCGTATAGTGTAGTGAATTCTAATTAGATTGTGTAATTTTTTTTTTTTGGTGTTAGATGCGTATTCATTAAACTTTATGTATTTTATTCAATGATATTGGTTGAGTTTTTGGATGATGACCCTTTGAAATATGAACGCATGACAGGATATTGCATATGCAAAGCTTGCAAATTTAAAGCCAGAATATGGACTATGTAAGCATATATATATAGATCTTGATTTACATGAATGCTAACAACACACTCTATTTGATTGGTCAAAACATATGAGTCCAATATAAATTTAGTGGGACCATATATATTTTAACTAATCAAACATAATCTTTTAGAATGTGTGTTGTTAGGATTATTCCTTGGTTTATTTCTAATTTTTCTATAAGCAACTTGGAGATGTTATATAGTTCATATCCCCTCTTAGACGTGATTTTCCGTGAGTTTTGCAGATACAAGTTTTGTTGCTCCTCTTGTGTATGCTTTCATGGGAAGTTCAAGAGATATTGCCATAGGACCTGTAGCTGTGGTGTCCCTTTTGCTTGGAACCTTGCTAACTGATGAGATCAGTGATTACTCAGATCCTGACTACCTGCGTCTTGCATTTACTGCCACTTTCTTTGCAGGAATCACTCAAATGGCACTAGGACTTCTCAGGTACAGTACAGTAGCACTATTGGATTGTGTTCGGTATGGCACATAGTTAACGATAAGTTAGATGGTCGCTTGAACTTTAGGGGTAATCTTGTAAACAAGACCGTATTATTTAAATACAAGTTGTAGACCGTAAACTATAAACTTGAACAACAATAGAAGTTTACTGTAGGCTGCAGCCACTTTGCAGTCGGAGACGTGGCCAAAATGGACTGAACTTCGTGATCAAATTTTGTGTGTTTTTTGTTTGCGTTTTTCATATTTGTTTTCTTTTAAACTGGGGTTGCTGTTCTTACAAATTGGTATAAGATTCTTTTCTTGTGAATGCTATGTATAAATATTTTCTTGTGTTATAATCCATGAGGTGAAACTTTCAGGCTTGGTTTCTTGATTGACTTCTTATCTCATGCTGCCATTGTTGGATTCATGGGTGGAGCTGCTGTAACTATTGCACTGCAACAGCTTAAAGGTCTTCTTGGCGTTAAAGACTTCACTAAGAAAACTGATATTGTTTCTGTCATGAGATCGGTTTGGAGTGCAGTCCACCATGGGGTACGCCTTCATTCTCTTATATACATAGATTCTTAAACTATTTAGATATTTACAAAGATATTTTAAGAACGAATATAACAAAGTAGCATCATACTGTAATTTAATTGGATGCATGTGGAAAACAAATTACATCGTCTGTGCATAGAAATTAATCTCAAGTTAAATCATGCTAACTAACAAATATTTGTTTTAATCTTTGGTTACAGTGGAATTGGCAGACAATAGTAATTGGACTAGCATTCTTGGCTTTCCTTCTTACAACAAAGTATATTGTAAGAATGCCAACAAATTTCCCTTTCACTCTTCATTTCCATTTAATTAATTTATTGAAACTTTTGTAACTATTATGATGTAAATTATGAACAGGCTAAAAAGAATAAGAAACTCTTTTGGGTATCTGCAATTTCTCCTATGATATGTGTTATACTGTCTACTTTATTTGTATTCATTACAAGAGCAGACAAGAAAGGAGTAGCAATTGTAAGTAGCATAAAATTAATTTTTCCTGAATAATTACCAAAAAAAAAAAAAAGAGACAGAAACACTTTTAATTAAGACTAAAAACTTATGCTATTGGATTTCAGGTGAGACATATTGACAAAGGTGTAAATCCATCATCTGCTAGTGAAATATTTTTGAGTGGAAAATATCTCAGTGCTGGTATTAGGATTGGTTTGGTGTCTGGTATGGTAGCACTCACTGTAAGTAAATTTTACTAAGGATTCCTCATCCCTTTTGTTTCATCAACATTTATGAGCCATTTGAGCCTAATTATTATTATTTAAAAAAAAAAAATTAGGAAGCTGTGGCCATTGGAAGAACATTTGCTGCAATGAAAGACTATTCACTTGATGGGAACAGAGAAATGGTGGCACTTGGAACAATGAACGTTATTGGTTCATTGACATCTTGTTATGTTGCTACAGGTACCAAAGAGGTCTAATTTTAATTATGCATTCAAAAAAATACAGATAATTGTAGAAACATTATAGTGTGATTTGATTGGAAGCAAGTATAAAAGTAAAATAGATTTATCCTATCAATGTATATCTATTAACGTCTTGTATTTTTTTTTTTTTTACGTATTATTACTGTCATGTTAACGAGTGTTTCTGATGTTTATCTAGGATCTTTTTCGCGGTCGGCTGTGAACTATATGTCTGGTTGTAAAACTGCTGTATCAAACATAGTTATGTCCATCGTTTTGTTGTTAACTCTGTTACTAATTACACCGCTGTTCAAGTACACTCCAAATGCAGTGCTTGCCTCAATTATTATAGCTGCTGTGATGAGCTTGATAGACATTGAAGCAGTTATTCTTCTGTGGAAGATTGATAAATTTGATTTTCTAGCTTGCATGGGAGCCTTCTTTGGGGTCATTTTCAAAAGTGTTGAGATTGGCCTTCTAATTGCGGTAATGAAAATATCAAAACCATTTATTTTGCACTTTAATAATTAGTACATAATTTTTAGTCTACCCCCCTCGTTCTAGAGGAAATGATCTTTCCTAATCTAGAGTTTGGCCTAGAGATAAGTAAAGTCTAACTAAAGAATATTTTAGTCAACGTTCGAATTTGAATTCTCTCGAACGATTCTTCTTTCAGTTAAACTCATTAACCACTTACGTTCAACTATTTGATTAGCAAACTAGTACACATTATTTAGCATCAAGGTTTTAAAAATTGGACATCGACAAAGATTATGTTTGCAACATAAAGGTTTTTTTATGTTTATGCGAATGCAGTTGCAGCTAAATCAGTTGTATTTGACCACATTTTTTTACAAATCTTGTTTACCATTGACTTAAACTTCTTTATGCATGTAGGTGGTAATATCTTTTGCTAAAATCCTTTTACAAGTGACAAGACCCAGGACTGCAGTACTTGGGAAGCTTCCAGGGACTACTGTTTATAGGAACATCCTGCAATATCCTAAAGCAGCACAGATTCCTGGCATGCTTATCATTAGGATTGATTCGGCAATCTACTTTTCAAATTCCAACTACATCAAGGACAGGTATGTCTTTTTCAAATTTGTACACGCTAACATATCAAGGTTAAGAAAATGTAGAATAGTTTTTTTAAATAACATTTTTGGTCTCTGTAATAAAAGAAATATTAGATTTTAATCCCTGCAAAAATGAGATTTTTTAAATAGCGTTTTTGGTCTCTACAATAAAAAAAGATTTTCTGAAAGTACAAAAACGTAATTTTACTTATATTCTGGGGACCAAGAACACTATCTAACTTTTTTTATGGAATTGAGGCTGATGAACAAGTGAACATATTTTTTCAGAATATTGAAGTGGTTGAGTGATGAAGAGGTTTATAGGACAGCAAGTGAATTTCCAAGTATACAATATCTCATTGTTGATATGTCACGTAAGACTTTTAATGAAATCCTTTCCTCCTCTTTTTCTATGGTTGCTTTTGATGATTTAATTTACTAACGTTACCATATTTTTACAGCTGTTACTGATATTGACACTAGTGGCATCCATGCCTTTGACGATTTACTTAAGAGCCTCAAGAAAAGAGATGTCCAGGTAATAAACAATCACAAAATTCAACATTTTGCATGATCAATTTAGTCCCGGAATTAAATTGATTGTTGCAATTGAAAATCCTCGATTACATTATTCTTTTTCTAGGTCAATAAATTTAGTCTCTAAATTAAATTGGCCTAAATAGATTTTGTGATCGAAAATGATTTGCAATCGCATGTTTGTTATGGCATAGCTTAAGTTAATCAATTAATCAAATGAATTGCTTGTGTTCCAAGAAATTTATCTATAATAATAATATTATTATAACGTATAAAAAAGCTTCAACTTGTACTTAATAATTGTCATGTTTATGTTTTTGGCAGCTTCTCCTTGCAAATCCAGGACCGGTTGTAACTGAGAAGCTCGAAGCATCGTTGTTAACACACACAATTGGGGAAGATAAAATATTTCTAACAGTAGGAGATGCTGTTGAAACTTTTGGTCCAAAGGGTACAAATTTATGAGGAATATAACAACTATTCCAATTGAAGTTTTTAAACAAGTTATGCAAGAAAGTGTGTGTGAAACTGTTAAGGGAGCTCTTAGGAACTCTTGTAAATTTGTTGTTTTGTAGTTTTGTTTGATTTTCATTGGTTACTATTTCCAATTCACGTGATGTAGAAAAGAAATGTGTTTTCTATTTGATTATACCTATTGTTTATTTTATGATGTGGAAGCTAATAAAACCTTTGTTTATGAATTATATAATTCAAAATCAAAATCATTGTCAAATGTTAAGTTCTCAAAATTCATCGAAAAATTATCTAAAAAATCCATCATTCAATTTGGCTATGACGACTCCTAAAGAAAATCCATCCAATAAATTAAGAACAAGATTTCAATCCTAAGTGATACATACGACACAGATATAAAAGGTTATATGAATTCCCATATTCTCAAAAACAACAGTTAAGCAATCACAATTCAGCCAAGAACAGATTCAAACTACTATATGCAAAAGAAAACCACAAATCAATCAAATAAATAACAGAGAAAGAGAATAGAGGAATAACACTAACACCTTGATTTGTTGGGCCCTAAAAAGATGACCCTCAGATTCCACTGTCGTCCTTTCGCCCGTTCTTAGAGTTTGTCACTTGTTTTCCTCCACTGTTACTAGGTAAGGACGTTTTTTCGATTTTTTGTCTTTACCTTGAGATTGGTTGATGCGATAATGATGGATCTCTATGAGTTTTGTTATTTTTGGGATGGAATTGAATAGTGATGAATCATGATGATGATGGGTCTGTCACGTGAATGTGCATGTGAAGTTTGAAGTAATTTTTTCTTGTTTTTGTTTTGGGTGTTTTGCGTTTGCTTGGGGACGGACTTGGGTGGTGTTTTACTTTCTCAGGTGGGTGCATTTACCTAGTTTGTTTGCTTTTGGTATTGGAAGTTGCTTTTTGTTGCAGCAAAATATTGCAATTTGCGATGGCCTACTAAGTGTTTGATAAAATGTGTGTGATGGTGATGGGATTTCAATTTGCTAGGAAATGAAGAAAGGTGTGCACCCACAGAAGCAATGGATGACTTATGTTAATCAAACTGGAGGCAATGATGTAGTTCAAATGTAGTAGTGTTATTTTGTATTAGCATTTTGTCATGGCTCATGATCAATAATTTGTCCTTTTATTTTCAAATGTAGTTGTGTTATTTTGTATTTCGTTAGCTTGTTTTCTTTTATGAGTTTTAGAGGCACTAACTTAGTAGTATATATCCTTTTTCTTCTCACTGCTAAATGGTTTGCATCACTTTATATAGTGCATTAGCTGTCAAACGAAACTATCGAAGGAAACGAAATTATCAGATGAGTTAGCAACGTAAATACCCCGATGACAATAAATTAATATAAAAATCACTATTGTCTTCCTTTTACTCTTACCATGGATGTTGATGGATTAGTGTTAGTTAGTTACTATTGAGGAATTATTCATTAAAGTCTATTACCATTACTTCATCTATAAATAGATTGTATCCAAATAATTGTAAGACAAAAATTGTTTTGGGCACTCATGACTTTTGTTGATGGGAAAATAAGCGGTTATGAACAAAGCAGTTAATTTTCTATCATGCATATTTTAGATTTTTTAGATCTATTTATTTTGCTACTTGCATCAGCATTCTATTTATTTGATGAATTTTCTCATCATCATTCTATTTTTTCAACTATTTTAATTTCTCTCATATTTTAGTTACTTTAATCTATTTATTTTAGTGTTGTATTTTTAGACTGTTAAAAAAAATTTATCTATTTGTTTTGGTCTTTTTATTTTTTTGATATGTTTATTTGTTGATATGCTTATTCCTCGTCTAACTTTTGTTTTTTTTTTAGATTTATTTATGAAATTTTGTTATTTTGTTTTTTGAAGATAAGAATGAGAGAAGAAAGAAAAGAAGAAAAACAAAATTCATCGATTAGATAAAATAGAATTCAGATTTATTTAATGAAAGAGAAGTTGAGTCAGAAATTGTGTACGTCATTTGAAGAAGATCAAATAATTTGAAGTTTTTATTTAAATATTTTATTTATTTATTTTAAGTTTCCTTAAACCACATTTTTTTTCCACAAAAAGTATTAAGTTATACTATGTAGCAAATAATTTCTTCATCTCTGCTGGAAGAACAACTTTGAACAGAAAAATTTATCGGTTACATAAAATAGAATTGAAGATAAAAAGAGAGAAGAGGAAAGAGAAGAACAAAATTTTAGCTGTTTTTTTTTCTTTTCTGGAGAAAAGAGAATATCTCATAATAATTTCTATGCCCAAAGAATTTTATCCCATAGGGTATCCTACTAAAATACCCTACTAAAAATAAAATAACAAAATAATAAAAGAAAAGAAACCAAAAAATAAAACAACTAAAAGTTGTGTAGTTATCGGTCGTCGGAAGAATGCTCTGTTTTTTGTAGAATGTAGAAGAGAAACTGAGTTAGAGAGATTGAGTTAATGAAAGAGAGGTTGAATTTGAAGGTGAAAGAGAAACCGAAAGAGAAGTTGAGGCTAAAAGACAAACCAAAGTAGAAGTTTAAGAGAAGTTGATTTTCAGATTGGCCAGGTGTCAACAGATTAGGACATCAAAGATAGAATAGTATATATTAAACATCATATTTTATTGTATATTAAAATTTTAAGTTACAAATTTGTAAAATTAATGGACACAAAAATTGCAAGCACAACTACATAGCTGATAAAGAATTAGAATGAGAAGTTACAAGTTTGGGAGAAATAGAGTTACAAGTGTAATATATTCATTTAATTTGTTATTTTTTAGAGGTAAAAATCATAAAGTCAATTTGGGGAAGTTATAACAAACTTTCTCACAAAATTCAAATCAATTATAAAGAATATGTTGATTTTGTTGGGTTTAAATAAGTTGATATTTTAAAAATTAAAACGCTTATATTAAAAAATATAATTTTTTTCAAACACCAAATTTTCATACCATCCAAACAATTGCATAAAATTTTTATATGATGAATACTAAAACTGTAATGGAAGATAATAATATATAAATGGTTAAAAACGATTATAAAATCAATTGTAAAATTAATTATGATTAAATAACCGATTTATAATTAAGCAAACGGTTTCGAAAAAATTCAATTTTAAAATTGATTTTTTCTCAAAATCGATTAAATTTGATTATTTTTAAAAAGACCATTTATTCATAATTTAAAAATCGATTATTTAAAAAAATTAATTTTTTTCAAT
>JBBPBR010000001.1:951803-964958 GCA_037974775.1 Cicer pinnatifidum
TTTTGAATTTAGACTCATAGCTACTGAAAAAGCTCTGCCACTTACTGTGTCATTGTAATTGTTAACGGCTGAAAGAAAAAAAAAAAAAAAAAAGTGATTGAAGAGAGTTTGTAGCCTTGCAGATAAGTCTTTAGTGGTGGACTAAGCCGAAATCTGGCACATTTGGGATTGACTATCCATAGTGAGTAATTGACAAGAATCTGTAATGTAAAGTAAGTGAAATCCAATTAAAAGTTGAATGAAAAATTGGCCTTCATACCTATCATGTTGAAGGCATCATTATGAATTGTTGGGGAAGGGAGGGAGGTAGCAACGCAAAATCCTTATTGGGGAAGGAAGGACTCCACACCATGAGAGAGCATGTTCATCAAACTTAGAGATGGGATCCTCATTAACTTCTCGCAACTTAAGAGTCTTCTCAAGCAAAGCGGCATGCCATCTTCAGAAATGTCTTCATAGTAAGACTTTTGTAGATATCCAATGTTCTCAAGTTGGGAGCAGACAATCCATCTCTTTTAAATGAAACTAATTTGGGACAGTCGTTAATGACAATTTCGTTAAGATTTTGAAGACTCTCTGAAGCAGAAACACATTTTAGATTTTCAATCTTTTCGATGATGAGAGTATTAAGGTTGGGAAAGGTCTCCAGTGGGAGAGTTTTCAGAGAATCACAACTACTCTCTATATACAACCATTGAAGTGACTCGTGCTGCTGCTTTTGCTTTGGAAAATCTAGATTTTTACAATTTACGATGAACAAACTATTTAAGGATGCGGGTAAACAATCTCCAGGAAACGATATGGCAGACGAACAATCCCCGATTATTAACATTTTCAGGGAAATCGGTAGGGTGATGGCAATGACTTCAAAGAAGGACTCTGTTGCATCTCTTCCATTAATTTCGATCTCTTCCAATGAAAGGGGTAGTTCTCGCAACACCACTTGATTGTTTCCACGTATCTTTAATTTGCGGATGGCAAGAGCCCGTGGGATTGAAAAAGCAAGTTTGTCGCAATTTACAATCTCAATTGTTTCCAAAGCAGGAAGATGAGATGGCAAATCTCCCCTCAATAAGGGACAATTACAAATCACAAGAGACTTGAGTACTGGAAAATAAGCATTTGAGTCATGGGGATGATGCCACACTTCCCAACATGGCATGTCAACCAACTTAATATGTTCGAGGGAGGGAAAGAGTATCTCTAAAAAGGAATCATCGTATTCAGATCCAATAGTCTCCAACATACTCATCTTAATGATGCTCAACTCTTTGAGAGTGCGTAATTGTCCAAGTGGTGGAAGAATACAACAATTATCACAATTAGACAAATATAACTTGGTCAAATTGTGGTAGGAAGGATCTCCAACCCATTCTGGAAATCTTGTGCCCATGTATCCATCTATAGATAGTATTTTCAGATTCTTGGCTGGTTGTAACTTGTCAAGTATATCCATCTCACATTGTGAATTTGTAAAACGATCTTTTGCATTTTCAGACCATTCAAAAGACAATTCTTCAATGTACTTCTTATCCATTATTTTCGCTTGTGATGCTTCAAAATTGTTGCTAACATTCTCTAATTTACTAATGGAAAGTGATCCGTGAAGATTTGACAGTGTTCCCAGTTCCTTGATCCCTTTCTCTTTATGCTTGCCCACAACAAAGCAACTCAAATGTTGCAAATGGTTTAATTTGCTCATTTCTCTAGGCATATCTTCTAACTTTAGAGTATAGCGGATATCAAGGTAGCGCAAATTCACAAGCTTTTGCATGCCATTGGGAAGTTTGGTTAGTTGATCACAGTTGTACAACTTGAAGGTTTGTAGATTATGCAGATTACATAATGACTCCGGTAGTGTTTTTATAGCTGTGGAAGAGAGATTCAAATAACGCAAATGAATCAGTTCACCTATCGAGTCAGGCAATGCATTAAGATCACACAAATTTTGAAATGACAAAACTCTCAAGCACTTCAAATTTGACAAAATGATGCATGCTGCCTTTTCATTGTGGAGTGGCATGCGTCTAAAATTGATTGTCAAAAAGGTCCTAAGATGTTTTGCTCGGTAAAAAATCTCAAAGTTATCCGTCATTGGATCACTTAAGTTGCTAAATGATAAATGACGAGTCTTGTTACCAATCTTCGTTTCTTTGCCAAGTTCTTCTGTTCTAAAGTAGAATTCTTCCCCAATCAATGTTGCTAAATCATGCACCAGATCATGCATCACAAAACGCCGGGAGCTGTATCCACTTCCAAAATGTTGAAAAAAAGATCTTGAAGCTAAGTCATTAAAATAGTCATAACCAACTTCTTCCAAAGTCTTTCCATTTTTTGGAGGCTGTAAAAGATCTTCTGCCATCCACAACAAGATCAAATCGTCTTCATCAAATTTATAATCCTTAGGATACAACGAGCAATAAACAAAGCAGCGTTTCAAATAGGGAGGGAGATAATGATAACTAATTCTTAGTGCTGGAATGATCTTACTCTCCTTTTCATCAATTTCCCAAATATTACTATTAAGTATATTATTCCAATCCCTGATGTCACGTTTCCGTCGCAACAAACCCCCAAGTGATTGTGCTGCTAAAGGCAATCCCTTACATTTTCTAACAATCTCTCTGCCAATTTTTTCGAGATCCATATTCTGAGTGGATTCTTCTGGAGAAAGACAAGCATGTTTTGCAAACACAGACCAACAATCCTCATCAGACAATTTCTCAAGAGAGTAAGCTTGAAAAGTTTGGACCATAGAAACAACCTTTTCAATACGGGTTGTTACAAGAATTTTACTTCCTTTAGCCCCGCATCGAAGAGGCTTTATAAGAGAATTCCAACTGTCATAATCTTCAGTCCAGACATCATCCAGAACAATTAAGAACTTTTTTCCGGTCAACTTATCCTTCAAATCTTGCTGAAGAATATTCAAACTACTTGTGTTACAAGCACTTCTAAATTCCTCTGCAATGGCCTTTGTAACCTTCAAAACATCAAAATCATCAGAAACACAAACCCATGCTTGAACATCGAATTTATGCTTTTTAGTGTCATCATGGTTGTACACAGATTGGGCTAAAGTGGTTTTGCCCACACCACCCATCCCAACTATGGGGATCACAGAAATCTTATCACTATCATCATCATCACCGTCATGTAACAGTAATTTGAGTATGGCCTCTATGTCTTGATTTCTACCAAATATGTTAGATCCATCATCTAGAGAGGTTGATGGAGTTCTCCAAGAAGAGTGGTGGTGAGTTGCGATATGTTGAAGACCAAGAATATCTTTGAGTTTGAGAATGGATTCAAGCCTAGTAACTATATCTTCTAACTTACGAACCATATCCCTTTCTTCAAAGTTAAAAAAGCGAGACAAGTAGCTAGAAGCAGTAGTACTCACCTCTTTGTTCTTCTGAGAAGTAGCAGCTTTGGTGGAAATGTGATCGAGAATGTCATCAGCAAGATAAAGAGCATCTTTGAGATCATCAAGCCAGTTGTTAACAGCAGAGTCTTTGATCTGTTTCTGCTCAGCATCATTCAGAACAGCTTCAACAGCATAAAGAGTGTTCTTCAACCTTTGGATCAAATTGGCGTCAACCTTGTTTCCATAGATGAAGTTAACAAGCTGAGGAGAAGCAAGCCTGTCGAGAAGAACTTGAAGGAAAGCAGAGAGAAAAGCTCCACCAACAGCAGCAGCATCCATGATTTAGAAAGGGAAGAGAAGTGATTACAAATCAGAGAAAAATAGTTTGTAGCTGCACTCACTAAGCTCAAATCGGTTCTTTACCAAACTGTGTGCAGTCTATATGTGTCACTCTTGCTTGGCACGTGTGAACACTGTCCAGACAAAGACAATGTTTGTTGTCTCAACTCTCAAGTACTAGGAAACAAGAATAGGATGCTTAATTTAATTTCACTTGAGTCAAAATAAAAAAACTTAACTCCATTCAACAAGATGTTTCTTTAGTTTTGTTATAGAATATCTTTTAAATTGCTATCA
This sequence comes from Cicer pinnatifidum, assembly GCA_037974775.1. Lineage (NCBI taxonomy): Eukaryota > Viridiplantae > Streptophyta > Magnoliopsida > Fabales > Fabaceae > Cicer > Cicer pinnatifidum. Next base: position 955,807 of record JBBPBR010000001.1, read on the forward strand.
AACAATTTCACCATTTATTATTTAAGTTATGATTTAACTAACATTATTTTCTCTTGTTTAATCTTAAATTGTAGAAATAGAATTAATAATCTATTAAAAGTGATTTAATAGATTTTAAATTTATTTAATTGCAATTACATAGTTAAAAATGAAATAAAGAAAACGAAATGAAATGCAAAGTTGTTTTAGAAAAAAATAGTGAAAAAATAATTAACCAAGTAGTAAAAGAGAACGACATATTTCGGTATTGAGAAAAATAATATTGATGTGATGAGGGAAGAGATTCCATTTCTAAAATACTTATGGTGAAAAATTCTATAAATAGTCGGAAGAGTTCCAATTAAAAGCTAAATAAATATAAAGTGTTGATCTTGTTTGAGTCTTTTTGTTTAAATGATAACACGAGGTGAGGAAAACTACGTACTCACCATATTGATAGTGGCATTGTGTGGAGGCAGTACTTGGTACCGGATTCGAATCCCATAGAAGACAAAAAGATTTCCAACGGTGGGAAAGAGGGGGCGAGAAGACCACAATAGTAATAATAATTTGTAATAATGGATTATTACGGTCCATAATTGATCAATTAAAGTAAATTTTTTATTAAAATGATTAATCTAATTTGCTTGGATAAATATTGCTTAATTAAGGTTTTATATATGATGATATCTCGTCCGGATGCATCTAATATAGTTACTACATTTCTAACTCTATGAATACATAGCATTGCCTTGGTTTCATAAAAAAAGAAAAGAAACAAGTTCAAGGTATCCCCACTTGTAATTTCTCATTGTCCATTTTCGATGCAATTATATATATTCTTTATCCAAATTACACGGAGATACCAATATGAGTGTTTTTTAGCTAAACTTCACAATCACAAGACAAAATGTGACAATGCAGCTAGCTATTAATTTTCTATTTAACATAGACTTCCATGCTACATTACAAAAGCTACTTTCTATGTTCTGATTGATTAGTGTATGATATTTTCTTCAAAATAATAAAGAATAAAAAATGAAATATTATTCTATTGTTCTGTTTTTGCTGGATATAAATAAAATGAGTTAGGATTTTATAGGGATGAGGAATGGCCATGGAGGAAATAAAAATTGATCCTACTTCACTTAGACATGGTGACATTTTGCCACAGATTCATAAAGTTGCATCTCCTCCTAAGCAGACACTTTTTCATGAAATCAAACATTCTTTCAATGAGACTTTCTTCTCAGATGACCCTTTTGCCAAGTTTAAGGACCAAACAACATCAAGAAAGTTTATTCTAGGAGTTCAATCTGTTTTCCCTATTTTTGAATGGGGAAAGGGTTACAACTTCAAAAAATTCAAGAGTGATTTCATTTCTGGACTCACCATTGCAAGTCTTTGCATTCCTCAGGTGTGTATAATTAATGAATGATTAGTACTAATGATATTGTGTATTTATATCTCACACCATATTGGCAGTCCATGCAAAGGGCAAAGCCCTTACATTACAGTTAAGGGATAATTTTGTAAACTAGACTCTTACATCTAAATAAAAGTTGTACGTTGTAAATTCTAAGCTTGTATCAAAATAGAAAGGATCTGTAGCTATTTTAGGTCAGAGACGTAGACTTAATAGGCCAAACTCCTTGATCAAATCTAGTATGTTCTTAGTTTGCGTTTTTTATGTCTGTTTATTTTTTATGACATGCATAGTAAATAAACTCTTTATTTATTTTGTTCCATATATATTGGTTTTGGTTGTGTTTTTGGATGATGACCCTTTGAAATATGAATGTATAACAGGATATTGCATATGCTCAACTTGCAAATTTGGAACCACATTATGCACTATGTAAGCATATATCTTGGTTTATTTCTATAAGTAACTTAGACATGTTATATAGTTCATACCCCCTCTTGAGTTATATGATGATTTGATTTTCTGTGAGTGTTGCAGATACAAGTTTTGTTGCTCCTCTTGTGTATGCTTTCATGGGAAGTTCAAGGGATATTGCTATAGGACCTGTTGCTGTGGTGTCCCTTTTGCTTGGATCCTTGCTAACAGATGAGATCAGTGATTACAAAAGTCATGAATACCTGCGTCTTGCTTTTACTGCCACTTTCTTTGCAGGAATCACTCAAATGGCACTTGGAATTCTCAGGTATGGTACTATTGTATTGGTTAATGATTCTTGTCTTGTGAATGATCTATGTCGAGTATGACTCATAGTTTACTGATAAGTGGGTAGGTTGGTATGGTTTAGGAATAATTTTATATCCGTAGTATTTAAATACAAGTTCCAATATGTAATCCTAAGCTTGAAAATTAAAAAGATACTGTTGTCGTCGCTTTACATTTGGATACGTACGCAGGATTGGCTAAACTTTGTATTCAAATCTCGTGTATTATTTCTGTGTTTTTCGTATCTGTTTTCTTTTGAACTGGGGTTACTGTTATAACACTTTCCCTAAGTTTTATTTTCTTGTGTTACAATCAATGGGGTGAATTTTGCAGGCTTGGTTTCTTGATTGACTTCCTATCTCATGCTGCCATTGTTGGATTCATGGCTGGAGCTGCCATTACAATTGCACTACAACAGCTTAAAGGTCTTCTTGGCATAAAACACTTCACTAAGAAAACTGATATTGTTTCCGTCATGAGATCGGTTTGGAGTTCAGTCCACCATGGTGTAAGCCTTCACTTTCTTTTGAAATCCTCCTTCAACATATTACATATTTAGCGTCAGCCACATGAATCAAACGACACTATCAACTTCTATACATAATTTTTAATAGTTTTTTGTATAGTTTTTCTTGAACTTTTTTTTGCCTCTAGCTATTAGACTACCATCCATCTAATCAGCCTCACAGCTGATTGTTTGTTTAATCTTTGCTTACAGTGGAATTGGGAAACAATAGTAATTGGAGTAGCATTCTTGGCTTTCCTTCTTACAACAAAGTATATAGTAAGAATAACAACAAATTTCCCTTCCATTCAATTCCATTGAATTAATTTATTAAACATGTGGTAACTATTCTCTTGTAACTATGAGCAGGCTAAGAAGAATAAGAAACTCTTTTGGGTAGCTGCAATTTCTCCAATAATATCTGTTATATTGTCTACTTTTTGTGTGTATATTACAAGGGCAGACAAGAAAGGAGTAGCAACTGTAAGTAGCATAAATTTATTTTTTCTTGAATAGTTTCATAGTACTATTTAATGAAGGCTAAAAAAGTATGCTATTTGATTTCAGGTGAAAAATATTAAAAAGGGTGTGAATCCATCATCTGTTAGTGAAATATATTTCAGTGGAAAATATCTTGGTGCTGGTGTTAGAATTGGTGTGGTGTCTGGTATGGTAGCACTCACTGTAAGAAAATTTACTAATCTTCATCCCCTTTTGTTTCATCAACATTTATGAGACATTTGAACCAATTTGTTTTTTTAAAACTTTAGGAAGCTGTGGCCATTGGAAGAACATTTGCTGCAATGAAAGACTATTCATTGGATGGTAACAGAGAAATGGTGGCACTTGGAACAATGAACCTTATTGGTTCAATGACATCTTGTTATGTTGCTACGGGTACCAAAAAGGACTAATTCTATCAATCATGTCTGAATTTAATTTGTATGCACAATTATGCATTCAATCAAACCTCAAAGTATAGATATCTATAGAGACATTACACTACAGTGTGATTTGATTGTAAGCAGTTGTAAAAGTAAAATAGATTTATATTGTCGGTGCATATCAATTAATGTCTTTTATATTATTTTAAGTATTATTACTGTCATGTTAATGAGTGTTTCTGATGTTTATCTAGGATCTTTTTCGCGTTCGGCTGTGAACTATATGGCTGGTTGTAAAACTGCTGTATCAAACATAGTTATGTCCATGGTGTTATTGTTAACTCTATTACTAATTACACCACTATTCAAGTACACTCCAAATGCAGTGCTTGCCTCAATTATTATAGCTGCTGTAATGGGCCTGGTAGACATTGAAGCTGCTGTTCTTCTCTGGAAGATTGATAAATTTGATTTTCTAGCTTGCATGGGAGCCTTCTTTGGTGTCATTTTCATAAGTGTCGAGATTGGCCTTCTAATTGCGGTAATCAAAATATCAAGACTATTTCTCTTGCATTTTAAAAACTAGTACATTTTTTTGTCTTTAACCCTTCGGTTCATAGGGAAAAAGGCCTCTGGTAATTTGTAGGTTGACCGAGAGATAAGTAAAGTCTGACTAATGATTGTTTCAGTTAGGGTTTGATGACAAACTTGTTTAGCATTGACTTAAATTTATTTATACATGTAGGTTGCAATATCTTTTGCCAAAATCCTTTTACAAGTGACAAGGCCAAGGACTGCAGTACTTGGTAAGCTTCCGGGGACTACTGTTTATAGGAACATCTTGCAATACCCTAAAGCAGCACAAATTCCTGGCATGCTTATCATTAGAGTTGATTCTGCAATCTACTTCTCAAATTCCAACTACATCAAGGACAGGTATGTCTTTTCAAGTTTGTACACAATCATAGATCAAGGTTAAGGAAATGTAGAATTTATTTTATTTTGTAAATTGCGCTTTCGATCACTGTATTCGGAGAAAATATAATTTAGGTCGAGCAAAAAGAAAATAAATTTTATCGTTGAGATATCATATTCCTTTTTTTTTTTTTCTCCGACATAAACTCTTTATCCAAAAAAATGGAAGTGTCAAAAGAAGAAATTTCGAAGATAAAAAACACAATGTACCATTTTTATATCGAATTGAGTCTAATGAATAGTGAAACATAATTTACAGAATATTGAAGTGGTTGAGTGATGAAGAGACTCAAAGGATAGCAACTGAATTTCCTAGTATACAATATCTCATTGTTGAAATGTCACGTAAGGCTTATAATGAAATCTTTTCATCTTGTTTTTAATGATTGATTTTGATGATTGAATTTACTAAAGTACTAATGTCTTTGCAGCTGTTACTGATATTGATACTAGTGGCATCCATGCCTTTGAAGATTTACTTAAGAGCCTCAAGAAAAGAGAAGTCCAGGTAATAAACAATCACATAATTCAACATTTTTCTAAATCATTAGTCATTACCATAAAAACACTTATGGAAAAATATCTTGTTTTTAGATCAAAATTTGTGTCCTAGGTTGAATTTGCATATTGAAGATTCACTAAATTTTCGAGTAAATCACCGATTAATTTTATAAAAAATTGGAGGCACCGATTAATTTTATAAAAAATTGGAGGTGTCTGATTAATTTGATCTAATAAAAAATTAACAAAATTGAAAATCTTTGATCATGTTAATTCTTTTTATGTCATTCTATTTAGTCTCTGATTAAATCGGTTCACATAAATTATTTGTTAAAAAAGTTTCAAATTTAAGAAATCATTTTTTCTTACACCTATAATTTCATGACTAAATTAGCAATACATTAAAAAAAAAATTGAACCACATTTTTGTCAGTCAATAAATTAATCAAATGAATTGCATGTTTGCAAAGAAATTCATCTACAATAATGATATTATTATTATTATTATTATTATTATTATTATTATTATTATTATTATTATTATTATTATTATTATTATGTATAAAACAACTTTCAACTTGTACTAGTACTAAATAATTGTTATATATGTTCATATATGTGGTCTTTTGACAGCTTATTCTGGCAAACCCGGGACCAATTGTAACTGAGAAGCTTTATGCATCAAAATTAACAGTCTTAATTGGTGAAGATAAAATATTTCTAACAGTAGGTGATGCTGTTGAAACTTTTGGTCCAAAGGGTACAAATTTATGAAGAGTATAACAACTATTCCAATTAAAGTTTTTAAATAGAATATTCAAGAAAGGGTGTGTGAAAGTGTTAAAGGGAGCTCTGAAAGGGCATGTAAATTTGTTGTATGTAGTTTTGTTTGATTCTCATTGATTTCTAGCTCCAATTGATGTAACGTTGAAAAAAAATGTGTCTTCTATGTTTTATTTTATTTTATTTTTTTTATAATTTATACATCTTGTTTATCTTATGATGTGTTATTTTGTGACTATATATACTCAATGATTGGTGCATAAAGTAAATTAGTAACCAATGAACTAGTAATTTAGTATGCTTGCACTAACTACAATGAGAAATGTGATTTCTCTTTTTAGTTTTTAGTTTTTTTTTCTCATTTCAATTAACAATATAAGGGTAAAAATTATTTAATAAATTTTGATGACTATATGCTAAGTGTATAATAGCTAGATAAAAAAATGCACAAAATAATTTTTAAAAATAATTAAGATCTCTTAGGGAGCGTTTGTTTCAAGATAAAGAACTATATATCTAAGAAAAAAATTTCATGGGATCCTACCTACGAATAGTATTCCCACAAGTATGTTTGATAAATTTTCGATTTCTAAGAACCTTTTTAAAATGTATTGTGTTTGAAAATATAAAATACAACAGATAAATAGTAAGAGTGGATGATTATTGGTAGTTGCATTCTATTCTCATGGAAAAATAAAAGTGAAAATTCGTGTGTAAAATTTATTTGTGGAAATAAATAATATATGTAAGGTTGATAGTATTAATTCCTATTTAGTTTTCTCAAATTAGTATTATAACTCTTTGATACCGTTTGTACCCACAATAATAAGGTTTTTTAAAAAGCAAAATATTGTAATTGTAATTAATGAAAACTCAAGTAATTAAATCTTCAATTAAAGATGGTAATAACCTCACATAATTCATTTAAGATGTATTTTTAAGACAGTAATACAATCTCATAGGATGCATTAAGAAGAATTAATCTTGGATATATATGTTATATAGCATTCACTATAATCAAAATCAACTAATAAAAACTAGCCTTGTTTTAAAAGGTTGAGAGGACAATTTATACATATAAAAACTAAACTTATTTTTTCACGTAATTAAATTTAAATGAAATAATCCAAGTTCCAAAAATTCAAGAATTAATATAATGTAAATTACATGAAATAATAACACAAGAAACTAATATGGTAGAAAACTAGTTATGATCATCATCTTTAATATTGTTTTGAGCCCTCATTCTACTACCCCATGATCCACCCTTTTGTTCCATACGTGTATGAGACCTTGTTTTCAATTCAACCAATTGTTCCATCCACTTATTTTTCCAATTCTTATCACTAACATTAATATTAATATTATTATTATTATTACTACTTCTCAAATCCAAACCCAATTCAAAGTCATACTCCGCTTTAAGCCTTGGATTCGACAACGTCTTATAAGCTACATTGAGTTGTACAAACATCCTCGTTGATTCCTCTTTCTTCAAACAATTGTGACACACATCAGGATGATACTTAAGAGCCATTCTTCGATATGCTCTCTTTATGTCATCCATGCTTGCATTTTTTGGACTCAAATTTAATATCTTGTACAAGTTATTGCTCTCACCATCAACTTGAACCTTTTTTGTTGCTCCACATGAAACACTAGTGAACTTCATACGAGGTTGTCTTATTTGGTGTTTATTTGAGAGTTGAAGCTTGATATTATTTTGGTATGGTTTGGAAATCCTAATTAGGCTTGAGCTTCTTAAGGATAATGAAACATCCATTTAGCTTATTGATTTTCTCTCTGTTTTTTTAGAATGTGTATATGTTGTTGGTGTTCGCTTTGATTATATATTATATACACACAATTAATTATTGTATATTAATTAGCTAGAAGAATGTTGTTTGAAGTCGTCTTATGTTAATTAATTAATTAATTATTGAATGGTTACGCGTTTTAGGCATGGAGCGTCGGTTAGTTTTATGTTTGTTTGGCTAAATTTAGTCTAACAAGGTAAACCACATTTTAGTCCTAAAAAACGTGGATATTGTTATTTTGGTCTCCAAGTTTAATAGGATAAATCATATTGTAGTCCTCAAAATTATAGGAGATAGTTATTTTGGTATTTAAATCAGTCAAAATTTAAATTAATTATCAAATTATTAAAATAATTTTTGAAAAGATATAATTTAAAATTATATCTTTAAAAGATACAATTTAAAGTCAAAATAACATTTGACAAATATAATATTAGAGATTAAATTGATGGATATTTTAATGATTTGATAATTTAATTTTTGATAGAGTTAACGACTAAATTGATAGTATTTTACACTTTCAGTAATTAAAATAGTGGTTTGTCAAAATATAATATGTAAATATATTTAATTAGTATTAAAAAATCATATTTAATTAGTAGGTTAGACATATAATTTTTTTCATATGTATATGATAAGTGTTGTTTAAATGTTTTGCTCACAATATTGTTAATGACGGCATAAAAATTTGGGAAATAAAAACAAAAACATATCATGAACTTCGATTGTTCGTAATAAGGAAATATGAAAATGGTCTTCATCGATGAGTACTCACGAATATAATGCCAGAATTGGTTCAAGAGGAGGTAAAACTAGAAAGAAAGACAATTCATTCTTTTTTTTCTTCCTCTCACTTTGGTCTCTAAAGAATTAATGTCATTGCATTATTCTTCTAGAGACAGTGCTATTTACTATTTAGCACCAAATCTATGAGTTAGCCAATCAACTCTTGGGACATACTTTGAAAAAAAAAAGTGTAAGGGGAATATTTAATACAAGCAAAAATAAGCTAGATTACAAATATTAAAAATTGTCGTTAATTTAATTTATGCAACTCTAATAAAAAAATTAATTTATTATTTAAATTATTCTTATGATTAATAAATTGAATCATTGAAATTAAAAAATAATAATAAAGAATATTTGATATCAAATAGGAGAGATTATTGATTTTTGTTTACAGTTTTTTCTAAAAAAATATAAGTTAATTTTGTTCGTCAAAATTTTCATATGGTATAGTTAATGTTTACATTTAGTCAACTTAAAAGAAAACAAATCATATAATTTTTCGTCAATCAAAAATTACTCCCGAACCTATCATTTATTTGGTTAAGATTTTGTATAAATATAAAGTGACCAATTTTTCTTTCGCTCTTTATCACATGATATTTTTTGTACAACAATATTGACAGTGATTCCTTATTATATTTAATTTTGTTGTTTTAAAGAAGCTAGATCGATCAAGAACATCAATTCATATATAGTAGAAAAACTTAATAGGGAAACAACGGTAAAAAAAA
>JBBPBR010000001.1:968460-981856 GCA_037974775.1 Cicer pinnatifidum
AAATTAGAATATTAAAAATAAAATTACAATTAAAAATTATATTTTTACTTTTTTTAAGAAATTGAATCAAATTTTTTAATAAATAATAATAGTACTTCAATCATTTACTTATAAGAATATAATTTATATTTTATTCAGTTTATAAACATATATTATAAAATTATTAAAAAGTATGTTGAATTATGTCATTATTTATTTAATTTTTATTAATTTATAAAATTTAACATTACTACAAATTAATTTTAAAAAATATATGTATTTATTTAATAAGGTAATTTTTTTATTTAATATATATATATATATATATATATATATATATATATATATATATATATATATATAATATTAAGGTGCGTACCAAACACCGACAGAAAGAAAAGATAGAATAAAATAATATTTTTGTTATAGTGAGGCATTTTAGTTAGTGGAGTAGAACCAGAACCGCACTTGTATACGTGTCTTACTATATATTCCAAGTTAACTCTATAATACGGCACACACTTATATATCAATCAATATCAATATCAATGTGAATGTGAATGTAAATGTGAACGTGAATGTGGTGTTATGTTGCTTTTCTACTCCAATATTCTGCCTTCTTGCGTCTTTTTTCATTCTTCTCCAATTCATGAAAACCGATAAACTCCTTTTTACTATCCAGGTTGACATGAAATCAAACATATATATAAATTAATAAACTATATAGACACTTTATGGAGAGCATGAGTAGTTCATGTGATTATGTATCTTTAATGATAGTTCGCATTGGTCCGGTCCCATATAAAAGCACCACGCCTCATGTTTTTCCATCATGTTAATTTATGCTTCTCAACAGTAAAGCTAATAAATCTTTTTTGTTTTTGTGTGTAAAATATACACATAAAAATTAATTATAATTTCATATTTAAAATAAAACAAGTATTTTAAAATTGTATAAATGAAATTCAATAAAAGAAATTAATTAATGATATATATTATTGTCACGCAAACAAGATAAATAAACACTAGGTAACAAAAATCAGGAGAAAAGATTGAACCATTAAAAATATGTGAATGATAATAGATCCCTTAAACCGTTTTAAATTAATGTGGTGTGTCACAAACAATAGACCATTTTGTGGGATGATGGAGATTCATCCCTCTGCAAAAACATATTTTGGAAACCGTTTATAAAAAGTGTGAATCATTAGGAATTAAAAGCACAAGTTGTAAAAAAAATATAGAAGCATACCCACCATCCTCTCCAAAAGGGAAGTTATAGCTTGTGTTGGTTTGGTGTGCCTCAAAAAGCAAAAAGGAAAAGGAAAAAAAAGTAGGATACAACTACAAAGGTATTGATGAGAATTCTTACAATGCTGTTGTGTCAACAAGAATGCTAAAACTAGATTTGTGGTAATCAATCCTTACATTATTATTGTATTGTCAACCAGCATGTTACCGCAATCATCAACGGAAAAAAGCAAAACTCATTTTTTAGGTCAATACTTTTGTGTTTTATGAATGTTCAAATCATATGATATGGATGATAAATAAATAAAATGTACGAATACCATAACATTCCATTCCATTCCATTATATAGTATATACCAACCACTATTTCATTTTATACAGCAATAATTCCTAAATAGATGGAAAGTTGATTGGAAAAAATTGCATCACTTGAGTATCATGATAAATTTACAAAACTGTTGTATGTGCAGGTGAAATATAGATACATATTAATGAGACAAATAAAAGAGAAATATAGCTATGTTGTTTGAACTAATGAGACTATAACAGTTACATCATCAAGCTTGCCACCTGCATAACCCACATAGCCCAAAGCCTTGGCTGCATCACCAAAAGGACTTCTACTGGATCTTGATTTTCCTACCTCTTGTGCTCTTATAGCCAAGATTTCTGCTATTTCCTGCAAGTTATTATCCATACATACACATAAGCACAAGCTACCGAGTGTTTTTTAGACTCCAGGAAGAAGTAGTTTCTTTATAAGCATTAGAAATATAGACAGATCAAAAGGAAAAGAAAGACATAGAGGTGACAATCAACCTGAGGTGTCAAGCTAGCTTGTAGTGATTTTGATATAATTGATGCTATTTCTTGCTCATAAAGATTGTCGAAAAGGCCGTTTGTGGCAAATACAATCACATCACCATCGTTTAGATCGATCTTGTACTCCTGAAACACATTTTACATTGAGTTTCTACCGTAACCAATTGATTTATCCAAATTAGTGTTGTAGGTTTATTGAACTTTATTAATTAGTTAGTAATTTAAAATCCACCAAGTTACTTCTATAATTTTGAGCCTCAATGTTCAAATGAAGTTTACGCAAAAGCTCATGGCTATAGGAGAAAATGTTATGATGTAGATTACATACCTGGATGATTTCTGAGTGATCATCATCTTTCACTATATGTATCGGAAAACTGAATTCATGAAACATGGCATTTGATATTTTGAAGATGGAACCATCTCTTATAATGATAAATCCAGTGTTACCAACATTGGCTGCATGGAGGGCCTGCAATATAATTGCTATAGATTATTCACATCCTTGGAAATAGGCTGCAGAAGAAAGATATCAATACTAAAAAATAATTTCGAACATACAGATACATAATACTATGACGGAGTTGAAAATGAAGTATCCATAGAATGAATAATTCAGACGTCTCTCAATCTGACACCAACGTTATCATTCATTGAGCTACCCACTTATTCTGTTCTAAATTAAACTATTTCACAAAAACAGAAAATCGTTTACTACCTGTCCATCAAAATAAGCAGCCAAAACAGAAGACGACCCTGGAGATTCTGTTTCAGCAGCACTTCTGGTAAGAACTTCCGCCGGTTTTATTGTCGAAATGTTCTCATAATTTGACACAATATTTTCACACTTTTCCATGAGTTCCCTGATATACACTCCAGTATTACTCCCTGCATATATTTTCAGGTGTTTAAGTATGGTTCACAACTGAAAAAGACTAAAGATCAGAGATTTGATTGTGACCACTGGATAAGGTACTATTTACTCAGTTTAACAAATGGAAATGATGTTTTCAATAAATGGTATTTGATGATTCAATTGGACTGTTGGAGTTTGTAATAAGCAAAGATTCAATGCGGAAATTATGTATCAAAGTGAACTTCTTAAATCAGACACACACAATGCGAAAAAACGAATATTATTGAAAAGATACCTTCAAGTGACCACTGACCAACTCCGTCGGCCACAACAAACCAGTTTTGGCAAGAAATAAAATAAGCATCTTCTCGGCTCGTCAATGCCTGAAAATTGTTATTAGTAGGCTTATTTACCATCTATCATTAAGGATTCAAGCAAAACATCACTTAAAAGATAATAACTGTAGGCAGTCAAATTTCTCAGCAGAATGATTTGCATATTGCGTTTCTCGACATGAGTAAATACTGCATTAGAGAGATCCAACTGCTAAAACATAGATGCTAAATCCCACAGCCGAGGGAAAAAAAAAAAGGGACACACAACACAAAGTACTCCTAGAAATTTAACAATTTCATTACCTTCCAAATTTCATCTACTTCTATGTTTCTATATTTCTATCTACTGGATACACACAAGTACTCCCCGAAATTTTTGGTGTAGATTGTCATTCAAAAACTTCAAACATATCAATGATCCCAAAGCAGAAACAAGAACAACGATAATAACAAATTTTTCAATACGATAATTTTATAAGTTAGAAGAGGGAAACATAACAGATTTGCAGTAATGATTAATAATTAACAAAAAGCAAACCCGCATTACACCCTAGCAAAATTTAGAAAATATAACTTTTAAATTTTGATTTAATTAGTGGAGCGATATTCATGCACTCAATAATTTCAATTGTAAGCTAGCCTAACTTCATTTTTAATCCTTATTGGTTGAACAAATCAAGATATTAAAGTCTGGAATGTACCGTAGAGGGATGAGGCAAGATGGCAGCACCAGAAACTAGAAAAAGCTCTGTTCTTGAAATTTGTTCCCTGTACACATGCAATTAACCAGTAAGGACCATGAAAAAGGGTCAATCCAAATTCAACGAAATTTATTGAGCATCAAATTTAGATAATTGCATTTTTTAACTACGTTAGATTCTGCCTTTTTCTGAAGATGACCATTAGAAATCATTGTGTTTCATTTCATTCCTTACAACACCAATATTTTACTTGCACCATACACAACTTTATAACTCTCATGCTTCAAAAATCTTCATTGTTTTATCAACAAGTTCAGCAACTAGAATGTGCTAAGAAACATTTCTTTTCAACGAAAAAGGTGAAAGTTTAACCAGCGGGAATACATTTACCTAACCACCTATTGAAGACCATAAGGAGAAAGAGTGAACATAATTTAGAATATAGATTAGAAAAAGATAGTTAGCATACCCATTACTAGCCATTTCAATTGGATGCACCTCTGGTACAATAATAAGTAATGGATTTTCCTCATCACTGCTTTTGGTATTGTCGACATCTATTTTGTTTTCCATGTCTGAGAATGGAACCAAATCATCCAACTAAACACAAAATTAACACAGAAATCATATTATAAACGTTAATGCGCTCAAAGAAAATCATTTGCAAAGTAAAGTGAATTTTAGCCCTCTATAAGGAAAGGGAATAAGACCAACCATTGCCGACTTCCCCGTTTTACTTGCATCAACGGAGTCATCCACACCGTGGTGACTGGTTTCATCATCATCAGCATGGAGTTCAGAGCCTAAAGAAGTAGACACTGGTGCTGATTTGCTTAAGTCAGCATCAACACCACCATTCAGGTAATCTGTTGCACTGTAATCAACTTGCTCAGGTTCTAAAGAAGATATTGGCACCGATTTACTAAACTCGGAATCAACACCAGCAGTCAGGTGGTTTGTTTCACTAGTAACAGATTGTTCAGAGTCTAAAGAAGTGGATGTCGGCACCAATTCACTTATTTCAGCATCAACATTGTCAGTCATGTTGTCTGTTGAACTATAATCAACTTGTTCAGGCTCTAAAGAAGTGGATATTGGCACCAGCTCACTAAACTCGGAATCTACACCATCAGTCAGGTGGTTCGTTTCTCCATTCACAGACTGTTCAGAGTCCAAAGAAGTGGATACTGGCACTAACTCACTTATGCTGTCATCAACACTAGGGGCCAGGTCGTCTGCTGCACTATATTTAACTTGTTCAGAGTCTAAAGAAGTGGATACTGGCTCCAATTCACTTATGTCAGCATCAACACTGTCAGTCATGTTGTCTGTTGCACTATAATCAACTTGCTCAGGCTCTAAAGAAGTGGATATTGGCACCGGTTCACTAACCTTGGCATCAACACCATCAATCAGGTTGTTTATAGCAGAATCTAAAGAAACTGATACTGGCACAGACTCACTTATGCTGTCATCAACTCTACCAGTCAAGTTGTCTTTTTCGCTATAATCAACTTGTTCAGACTCTAAAGAAGTGGATACTGGCACTAACTCACTTACTGAAGCATCAACACTGCCAGCCAGATTGTCTGTTGCATTATAATCAACTTCTTCAGATTCTAAAGAGGAGGATACTGGCATCAATTCACTTAACTCAGCATCAACACTGCCAGTGAGGTTGTCTGTTGCACTATAATCAACTTGTTCAGACTCTAAGTAAGTCGATACTGACACCGGTTCATTCACATCAGCATCGACGCTGCCAGCCAGATTGTCTGTTGCACTATAATCAACTTGTTCAGACTCCAAAGAAGTGGATATTGGTGCCAATTCACTGATGTCAGTATCGACGCTGTTAGTAAGATTGTCTGTTGCACTATAAGCAACCTGTTCAGATTCTGAAGAAGTGGATACTGGCGCCAATTCAGCTACGCCATTGTCAACACTGCCAGTGAGGTTGTCAGTTGCGTTATAATCATCTTGCCCAGACTCTAAAGAAGTGGATAATGGTTCCAATTCACTTTTATCAGCATCAACACTGCCAGGAAGGTTGTTTGTTCTTCTGATGATAGAAATATCAGACTCTAAAGAAGTGGATACTTGCACCAATTCAGTTAAGTCAGCAACATCAACACCACCAGCTGAGCTGTTTGCTGCTCTATCCACACCACGACTGTTGTCAACTGTAGAGATATGAGCAACTTCAATGTTAGGCTTCTACCTGACAAACAGAGCAATAACTATCAAAAACTTCAATGGACAACGCTGATTAAGAAGACACCACATAAGCCAAAATATCACCTTCTTCTTTCTCTTCAACTTCCATAGAAGCACCGCTACTCAGATCAGAAAACACATCTGACTCTGGAGAAACTGTTGAAACAACAACTTCTTTGTAACTATCAACTCGAGTATCTTCCTTCGACACACTCGGAACAACACTAGGCTCAGCAACATCTTCACTAAAAATTCCATTTTGATAATCACCATCCTCAACTGAATCCAACTTCAAATGTCCATCAATCTTCTGCAAATCATTGATCACAGGTGTAACAAGATCACTATCAAGAACAACAACACTTTCCTTTTCACTCACGAAAAGGTGAGGATTTTGATCAGCAACAGCAACTACAACAGTTGAAGATGATTCAATTTCTTCTCCTAAGTTACCATCATCCTCATTACTCAACTTTTCAACACCATCACTCACCAAAGCACTAATACCTACTTCCTCAACATTTTCCTCCACGAGTTTCTGTTGGTTTAATTCAGCTATCATTTCTCTAATCTCACTAGCATTACCAAATCTGAACACAAAACTTCCATCCGAACACTCTGTAAAAGTAAGCATAAGCTCAAATATATATTGGAAAAAAAAACACAAATATCAACAAAAAAAGACCCACTTTCTAAAATAGAAAATTGACATAAACCCAATAAATAAAAATGGAAAAAGATAGAAACTTGAGAGTGAAATAAACGTACGAGTTGAAGAGATGACATGAAGTTCTTCGTCTTCTTGAGGAATAGGGGTTGAGGATGAAGTGGAATTGGGAAGTATATGGGTGTGGTGGGTTGAGGTGAAGGTGAAGCGTGATCTTGGAAATGGGAATGAAGGAGAAAATGGAAGGGTTTGAGAAAGTGGTTTAGGAGGAAGAAGACTGGGGCATGGAAGCCATAGACAATGAAAGCTTCTTGTGGAGAAGAATAGATCACTCATTATTTCAACAAAATCTAATTAATTAACATTAATTGATTGATTTATTTGATTCTGTTTTCTGGGATCAGGAGTTGTTGCTTAATGCATGCAACTTGCAACTGAGAAGAGTGAAGAGAACGATGAAGGAAAAGAAACAATAATTATTCAAAAACTTGAAAACTTGTGCACCATACACGTCATTAACACCATCCATGTAGATATATTTTTTATTTTTGTCTATTAATATGATTGATTCATATTAATTTTTTCGTAAAAGAAAAAAATCTTATTAATTATCACTCTGACATGACATTGATAGATTAAATGCATCACTTTCCTTTTATTTTATTTTATATTTAAGATCCAAAAAAGTAACTTGAAGATAGATCTTAGTTTGCGAATAAATGTTAGTGTTAATGTTGTGTGTGGGAATAGAGTATTCAACCGCCTATTAATAAAAAATCACGAATAACGTGATTATAGATTTATAGTATGTGGAGATAGAACATTAACGTGATTATAATAACAAATCATCAATATTATTTAAAATTAGTATAAGATAATTTTTATCAATTATTCAAATTTTTTTCCTTTATGCTTCTTTTATGAAATATTTTCTATGTCTAACTTAAAGAACAGTTTACTTAGAAACAACTTTAGAAATTTAGTTAGAGTCAAGTGAAACTAAAGTGGAATGTGTATCCTCTATTAGAAACATTTTTTTATTATTTAATCACTTATTTTCTTAGTTTCATATTAATCGAAGTATCTTCCTCGTAAGTACACATGCGAATAAAACACAATTTTTTAATCCTCTAAAAACAATTTTTTTATCTTGCAAATATATCCTCTAAATGATGTAATTGTGACTACCCGTCTAGATAGTCTGAAGTTTCAACACATTTACAATAACTTCTATTTGTATTGCTAATCTTATTTTTAATAAAAATTGTTCTACTTAATAACTATTTTACTTTTTTAATCATAAATTAAAGATCTCAATGAGGCTTGCTTTTCCTCTTCTAAACGTTTGTTAAATAATATTTACCTTCGAAAATTTGTTGAAACATCCAACAAAAATTTACTGAACAATATATCAGTATCCAAGTATTTTATCAATATAATTTAACCTCTTCGTATATATATACGTGAATATACAAGTGTGTGTGGAAAAAATAGCAAATACTACGTTAATAAGATTTTTTGTGTGGTGAAGATGACAGCCATGTTTAGAGCCACACATATCTTGCTTCATTAAAATGGTTTTGTTTGGATTTGCTTGTGTCTTTCAAATTATCTTTCTAAATAAACATAAACAATATCAAAAGATAGAAATATTATAGTAGAATGGAACAAAGTGTCCACGTGGTTGATAGCCAACATCAGCTGAGGATGGAGATCCAATTCCTATTGGTTCGAAATCTATCCACGATAGCTTAAGATTTCTTCAACAGATTTCATTGTCCTACTTGGACTTTCTATGAAAACCCCTTCACATTTTCTCCCACTTCACAGCCACTCACATAAAAATACTCTCCAACCAAGTGGTTCAATTGCAGAGTGAACTTCAAAAGCAGACTCTATTAGAATTTTCTCACTATCTATTCAGAGTAGAGAGAAGAGAAATGGCAGCTGCAACATCTGGTGCAGTGTTAAATGGTTTGGGATCTTCCTTCTTATGTGGAGGAAAGAGGAGCCAATCCCTGCTGTTAGCTACTGCCATTGGAGGCAAAGTTGGGGCTGCAGCTGTTAGTCCTAGAAGACTTGTTGTTGCTGCTGCTGCAGCACCAAAGAAATCATGGATCCCTGGTGTTAGAGGTGGTGGAAATCTCGTCGACCCGGAATGGCTCGATGGATCGTAAGTCCACCCATCTAATCTAATTCTCAACTGTTTTTAAAAAAATCATACATGTTTACAGAAATATGCTTAGAGGAAAAATAAAACTATGTTTTTCGGGACGTGTATTTCTGAAGAGACTTTGTGATGGAAAAAGAAGCTCTCTTTTCTTTCTCTTCTAAGTTTCTGTAAGAATTTTTACTTAATGTTTTTTCAATTGCAGGCTACCAGGTGATTTTGGTTTTGACCCACTAGGTCTTGGCAAGGACCCATCATTTCTCAAATGGTACAGAGAAGCCGAGCTCATTCATGGGAGGTGGGCAATGGCTGCAGTTCTAGGGATCTTTGTCGGGCAGGCTTGGAGTGGAGTTCCATGGTTCGAGGCCGGAGCTGACCCCAATGCAATTGCTCCTTTCTCCTTTGGTACTCTTCTAGGCACCCAGTTGATTCTCATGGGGTGGGTAGAGAGCAAGAGATGGGTTGATTTCTTCAACCCGGATTCGCAGTCGGTCGAATGGGCCACTCCATGGTCAAAAACCGCCGAGAATTTTGCCAATGCCACTGGTGATCAAGGCTACCCTGGGGGAAAATTCTTTGATCCATTGTCACTTGCTGGAACCATCCAAAATGGGGTTTACATTCCAGATACAGACAAGCTAGAGAGATTGAAACTGGCTGAGATTAAGCATGCTAGGATTGCTATGTTGGCTATGTTGATTTTCTACTTTGAAGCAGGACAAGGGAAGACACCCCTTGGCGCTCTTGGCTTGTAAACAAAACAATTCATGTAGATAATTGAACTGAGAAGCTAGACAATTGCAAATGAATCTTTGCCCTAAGTGTGTTACCCATGACAAATTTAACTCTATGTTATGATATTGGATGCATTTACTTTGTGTATGTTCTTAGATGTAGTCTTAGTATATATATTTTGCGTTTACCTTGAAAAAATATCTGTTTCACCATGCGTGTCAAGCTAATTTGCATACAAAGCTTAACAGTTGCTTTTGCCATACGCAAGAAGGTAAAAAATGTAAAGATAAATTGGATTGCATAAATAAATAAACACTGAAAACAAATCAAAGTATGAAGATAGATTTCATTGGAAATGGGGTCATTAAAGACGTTCACAATATTCTGCATTCAAAAGCAGAAGCATTTAACTAAAAGATGATGCAAAATCATCTGAGTTTTCAGTAGGAAGGAATGTTCTATAGTTATTAGTTCCCCATAGCCATCAAAAACTCACCCTCACATACAACTTCACCTCCAACATATGCCTTACCTTCCATCTTGGCTATTCCAAATCGCTTTTGCAACTTAGTAAGTGTCATTCTCATAACTAAGGTGTCTCCTGCAATCACGGGCTTACGAAATCGCACTTTGTCTACTCCGGCAAAGAAGAAGTTTTGGCGAGAACCACCCACATCAGGCTGCAACATTACCACACCACCAACTTGTGCCATTGCCTGAAGCAAAAAATTCATGTCCACTTTTAAAGCAGTTTTATAACAGAAAGCATATTTCATTTTTTTCTCTTATTTACTTTCTTACTGTCCAGGTATGAGATTGTTCCTGATCAAATGAAACTTCTAGAAGGTTGTTTGCATAAAAAAACAGTTCTCAAGCTTATCCGCAAACATAGAAAATTACATACACCGGTTGTTTATATCAACTCCAGAGGTATTTTAAGAAATAAGAATTTAAGTAGTATGTATTAAATCAGTAATCTATATTTTCTACCATCTAACAAGGAATCAAAGGATAATGTAAGCTGGTCCAGTGAAGCCACTACTGCAGTAGTTTCAGAGAGCAATCCTCGAGAGAATTCAAGATATTTTAAATTATTAAGGTACATCTTCAATATTATGATTATGAGATAACTTTCACATATTCTAACAGTATTCTTCAAGCTAAGCTAAAGACAACTAACTAGCTTTAAGCTTGTTACAAATAAAGCCTTATAAAAGAAAATATAGTATGGGCTGCACAAAGCATGGCTGGAAAGACAACCCTAAGGATATTGGAGATGTCGAAAAGATGACCATAACTGGAAAGGCAACTCAACAAGATGCTACAAATGATCATCGACTTGAACAACTAGTTAGAAGGAAGGTTGTATAACCAAGGAAAAAAAAAGACTTGTAGGAACGATCATCAGCAAAAATCTTTTGGCAAGCAATTATAATTTATGAAAAGAAAGAACTAAAACTTCTCTGAATCCACCAGGAACAACATTCGGAAGTCACAGATATGATTCGCAAGGAAAAGCGAGAATGAAATATCCATTCATCAATAATATGAAATAGTCGCAGCCCAACTAAATCAGGGAAAACAAGCTAATATAAGACACTTCTTAGTGTGTATTTGGATTCATGGAGGAGAGAATTGAAAAGCAATCAAACAGTATTAAATGTTGAAAAAAGCATCTTCGATAACTTGTTTAAATTTATTTATCCTAAATCTTACTAATGACACGTCCACACTCGTAATAATAAGAGAAAATGAATTAACTAAACATGGTCAATGTATTGATGTTGTGTTTAGGAGTGTGCATAATATATGGTTAATTGGATCATATTGATAAATTGGATTGCATTGCACCATAAAAAAACCAAACCAATTAAACGGTTCATTAATTGAATCAGTTAACTATATTTAAAACAAATTAGTTAACTGTATTAATTCAAATATCACTTTAAAAAGTTTAAAATTTTTAAAATTCAATTAAGATTTATTTTCCTACAAAATTTTTGAAATTTATTTTTTCTTGAAAAAGTTGAGAATAAAATCGAAAACATTTTTTTCTGAAAAAATTTTGAAAAATAATAGAAACTTTTCCTTGAAAACTTTTTAAATCTATTTTTCTCAAAAAAAAAAATGAAAAAAATTGTCAAAAGAATTTCAAAATTACTTTCCCAAAATTTATTTTCGAAAAATAATCAAAATATTTTATCTCAAAAAAAAAACAAAATTATATCTATTTTTCTCAAATTTATAAATATAAACTGAATCAAGTATTTAAATCTAGTTAAGTTTTTACAGTATGAACACCCCTAATTGTGTTGGTATAGGATAAACACGTATGGAACATCGTGAATAAATTGAATAGAAAGAAAAGAAAAGCAGAGTAGTTGATTACCTCAACCATGAGAACACCAGGCATGATGGGCCTTTCTGGAAAATGTCCAGGAAAGAAATTGTCATTGATTGTGACATTCTTGATACCGACTGCAGAAACTCCAGGGTTGTATTCAATCACTCTATCTACCAGTAAAAATGGAAACCTGAATTGAAGAAAGGAGAAACAATTATGATTGATTGATTGAATGAATGATTGAGAAATAAAAATAGAAAAAATAGAGTTGAGTAAGCTTAATAATGAATTACCTGTGAGGCAAAATGTCAAGAACTTGATTGATATCTAACACTTTTGGGAATGCAGGATACCCTAGTATAGAAATGATGAATTATGATTGTGAATTTTGATAAACGAAAGAGAGAAAAGAAGAATGAATAATACTTACTTAATTCAATGGGGGTAGTAGTGTCTTTTTGTAGAGGAGCATTAGAGGCGGCGTCGGAGGAAGAAAAGGTGGTGGTGGTGGTAAGTGGGTGTCTGAATAGGGATCTGGAAAGGGGGAAATTGATGAGTGGAAAATTGGTTTTAGGAGAATTGGTTGAAATTGGAGAAAACAAAGTGTTGGAGAAAGTAGATGTAGCCATTGCAATAATAGAATTTGATGATACTAGTGGGAATGAGTTAAGTATCTAAATCAATAATATAATAATATAATATAATCTATGGCGACATAAACGGAGAAGTACTTTATTATTAGGGCGGACTCTTCAACGTTCTTCTTCTTCCTCTTCTTTATTCACACTTTATTGCTTCTTCCCTTCAACCATAATAATAGCATTTAATGTCCATGCACTCTCACTTTTTGTTAAATTCATTATTTCATTATTGATTTATGTCACTCCTACTATTGTTATTGTTGTTGATGAATAGGTAGGTAATCTTTCTAAATTATAAAAATCAGCGAATATATTAATGAAATTGTAAAATAATTCATATTTAAATTTTTATAGTTAAGAGATTATAATGTGATATATTAATTAAATATTTAATTCGTCTACAATGACTTTATATTAATATCATAACAATTCGAACTAATTTTCTGAAAAATTTTAAATTTTTTAATGATTAATTTATTCATAATTATATAAATATTTAAAAAAATTAAAATTGGTTTAATTGAACCTAGTTCAAACCCGATGAACGAATCAAGGATCAAAGGTTCTAAGTTAAAACTAATTGAAGATAATATATTATGAATTTTTTAAGTTTTTAAATTGAAGGATATTATAAATGCATAAATTTACAAGTTTGAAGATGAATGAGATATAGTAGAT
>JBBPBR010000001.1:981926-1004203 GCA_037974775.1 Cicer pinnatifidum
GTTAACGTAAGTATACTTAGAAGACTAAAACAGAAAATAATTAAGGAATTAAAATGAAACTAAAAAGTTAAGTTAATATTCTAAAGAAAATAATTTAGTCTAATAATAAATAGACGCATCTCGAATTCTCAATGTTAGGCAACCATCATCTTAAAATTTGTAACTATTTCTTACAACTAAAAAATATTCTAAACATTTCCTTAATATTTTATAAAAAAAATATGGTAATATTTATCTTATCATATAAATATTTATAAAAAAAACCGAGGAAATATTAATTACTCTAAATGTACAAAGCCAAAACAAAGTGACCAGTTGTTGAAACTATCACATTTTCCTTTTTATTTGTTATACACTTCCAACATATTTCATCTATAATCATGAAAAGTAAACATTATACACTTGAATGACAAACATTAATCAATGAAAATCAGTTATTCCTTTTTATGTTATTCTACACTTAATTGAAAGCAGAACATATCTTGCGGATTTCACCATCCGAACCAGTCTTCACTCCAATATTGCTCATTTTCACCATTGATCTTCCAAATTCAACATTAAATGATAATCCAAATAACCCTCTTAAACCCAAATATCTCTGCACAAATATCTTTGTGGAAGCATCATTCCAAAGTGCTTGATCAGATTGAAGAATTCCACGCCCGTTCCTTAGATTAGCATAGTAAGAGTTATCAAATTTGTTTTGACTTCCATTATCCAATGCAACTTTGTTTGAAGCACCACTGTTTTGAGGACATAATGTTTGTAATTGTGGAAGAAATGAAGTTTCAATGGAAGGATCAGCACCACCCTTTCCACTGAAGTTGTATAATCTGTCACTGAATAATTGACATAACGTAGTACCAATAGTATGTGCCCCTATATTTTCAACAAAAAAAATTATATAGTAAGTTTTTTAATACATGCGATTTTCTTATAGACTATAGTATATTTTCAATAATAAATATAAATAAAGTAAAATAGTATGTATAGTGAAAAAAGTTGAAGACTTACCAACTAGAGTGACAAGATCTTGAGTGTTGAGACCCTTAGATGCAAACCTTTGTTTTTGCACATCAAGAGAATCATTAGGAGCAAGCAAGTTCTTTGCTACTTCAGAAGCTAGTGACACGTGTCCATCTCGGCGTCCAGTAGGCACTTGCCAGCTCAGTCCACCACTCTATAATGTAAAATAATTAAATATATAGCTAATTAAAAAATAATTTATAATTAACGAGTTAATTAATTAATTACCAGAACAACAGAATCACGAGCTGCAAGAGCAAGAATATCAGCACAAGAGACAACACCAGGACAAGTAGCCTCGAGTTTTGTCTTAGCATCATCAATAACTTCATAACCTCTTAAACCAAGGTTTTGAAGTGCTGTTCTTTCTGTGTCAGAGCCAGAAACGAGAACAGAGGCATCACAACCTTGAACAAAGCAATCATGGAAGTGCATCCTAAGTAATCCAGCAGCCAAAGATGAATCAGAATTAACATGTGATGTAACTGTCGACTTAACAATGGATTCAGCTTCTGAACATGTGCTTGAATAGAATCCTACACGTGTCCCTTGGCCATGCACTACTACTGTCAAATTCACAATGCTCAAAACAAACACAACATTAAACAAACTACTACCGTCCATTTTATATGATGAAGTGAAATATATAATATAGTTGCTTAAGACTTTAAGATTTAGGTGAATTGTGATGGAGTATAAAATTAGTGTGGAATGCAATGAAATGGCGTGCAGGTGTTATATAGGGAAATTTGGAGTCAAAATGAAGAGATTAAGTAAGCAAAGACAGCTGGCTCGTGTGTACAAGTTGGTGTTGTGAGTGGAGAGACAAGTATCAAAAATAATTGGAATCATATATGGATATTGGATATTGGTGGGTCACAATGTGAATGAGTCCTCCATGGTCAAATTTATGCAATTTCCTCTCGTGCTACCTATATATATATTCTCAAAATTTGTGTTTGTATTGTCCACTTTAAGTATTTTTTATGTCTCAAATTATATATTAATCAACCATAAATATTTCTTTTTTTATTATGTCATTTATCATTTATTACTGTCTCTTTTTCTAATTCTTTTAATTTGTGATTTTCATACCATTAATTAAGGATATTAAGGATAAGAGTAAGTTGTTTATTGGTGAATGAATTTAAGTATGATTTGGATGTCTAAATGATTGTATGACATTGTTAAAAAAAAAAAAAAAAAGATTGAGCTAAAGTGCAATTGGTTTCCGCGTGTGGAATTTGGGAATGGGTATATATTTTGTCAAAAAGTGTGGTTTACTTTTTCTTATAATTATGATCAATGTAAGTCTAATCATAGGGCATTTTGGAATTGGATGGCTGAGTTTGTCTTTTTCCTCTCCCTGCAATGCATGCAAAATTACATGACTCCATCCATTTTCCAGCTACTGCTTTTCTCGTTGACTTTTTCGAACCATGTTGCTTGATGTTTCATATATTTAAATTAAATACATAAATGTTTTTATTTATAAATAGAAAATAGAAACATAAAGAGTATAATTTTACACGCGTTTTTTCTTTATATATTTATATAATTCTAATTAAAATTAGTAAATTTTTGTTTTCTTCTTAAATATGTAACGATCAATCAATGTGAAAAGGAGTTAGGTTTATACAACATAGTAAATTAGGATTTAAATTTATACTAAAAGAAGTATTTATATTTAATATTATACGTGCCTCAAATAGGATTGCTTCATGTGTGGAAAGAATCTGTGAAGAAATTTATGTAAGAATTCAATTAATTTTTATTTATAAATTTAATTAAATAAATGATATATTTGTTCTTGACATGTTAAGTGTCACATATATTTGATGTAAAAAGAAGGATATGGTAAAAAAACTTCCAGAAAAAAAACCAAAATGAAAATCCACTTATTTATCAATTTTTTAATGATAATCATAGTTATATTGAGAAATGACTCTGAAAACCAAAGGATAATCTTACAATATAATAGTTGAAATAAATTATATTAATAAAATATAGAATTAAATAAAAAATATTAATATATTATATTAGTATTTATTTTCAGCCGATTTGAACTGAGGTTCTCCAATTTTTAACCCTATCTTAAATCAATTGAGTTATATATCCACCCGTTATGAATATTACTCTTGATCTTATACTTTTTTATATTTGAATTATAGATTCAACATTTTTGAAATTTTAGTCTATTTTTTATAAAAAAATTGATGCAAAAAGAAAAATACTGATTATTAAACTTTTAATTCATAAATATTTTAAAAATATAATTCTAAGTGGTTGTTGGTATTAAGGGAAAGTCAAGTATGAAATAGTAAAAGAGCGAAATGATCAGGAAAAAGGCAGAGAGGGAAATAAGAGAAAGGATGAAGAAATGGAAAGGGTAAGGGAGAGGAAGGAAAGAGAGACTTAATATTTTTCCTATAGTACCAATTTCAGAGATGTTTCAAGTACTAAAAATATTCCCCAATTCTTTTTAAATATTTCACCTGACGGTCCAAAAATTCTTGACACTGCCCCAATAAAATGACTCCTTAATTATAATGTAATAAATAAACGTCATTTAAATTTTTTGTTCATATATTAAAAAAAATACTAATTAAAAGAACAAAAGAAAAAAGTTATAATATCAAATTATTCACCTTAACTATTAATATATTTTTTATTATTATTAATATAAAATATAATAATATTTTGAAAGATATGTAAATTGTAATTATTGAAAGATAGTATAAAAAAAATTAATTAAATTTGCATTAAAATTTGTAAATGATATTCATTTGAAAATTTTTTTTTTTTCCCGTATCTATGGAGCATCAACTTCTCATCTCTAGAGGGAGAGAGTACATTGAAGTGTGTATCTTTATCATGTGTGCTAAATGTTGTACAACACTTAATTTTAGTAGAGCACGAAACTTTGATGCTAATATAATTTAACAATACATATTCCTACATACTTCCACCGGTTACTATATAAGGAAGAAAAAAAAAATTGCAATTATTAAAAAATGTAGTTAAGTAAAATTAATTTTTTTGATTTTATATAAAACACAAGTTAAATTTATTAAATTATTATGAATAATAACATTAAATGGTCAAAAAGAATTAACTTTTGTTTATAATAGTGGCTAAAATTTAACAATTTTGTTGTTGTTGCATCACTGATTGCACACTAAGACAATATTGGCCGTCCAGCAAGAAGAATCCACCCTTTTCAATTGCACATACAGCTTTACACGACATGTCCGAGGTTGTATTGTATCAAACTATGTAAATTTTAGTATCATACTATATCTCTTAAAGTTATTCTCAAAAGAATGTCATGTAAGATACCCTTGTTATTATCTTCAACTTAGGAAAATTGCTAATTATGTGAATTAGAGATAGAAATGTGTTTGACTGTTCACTTTCATTCCTAAAATTCTCCATGTCATAGCTATAACATTACTCTTTCAATCTCAACTACACTATGGAGTTTCCTTTTTTTGTTCTTCAACTTATTGCTACTTTTTCACTTCTTGTTATAGCTCAAGAAGATCCTAAAGGAGACTCCAAAGAGAATATAATTTCATCAGATAAAAATAACAACAATTCCAATCTTTTATTATTAATTCTCAATGTAGTTCTTCTTCTAGCAATTATATTGCTATTGATACTTTACTATAACACATCAAAAAAGCTCAACAAAATAGTAAAGGGACACATTAACACATCTTATACTGAATTACAAGAGAAAGATGTTGAGACAAGTATTGAGAAGAGGATAGAGATAGGAGAAGGGACAACAATGATGACAGTTGAAGAGAGAAAGGAACTAATATTTTTTAATGATGAGACAAAGTTTCAAATGGGAGAACTTCTTAAAGCTTCTGCTGAGGCATTGGGTCATGGAATTATGGGGAATAGTTATAAGGCTATGTTGCATAATAATGGAGCTACTATTGTTGTCAAGAGGTTAAGGGACTTGAAACCATTCACTAAGATGGAGTTTGCAAAAACATTGCAAATGATTGCTGATCTTAAGCACCCCAATTTGTTGCCTTTGCTTGCTTATTACCATTCTAGAGATGAGAAGTTGATGCTCTATAGATATGCACAGAATGGAAATCTTTTCTCCAGACTTTATGGTAATTTTACATCAACTTGGTTCTTTTCTATTGGTTTTTATTCTGATTGTGTACCTTAGTTTGTATAAGATCATATGCATAAAGCAGCACACAGATACCAAATAACATAACTTGATATGCATGATTAGATTCACGGTGAATTTAATAAAATCATGGCAATGATGATTTTGTTGAAGCTCTAATGTGTAACTTTTATCAAATTCACGGTAGCACAATGTGATTCTACCGAATTCACTATCAATTCAAACATGAACTTAGTTGGTGAGCATGAGAGATATTAATTTCACACCATAATGTTTTCATTGGGATAGCTTCCTTTATCAAAAGTACAAATCACTGTGCCAAATTTGAAAGAAAAATTAATGTAAGGATCCAAATAGGACAAAACTTACCTACAACATCATAAGTGTTGTCCTAAAAAAATATAAAATATAGACATGAAAAGCTTTGAATCAGATATGATTTTTAAAGCAGTTATAAACATTTTTAGTGAATAGCACAAACACCTATGTTATTATAGGTTATTTTTGTCCATCCAAAAATTGCTTATCACAATTATTTATTACACGAGTTTTCATTTCTTTTTCAGATGGAAGAGATGGAAACAGGGTTCCATTCACTTGGAACTCAAGATTATCAGTGGCAAGAGGCGTGGCTCGAGCATTAGAGTACCTTCACCTCAACAACAAGATCCATAATATTGTCCCTCATGGAAATTTGAAGTCATCAAATGTAGTATTTGATGAAAATTATTCAGTTCTTGTATCTGATTTTAGCCTTGCCTCTTTAATAGCACAACCGATTGCAGCTCAGCATATGGTTGTTTACAAATCACCTGAATATGGATATGCAAGAAAAGTTACAAAGCAATCAGATGTATGGAGCTATGGATCACTTTTAATAGAAATTCTAACCGGGAAAGTATCAGTTTGTTCAGCTCCACAAGGGACTAATGGGGTTGATCTTTGTAGCTGGGTTCATAGAGCTGTTAGAGAAGAATGGACTGCTGAGATATTTGACAAAGAAATATCTTGTCAAAAGAGTGCTCTTCCTGGGATGCTAAGGTTGCTGCAGATAGCAATGAGATGTATTGAGAGGTTACCAGAGAAACGTCCTGAGATGAAAGAGGTGGTGAGGGAAGTTGAGAAAATACAACAGGTCCACTTGTTATCTGAAGATGAGGATGATGTGTCTTGTGATAGGTCTCTAACTGATGATTCCTTTTCAACTAGTACCTCAGGGATTATTGGAGATGAAAGATAGATAGACTCATAGATAGATGATCAAAGTTTGAATTATCGTGTTGTTCTTTTTGTTTTTTGGCATCAAGGTACAGTGCTCCAAAAGAATAAAGTTGCATCCTTCCTTAGCATCAACATATTGTTGTGATATTTAAACAATTTCCCAAACTATACAAATATTATAATCCTATCGTTTTATACCTCAGCTATTTATAACTTAAAAGAGATAAATATGTGAAGAAAGACACAAGTCCTTAAATATGGTCATATCTCACTTAAAGTTGATCTTTACTCTTAAAGTGAAAAACTCGCAGGAAATTTCATTCTTAGGACAAGTACAATCTAATAATGCTAGTCTCAAATAAATTGATGACTGGCCACCGCCAGCACAAGATTATTGTGATCTTTTTGCATGAAAATAATTGTGAGCGCAACATTACTATGCATCGTATATTGCTGCTCCCTTATGATCAGTGCAGATGTAAAATGTGCATCAGTATCATGTTACAAATTACAATTGTACATCAGTGTCATGGCATTCAATGCAAAAATGGATCACAAATTAAAAATGAGATCCAAGTAAGCCCGAAATAATTATACATCATGGCATCAAAAAGCATAAATTACACAACATAATGTGCCAAAGCTGATTTCACATTCACTAGGTGTTACCCCCCTAAAAGATTTTTTTCTACACCGGTAGAAGAATCTTCCTGACACACCAGTTTCTCAGCCTTTACTGGTGGAACGATCATAGATCCATGTATCTGACATTTAAACCAGAAAATGAAGCTGCAACCAAACAATAGCGTTCTACTTCATTGAAACATGTCAAAATTCATGAAAGCATACCGTGGCACTGGATTTGAAAGGTGCAATATCGTCTGGAAGCAGTGTTGATGGATCCGTGGGCCTGTGAAACAATAAGTGTGCTATAGACCGATCAATAGGATTTGTGTTGGTTTCCATATCCATGAGCCCCGTACACCTGAATCAAGCTATGTGTTATCAAAAAGATTAATTCATAAACACTATTTTAAAATAGATCCAAAAAGGATTAATTTGGTCAGCATGTGAATAACAGAAACAAATATTTTTTATAACACTGCAAATGGAAGATAAGCAGAACTCAATACTGGAAATAACGTTACAGTCATTCAAAATTTTATGCCTATTTATAATGGCAACCTTGTAATTGAGACAGATAAATCTGATGCGATAAAAGTGAGTAATACCTGCTTGCATCCTGTGCCATTCTGTCTTTGCATGCTTCAGCACCATCTCCAACGCAAGCATTTGGGTTTGAATTGTTATGTCTTTGCTCAGCACTCTTAGCTAATCGGTATAAACTGTCCCTTATGCACAATTTGGTTCTAATATCCAACTGCTATCAAACAAAGTGATTGATTTTCAGCATTAAGGGACATATATAGGTAATAACCATAGGCTTGTTTTGTTTACAAAAACATTCAGTTTTCATTTTAAATTACAAAAATTTCACCTTGTTTTTATTTTGCTTTCCGTTTTCAAAATTGTGTAGGAAACAAATTTAAAGAAGTTTTCATTATTTCCCATACAAAACTTTAATAACACAAAATAAAGTACAAAAAGGTGGCGGTTTTGCAACTAAAAATGAACATAAGAAATATAAACAAAAAAAGTTTTCACAAACGATTCTAATACCTGATCCAACGCCTGTTGGAGGTGGCAAAAGCTGTTTGCTTCAAGCGAGTTTTGGTTCAGAGCAGAGCTTATGGGTGAGTTTTCCTGTACAGTTGATGAGCCTATTTCTGATGAAAATCCTAGACTAACCTCTCGAACTTCACTATGACCTTCATTTTCGTTTTCAAACTGATGAGCTACCTGCTGAGAAGAACCTGCACTGTGAAATGGCATTTTATTTTCCCTTCTTTCATTTATGAAACTCCTACTTAAGAGGTGTCCATCATGGCTATGAAACTTTTCTCTCTTCTCATTTGTTTGCAAGGAAGCAGCCTCCAAAGAATGACCATGAGAACTCTCCATATTTGAAGCATAAGACGGTTCTATAAGAGAAGGAAACAGATGTCCATCATGCCCAGCTCTTGGTCCAGAGAAAGTAGAAGAGAGGGAAGTGTGATTTGGAGCATGACTAAAGTCTGGATGCGTTAAAGGAATTTGTGTCAGTATGCAGCCTAAAGAATCAGAATCTATGTTTTGCTTATGACTCTGGTTACTATCAAGAGAAGTAACTCCACTAGAAGAGGCTCCAAGTCCAAACCACTGATTTACATCTGCATATAGCTCAGGAGGAGTACAAGGATGAATAGAATTGTCATTCTCTTGGTAACCATTTTTTCGCCTTCCTGCTGATGACTTTGGAAGCTTCTTCTGCAACTGTAATAGAAAGAAACTGTTGGGATATACAAATTAAGAAATTAATTAATTCAGTTTACAGCTTCACACTAGTTCGCCCTGCCTATCAAACTTGCATTGTAAATAGTGAAACATTAAAAATCATTATTTACAACAAAGGGCATGATTTCTAGATTTCCCTAAACGCACACTCAGGATTAGTTAATCAGGATAAAAATTTATAGGTCACCAATATATCATAAAACCATCTTATCAAAATATATACTAAAACATTTTAATTTCTGCAGAATTTCACTATTTCAAATTTCAATTCCTTAAACTAAAAATTAGGGTGAAAGATTAAGTTGATTTTTTAAATTATAAAATAAACCTCTTGGAAGAATCTATGATCATATTCAGAGACGAACTGATCCCATTCTAGAATATTAAACCTATGAGGTCAGAGGCACGTGTCAAAATTATTTATCGCGTGCCTTTGAGAGGAAGTTTGTATGTGCCCCCCTGTGTTTTCATTAAGAACCCACCTCAAGTTATAGCTTCATAATTTAAAATTTAAGAATTCAGAACCGACATTAAAAAGAGGCAACTAACTAACCTTTTCTTTGGACACCAAGGCATCTTGATGACCAGATTTTGTGCCTGATTCACTGAGTATTGATGATGAAGCAGGAACACCATTGTCATCCACATCCATTTGAGATCTTATCGTCTTATCACCAGGTGATGACTTTTTGTTTGAACCATTGATCGGAAGAACTTCAATACTTTCATTGGAATGCATATTATATTCTGATGTATTTTTCAATGGACTTATTTCTGCACATGAAAACTTGAAGTCGGACTTCAATGCATCATCAGAACCTTCAGCACCATGTGAAGAAGAAAGCCAGCAGAACTCCTCTTCATTATCGAGACTCTCCATTCCAAAAGTTAAATCACAACTTCTGCAATATAAAACTTATATTTAGATGTTTATATGATGATTGAAATGAATCAATTAGTTTTTTAGACAAAGGGAAAAAGGAAAATTTCTGTCAAATTGGAGAATTTCTTACAACATCCTGTCAACATCTTCAAAGTTTCCTATATCCAGCCACCCATCATTATCAAGAAAACTGAGTTCATTATCAGCTTGAGATGTGTGATTTATTGGATATTGACATGCACTATCATCTTCCACCACACACTTGTCTTCCATGTTGATATCATCTGCACCAAGCTCGCTACCACCAGAATCTATATTGCTGCTCTTGAAACAGTGGTCAGATGTTCCTGTATCATCTAAAGTTAACCTTTTTGCTTCTTTGTATGAGTCGCCATCACATGGAGAAAATACACCTTCAGGTGTGTTAGACCAAGAGTCCTTTTCTGGCATTCTTTCTTTCTTGGTCATATTTTGCAAGTATAATTCCTCTTTACCCAGAGTACCATAGCTACTTACAAAATCACAAATCCTCATACCATGTAATCCGTGAAGTGATTTCTTACAGCCATCACCTTTTATTTCAAACTGATTATTGTGTTGGCTATCAGAATCGGGGACTATGAGATCATCATTCTGATCAAATTCATCCCACACATTATCTTCAAACTGTAACACAAAGACATATATTAAGCAAATTACTCATAGTAAACTGGCATGACATCAAGTGACAAAACCATAAAAACACAACATAAAACCCAGTAAAGAGATAAATATAAAACATCTGATTTGTAAGTCCGTTAAAGCTCATACAAATACAACCCACCACTAATGATATCACCAGTAAAAAGGAAATAACAAATAATAATACATCCCCAAAATTTGTTCATTTTTGAAAACAAAAAGTGGAAATTTTACCCTGCAGAGATTTCCGAATAACCTTTTGGTCAAAATCTACCTCAGAAAACGTGAAACTTATCATTCTAAGTCCAAACTGAACCTCATGGAAATTTAACTCAGGCCCAACTAGTTAAAAATGATTATTAAAGAACCAACATGTGCAAGAAAGAACAAAAGTGGAGCTGTTACAAGCAAAGAGTAGAAGGGAAGGCACGCAATATAAGTTTCAAATTTACCATTTAACAAGGACTGTATTCTATACACTTCACACTAACAGTAACATCAGCTACACCAACCAGCAATCAACAATACGTTTATCAAGGGCAATGTTTCTGAAGTCTTATTAATAACGACCAAGCCACTTCAGCATCCCTAGCACTTCTGAACTTGGATTGCAAAACAGCCTGCTTATAAGATTATGCTACAGACCAAAAGCACATCAGTACAGCAATGGAAATGTTTAGTTAAGTCCAAATAGTGAAATCATCAATAAAAAATTACAGAATGGTTCACATTATCCGAGTAACAAATACACATTCTTCAATTATCTCCAAGATCTGCCACCGAGCATTAGCAATAGGTCAGCATACTTGTCACGAACCCTCCAGCTCAACAAACTGCTCAATGTTGACTTCATTGTTTTAAAATGATGTGCATATAAATGCTCACTAGGGAACAATGCCAAAGATATGACATCACAGGGATACCAATGAAAGTAAAATCATTTTAACGAATGGTTATTTCTTTTTCTTTTTTTGATAAAAGGTTCGAATGAATGAATGTGTTAATTTTGAAGTGAAGACAATAAATACAAGGCATGGTGCTAAAAGATTATATAGTGGCAAGGCGCAAAGCAATATTGTATTTCATATACAGGAGTTGAATTTAACATAGTTCATAGTTAATACCTCAAACACGCAGATGTTTGACCTTCGTCTAGGATCTTCTATCCACCACTAATGATGCATTCAAGGCTTGCCCCAATGTCATGTTTATTTAGCAAACCTGTCATCGAAAATGCTTTTCAATCACACAGAGTACACTGATTAAAAAAAAAAACCAGCAGTCACAAATTTGAAAAACCAACTAAGGAACAAAACAATTTATATCATAAAGAAAAAAATCACATGTTAAGTTCTTTTTTTTTTCGGTACAATCACATGTTAAGTTCTATGCCAATTATATCATGTCAAGTGTTACATATATAATAGCGGGAACGCTTACAACTCATACAAGATTTTACTAATTACAATACTATAGCATCATCACTGACCCTACAGGAATTTCAACATCTAATCTCTAAAACACTGTCTAAACTAATCAGCACTTACATATCCACTGTGTTTAGAAACTATGAATAGCATTAACAAAACAACACATTAGCTAAGTAAATCTACGAAACTACCATGTTATATTTTAAACGTGTACTAGAAAATGAAACAAAGGTAACCCTAATTAAAATGGCAAAAATCTAATTCCCTTTCTCGTGAAAGAATGTTGTCTTCTTCTGAAATTTATCCATAAGACATAGCCCTTAAATACTACTACTAAGTTCAAATAATAGCAACTTACAACATAGTAACTAACACTAAGATTTATTTAGAAAACAAAATGAGCAACAAACACACAAAAATTGAAGATCCAGAATAATGGAAGTTCATTTTCACCTTTTCCTTATTATCCAGACACATCCCCAACCGAATTACTATGTTCTAATCAAGTTAAAAAATGCATAACACCGTAAAACAAAATTACATAAAGTGAAAAATCGAACAAACCATGAACCAATAGCTACTATCTTGTTTAAATAATAATATAATAGTATAAGAATAAGAAAAACAAATCTCAAAATAGTATATAAAGATATAAATAGAGTGATTTAGAAGCTCGTTGGCCTAATTTACATTAATATAAGTATAATAAACATAAAAAGAAGATAACGAAGACATATTTCTAGTTGAGTCATAGTTTTCATATTCATAAACTAAAAAAAAAAAGAGAAAAACGAAAGAAGAAAAAGTGACGAAGGTACCAAAACGAGAAATGAGCACGAAGAAATTATTGGGAGCGTTTTTCAGTTCAATAGCGTTGAGTTGGGATTCCTTTTCTTTCCAGACTCTTCTTTCCTATCTCACTTCAACTTGCAACGAACAATTTTTTTTATTTTATTTTTAATAAATAAAAAAAATTAGGCAAAGAGGTATCACGCAAAAACCGACACGTGGCATTGCAATGGTTGTCAAATATTGTTCGTGGTTGGGAGGTGGGTGCTTAAGATCCGATCAGTTACTTCATTTCTATTGGTCCACGACGAGTTTTGATTTTACTACCGGACACGTGTCCGGTTGCCTTTCGTATTACCCTATGCACGTGTCTGTAGTCAGATCAGAGTCGGACTAATACTTCTGGTTTTTCTCTTTTTTTTTTAAAAAAAAAAAAAAGAATATTTCTGGTTTCTATTTTATGATTAATACTTTGGAATCTCGTCCTTTTTTCTTAGCCGTGGAAAATGTATGTCGTGTGAGTGGTGCCTGTATATTGATGATTCAGTTGGTGTACTGAAAAGTCAAATTTAATGGGAAACTAAAAGCTAGAACAATCTCTCCCTTATTTTATAAAGCATTTGTTACATATTATTGACAAAAGTATGTATGATGTACTAATTGTTTGTACTTTTTCTAATTATTATTATTATTAGTAGTAGTAGAAATTTGTACGTGTATTAAAATATTTAGTTAAATGTGATTAATTTTATATATTTAACTTAATATATAAGTTAAATTAATTGAAGTATTCTTTTTAAATGTTAAATATTTAATTGTTAATATTAAATATTGAGTTAAATGAATGGTATATTATGAATAATAATAATGGTAAAAAAATAATTCATTTTTGTTTATAATAGTGAGTAAAATTAAAAAAAATGTTTATAATAGTGATTAGATGGAGTATAGTTTATGGATATTTTTTGCTGAGTTGTTCTATGTGCATGATATATTGAAGGTTAATTTTTTGCATTTCAAAGTAAATTATTAATATTAATAGAGGTAGATTTGAAAAAATAACAATAAATGTATATAATAATTTGCATAAAAGCTTATATTAAAATAAGTTAAATTGTCACTATCAATATAAAAAAAATTACATTATCCATATAGCACAACCATCCGTAAATATCACTATAGTTATTGTAAAAATCTAATATCTCTAATAAAATGATAGTTTATGATTGATTAAAAGCTAAAAAGTGAATTATGTTTTTTTGAATGCATCAAAGTAATTCATGAATTATAGTTAACAATTTAATGTCAAAAAAACTACAATTAATTAGTTTATAAATTGAATTATGTCAAACTAAATTTATCATTTTTATTGAGATTTGAATTAAACTATCATAATAACAATGTAATCGAATAATAATAAATAGAATCGTTAACGTGGAATTGACATTATAAAATAAACTTCAATGTCTTGATAAAAGTCTGAAGCAATAGCAAAATTGCATGAGAGTCGGTTTAACAATTATATGAACCACAATCATACGACCTGTCTAAAGCACCAGTATCTATTAGAAAAGTCTCACATTAATAGTGACTCCATCCCAAAATAATTGATTCATTTGTAAAAAAAAAAATTATCCCAAAATGAATAATTACTTTTATTTTATTTATATATCTTTCTTGATATATATCAAATAAATAAATAATTCAATTGTTTTAAGACTGATGGAATAATTAAAATAGAGCTCTAAAAAAATATTATAAAAGATAACATTTCTCACGTTAAATTTATTTTGATAATGAATTAAGCTTAATATAAAACCTAAAATACGCTAGCGCTAATCAATTTGGTCTCACGCCACTTAAGACAATATGTATATAAAAGCCAAAACATAATTAAATTAATAGTTGCCAAACAATAGCCACATAGGTACATGCCAAAAAAACGAACAACTTCAAAAAAGTACATGCCATCACATAAGATGAGATCACAAACTGAACAGAAAATACATCAAAACAAGATATAATATAAATGAGATTAGGTCATTCTTTTTCTTTTTTTTTTAGATAAAAATAATCATATTCGTTCTATACTCTTAACGTCGTCTTTTTTTCTACCGCCACCAGCCCACCAACGCACCCTCGATATAGGGGGAGGAAGAATGATATGACATGAAAATTATGAGATTTTAAAACTAAGAACAAAATTAGAGGTGGTAATAAATGTAAATGCAATTAAAGAACCAACATGAGATATTTTTTTCAATAGCAGCAAAAATCCTAAGACTATACACTGTACATTCTCAGCCAGTGGGAACATCATAATTAATAATTAATAATTAACAGGTTGGTAAAATCCAACAACTTGAGATCAGATACAACAAAATAATACATTCACGTGTCTATAATTTAAATGAAAGCAAAATTGTCTGCCCCTTGCATTTCTCTCTTTGTTTCAAAAATTAGCTAAGTAGATGGATAAGCAATTCTAAACATATTGCTCATTTGGTGTGGTTATTAGCATCCCAACTTACATTTAGATAACCATACAACAATGCATATAACTGTAGTGGCAGACTCTAAAATCATAAATGCTTAGTGAGAATATACACATCGTTTCTTCAAAAGCTTATGCGCGAAAATCTTCTTGGAATATGGGCTGTTTCGACAAATTGCTTTGTAGGACTCAATTGTTTCAACCAGTGAATTATACACATGACCCTAGTTTAGAAGTAAACATAAAAATATCAGAAATGATAAGATAGAGATTTAGCTTTCTCTAAAGTGAATAGAGAGTATAAAGTGAGAAAATCAACTGTTGATATTTCAACACATCATAATTCGCTATATGTATGCATATATGTTGATCCTTGATTTCATAATAATCAACTTACACTCTAAAATGAGTTGCTCATTCTAGAGGAGTAAAAATCTAGATGAGAGGAACCATAATGTTAATATTCATAGATCAAGCCCTAAAATGCTCAGACATGACTATGAAAATTTTATGCACTTGTGACAGGTATGAAGCAGCAAATGAAATGTGTGAACAAACCTCAGAATATCGAAGAGCTTTCTGAATAACGTAATTTGCGTGTGCATCTTGAAGCAATTGATCAAAGTGAGGAGCAGAAAGCAGTTCATGAATGATTTCCGCGCGATTCTCATTATTGAATACAACAAGACATTTTTCAACCACGTGACTGCTGAACTTTTGGAGCGACAGAAGAGCATAATTACCTTCAAACTGTGAAATCAAAGTTGCGGTAGCAGATGGAATTCCTAAGTCCAAGATGAATTGAACAACATAATTTCTGCAGAAGAGAGCAAGAATCAAGAGATCAAATGGTGGAAAAAACAAAAAAAGAAGCATAACTTTATCCCATTGTTCAAAGGTATAACATTGATTCTAAATATGTGAAAGAAAAAAAAGCGGATGTAGAATTAGAATTATCCCTAAAATAAAAATAATCAACGAAAATTATTTGTTGACTACATTTCCATGCAGAAACAAAAGCAAAAAAACAGAGATTATTGAAAATGGTTAGTCATTTCTAGTGCATTGTTTTCTCACGTGGTTCGAGGAATTGCAAAACTGAATAACACATGTGATAGCTATGGATTTGGCTCTACAAAAGATAACAACTCACTTCAGAAAATAAAGTAAGATATCTTTACCATTTGACGATTATCATAACAAATTATGGATATGTTAAAATATCAATAGTTGAATTTGTTCGTCAACAGTGGAAATGTCTTATACTTACTCTCTAAAGTTAGAGGTTACTCTAGAAGAACTAAATGTATATTAATAGATGAGTTTCAGCTTCCAATAATTACCCATATTTATCTTGAGCTAGCATAAGTACATTAGCAGATATTTCAGCAACCAGTTTTTCCCTATGCTCCCCACTTGAATAGCCAATGCATTTTTGTAGAACACAACATCCGTGTTGATGAGTTGCAATGTCAACACAATACTTGGCAGCAACAACAAAGATAAACTGCCCAATGCAAAGAACAAGGGAAATGTAACTATTCTGCAGAAAAATATCAATCTTTGAACACATAAAATTCTTTGTGACTTTATCGAACTCCAATATTAAGTAGCAGACAAACTACATTTATGACACACATACCTGCCTAAATAAATTAAACCACAAAAGCCATTTATTTACCTTAGAATTTGGATCATCGCAAATAATTATTGGTTAGTTTGTCCCATGCCTCTCTAATATCTACTTTTGAAAATGTTAAGCAATTTAAAAATCTTAAACAAAATATTTTAATATCAAATGTAACGGTCATGTGCAATCATGTTTGCCAAAGCATTTAAACTGAGAAAGAGACATGTATTAGGACTCTCTAAATCTTGAATTATATAACCTATTTAAAACTATGATTCAAATGGCATGGGATTTAGCTGTTTAGGACCATTTTCATGAAATCAATATTTTAAATCAACTCTTGCAAGAGTGTCACAGTTTGTGCATCAGGGATATAAAACTGTGAAAAAGAAGATTCTATAACCCTGCTGCTACATTGGAAATTCCAGCTACAAGGGAGATTAACGATGCTATATAGAACTGCAAGTTAAAAATAGTGTGAAAAGAGTAATTACGTCACTTCAATTTAATTTTATGAGAAGGATAAAATACATACCAACATAACAATCATTTTAAGTGTTTTTATCATAAATAAAGTACAAATTGACAAATCAAATATTAAGCGATAAAATTACAATCAATTTGACACAATGATGTACAACATCTAAAAATCATTCTATATGCTTAGATACCATGTCATCTGTTCAGAATATCAAGTATAACAAATGTCATATGTGATGCTGAACTCAACATTACTACTTTTCTGTACAGTCATAGTTTGATCTTATGCTTCACTGTCAAAAAAATCATATTTTTATACCAAACCATAACTGAAACATAAGTCCACAATTTTTCATTAGGTAAACATTATAAAAGTATGAAATAAAAAAAATAAAAAATTTAGTCAAGGAATTGCAATTGCCAATGAAATAGTGTATTACCATAATGCTTCTCGGTGGTATCTATCGTTTTTTTTCTTTTCAAAAAGACTAAAAAACAAGTTATACCTTGTTATCTTCATTGCTTAGGCATTGCAAACAATGCTGAACCACATGATTTCCATTAAGGTCTTTTATGAGAGCCAAGAATCCCGGTTCAAGAGCTGATACAACTAATGAAATTTGTTGCCTAGTTTTGAGAGTCTCGATCAGCTTCTGTACAACACGAGTGCTGAGAGAAAGGGGACAAAAATGAGGCCAAAATAAACATTAGACAATCAATATATTATTTCAGGGTTTGACTCCTCTAAAGTGAATAGATAAGAAAGTGAGAAATTCAGGAGTTGATAATTTCAACACAATCATAAGTCATGATTAGTTATGCAAGTACTTGTAATATCAACAATGGATATATTTTTTCATCCATAGTTGAATTACTCACTTTACACCGTCTAAAGTGAGTTTCTCACTTTAGAGGAGCCAAATTCGTTATTTCAATACTTGAATAAGTTGCATGACTACCCGTGAGAATTTAAAGATATTCTGACAAGCTGCCCTGGCTCCTGAGTTACCATGAGTATGATCTGCGTCCTTTGTTCTTCACTACAGACATCCAACAACTTCTGCATGAGATAATTTCCAAAAGGATTCATCATAAGTTCCACCACATGACCAATAATCTCATTAAATATTACTTGAGCATCTTTCGTTCTACCCTCATCAAACATTCTCTGCAAGAACCTACAACCATTTTGATCTTTGGCTATTGAATAAATACACCCTCGAGCTTCAGATAGGGAGTTATACTTAGGTGGCAAAGTGCATGGATAACCAATCCTAGAACTCCTAAGATTTTCATAAGTTCCCAAAACCGGGTGCTGCAGAATGTCTGGCTCTAACCTATGTAGATGCCTAGCAGAGCCAGATTCACGCGCTGCATTTTGACACCTTGATCGATTTGAACTGCTTGCAACAACATAATTTAATCCTTCACCTTGTAAGATGAGGCTCCCCATACTTGTAATAGCATCTCTATCTATATTTCCTTGTGACATTCTAGCATTTGAAGGTGGCACAACTCTAGCATCAGGCAGATGAAGACTACAATTCATCAAATCTTGAGCACTCATACAAGGCTTCAAATTAGTATGGAGCGGAAAGTTAGGCAATCTTGACATACTCATATCTTGCATTAAATTCATTCCATATTTCTGTCCATAAAGTGAAGCATCGACAGCCGAATTTCTGCTCAAAGATGATGCAACAAGCTCAGAAGTAAGATTTTCCCTACAATAGTAGTTATTCATCAAATGTCTTCTGTAGCAAGGAGAATCCACTGAACCACCACCAAATCCATTTAATTGAGAGTATATAGCGTCCCGCTTGCGCCATCCAGTACAAGGTTGTAATCCAATTGAATCAGCTAGTTCATAATCTCGTGTTAAAGCCGAATTCATTTCAGCTCCATTCTGATTAATACTAATAGGATTCCTCAAGAGAGGGGATTGAATCCCCACAAAATCAGCATCAGAATCAAAATTCAATAAACCTATCTTGTTACTGTTATAATCCACATGCTTGTTAATATGATTATTATGAACATTGATTGGATTGTTTTCATTCCAAGAAGTAAAATCACGGACAGGAAACACATTAGGATTAGGATTAGGATTGACATTATGATTATGTTGTTCTTGTTGATGATTACTACTACCAATGTACATTTTACTGAAATTGCCACATAGACCAAATTCATCAACAAACCTTTGAGTGTTGGAATCCAACCAGAATGTGTTGTTAGGGTTATAAGAGCTTATTCTTCCAGTTCCAGAACTCATGGTTGATTTAAAATCCTCCATAAGAGGTGTTGTTGTTGGTGATCCATTATCAGAAGAAAACAAACTTGAAGAAGAACCATCCGATTGCAACGAAGAAAAACCACTGATAGTAACAGGTGATGATGATGCAGTTGAAAACTTGATCTGATAATTCAGATGATCTTCATCATCATACATCACATTTACACCATTACCATTACCATTATCATCATCAATGTGTGATGTTGCATGAGGGATCTCATCAAGCAACATCTCTAACTCTCCATCGTCCTTCACATTTTTCATCATCTTTCTTACCATACAAATCGCAATTAGAAAACAGAGGAGCAAACATTAATTGGTGAATCAGTAAAAATGGAAACGCATGATTTGGTTGATCGTGTGTGTAGGAATTGAAGGATCAAAGTTGGAGTAACGAAATGATGATGAGAGTGCGAATTTCATTTGCATTTGCATTTGAATTTGAGAAATATGATCTCATATTTGGGTTTTGTTTAAGAGGAGTTGGTGAAGCATGCAAAGATTGAAGATTATATACGGTGACTTGTAACCGTAGAGGAACACATTACACATCACACATCACACACCACACTCAACATAGTATCTCTCACGCTATCAAAGCTAGAGAACTGACGCTATAAACTTTCTATTTCCTATTTTTATTTTTTCACATATGCACACAAATATAAATAAATTGTTAATACACCCCACAACACACTGCACAGAGAATGAGAATAAACGAACACTGCGCTGCGTGTATTTGTGTAAGTCTTCCTTAAAATTAATTAACTTACTCTATTTTAAGATTTTGCTCCTTCTTTTTTTTTAATGATTACAATCATTTTTTAATTTTAATATATGATTTGGGTTTAGTGAAGATGAAACTCCTTCTATGAAGCGTATTGTGCACCCTCTGAACTGACATTGGGCCCCGCTGCATGATTAGAACTTTACCGTGGAGTTATGCGCCAGTGTTGCGCGTGGGATGATTAATTGTTAATGTTAAAAGGTTTTAGTTACATCTTTATCAATAGATTACACAATTTGGGGTGTGTTTAGGTGTTTGCGGTCGTCGCATTTTAATTCTATTGTAATTTTGTGATACTTGTTTCTATTTGTAGCATTTTTTATGTTATGAATAGTTTATATTAATATAGTTCTCTTTGGTTAGATAAAAAACTAGTTTTTTAACAAAAAAAATATATAACTTTGTTATCCTTTTATACGAGTTTATTTAGATATTTTAAAAATTATTTAATTAAATAAAGAAAGATAATTTTGTAAATAAAATAATTTAAATAAATGATAAAATTGTAAGAAAAAAGCTACGTCAAAATAATAAATTATCTATATTATCAATATATAAGTAAATTATGAATTTAGTATATTAATCAAAGTTGAGGTGTATTTTTGTTATTGAAAGTTGTGAAGTAGACAAATATTTCTGAAATTGAGGTGTTAATAATCAGAATGGCTCATCTGCTATTTATTTTTTTTAATAAGATCTTAAGTGATTCATTAAAAAATTATGTAGACTCTTCACGATTTTATGTGACAAACATCACTAATTTTGTTGAAAACATTGTAAAATCATTAAGTGACTAATTTAATATATAATTTTGAAAATCACGAATTTTTTTCAAAATTTATTTTTTAGTTCTCATCCTCTCTTTCATTTCTCTCCCTCACTTGTTTTCATCTTTATTTTCTTTTTCGTTTTCTTGTCTATTCCCTTAATCTCTACCTTGTTCTCTAGTTTTTCTTTTGTTCCTTCCTTCCTCACTTTTATCTCTATATTTTCTTTAATTTATCTTTTGGTCCTCCATCTCCTTCTCTCTCTCAACTCCATTATTACATCTCTTTATTTTATTTATCCATCTAATTATACAAATGAGTCACATTTAACTTTAAAAATTATTTCATCTTAAAATCTGATTTAAATTTTATATAAATACTTTTTTAATTTGAACTCGATTTGATTTAAACTTGTGAACAATTTAATTCAACTTGTTAGTTCAAATCAAGTCATTCAAAAAATAAAATTTTTAATTCTTTAATATTTTAATATTATTTTTTCAGTTGAAATATTTGTATAATTAAAAAATACAATTATAAATAATATATGTGAAAAAAAATATTTTTGTGGTAAAATTAATTGTTATTATACTTTAAATTATTATTAATTATTTATCTATTGTAAGAGTTTTTCAACAAATAAAATTATAAAAGTGTAAGCACCACAAACATATTAAACCAAAATTTAAAATAGACATAACTAATAAACAACAATCGTGACAATATTAATCAACAATACCAATATTCGTCAACCAATCAATTGCCGAATCAAATCTGGATTTATATTCACGCCGGCTTAGTAAATTGCTAACTTATATCCCTCCCTTATTTGTCACCATTTCATGTTATTTTTTCTTCTTGCCCTATCTATCTTTCTTCGGAGTCTCTATTTTGTCCTTATCTCTCCCATT
Source organism: Cicer pinnatifidum (assembly GCA_037974775.1). Taxonomy (NCBI): domain Eukaryota; kingdom Viridiplantae; phylum Streptophyta; class Magnoliopsida; order Fabales; family Fabaceae; genus Cicer; species Cicer pinnatifidum. The sequence goes on from JBBPBR010000001.1 coordinate 1,003,872, forward strand.
ACACATGTAAAAGGCTAGCTCATAATATTTTGATATACCACTGTTCTCACTTGGTAAGTATCTAAAACATTGTTTATAATGTCCTCTTTTTTTATCTAGATAATCTATTCAAAATTATAAAGTAATTTTTATTTGTTGGTGTTTTTTTTAATTATTTATAAAAAAAATATTAATATCTTAAACTTAAATTCAAATTTTCACAATTATATATAATTTTTTTATCATTTTGTTTATAATACATATATATATATATATATATATCATACCACTAAACATTGATATTTCATAAAGTAGTTTTTCTATAAAAACAATCTGTTCCTAAAATGAAGCAT
>JBBPBR010000001.1:1004441-1026112 GCA_037974775.1 Cicer pinnatifidum
AATGATAAAATATCTATAAATATAATAAAACTCACAAATATAATAAAATTAATATTTTTAAAATATTTATGTCTTTAAAATTGTAATATTGATAATACAAAAATTATTAATTAATTTATATTTGATTAAAAATTAATCTTTAAAATTTAAGTAAAAAACATTGCATTAAGACGTCGCACCAAAGCAACAACAAACACAACATCATATATCAAGACAATAAAATCAAAATAATTTAAGAGAATAATTTAAAATAAAAAAATACAATTAACCTAAAATTGGTGATATTTTTGAAGAACACCTAAAATACAATTAACCTACAATATTATGAAATCATACACTTTTTATTCCGTTAATTGGTGATATTTGAAGAACTAAAATTGCAATTTTTTTTACTAATAACTTAGATTATTATTATTATCACTAAAGAGATAAAAATGCAATTAACCTATTATTTGAATTGAGTAATTTAAAATCGATTTTTCGTTTTTTGTATTTTACATGAAAGTCAATTTTCCTAAGGAAAGCTCGTGTGTGTCCGTGTAGAAGCTGAAAGTGTTTGAACAGCTTCTTCTTCGGAAGCTTCAATGGCGGGAGGATCATCTCGAAGCAACGGTAAACGCCCCCTTCAAGAAGACGATGACGAATTGACTAAAAATCCACCGTAATTTATCTCCTTCCTCTTTTTTACTCACAAACCCTAATCCCATTTTATTACCATTGACAGAATTCCATTAATTGTTACCACTAATTTTTTAACTTAACTTATTAGATGTTAGCTTCTGCGTTCCCTTGTGTGAGATTTTGCTTGAGATTGTTATAATGAGATTGTGGAACTAAATTTTATGATAATTGATTTGAATTTATGAATCTATCTATACAGAGCGAAAAGGGTTAGGTTTCCAAAGGGTAAGAAAGGGAAACCAGTAGATGTAATAGTGGAGAAAGTAATTGTTGAGGAGGATGTGAATGACTTATCAAACCCTGTTGTTGCTGCCAAAGAGCGTGTGAAACGCAGGAATCAAATTACTGCTGAGTTGTTGAGTGAGGAAAATGGAGGTACCTCAAATAACTTATCGGCTGCTGAAGTGAAATATGAGGTCTGTTTTTTAAGGTTTTCATTGAGTTTCTATTTATTATGTTGATAGATAATAATGTTCTCAGCAAAAGAGTTAAATTAACATCATGCAGAATGACTTGTACTTTTATTTGAAAAAGTAAATAAAAAATTACGGTGATTTCGTAACTAACCGATTTGTAACATTTTTTTGTCAATGGAAATTATGGAATTAATAATGATCTAGAGTGGATTTTGGTTAAAAGATTACTGTTTATATGGTGTATGAATGTTGATGAAATGTTCATTTTCTGGTTTTACACTTTGCTGTTACTTGGGAATTTGAATTTACTCTGTTGTATACAGATTGTTGATATATTCCAGTTTTCAGCACTTGGAAAGCTTCATAAATTGACAATGCATGGGATGAATCTTTTTTCTAAAATAATTTTAATTTGTTGTATGGAGTGTTTATTAATGGATTCTAGTACCATAAATTATATGACTGTGATGTTTGTAGTCAGTTGGCTTCTGTTCGAATGAATTTTTGTACTGTGATTCTTCCTAAATCGGTAGTAGCTTTTATAGTCTATTTGTTTCCATATTCATGTGCTCTTGGGTTCATATAAATGATAGGCAGGCAGTGATTGGTGATGTGTGTTAGCAGGATAATGAGAATTTTGTTGATGATGGGATTCAAATTGAGCCTTTCAACCTAAATAAAGAAAGGGAAGAAGGTTATTTCGACGCAGCAGGAAATTTTGTTGAATATGTAAGAGATAATGAGATTAAGGTGAGGTATTTCTAGTATTTTTATATTTTATTTCTGACTACTTTTTTATTTCATTAATAAATTGTCAAGGATTCTTGCAGGATGCATGGCTTGATAATGTTGACGTTGATCCTAGATATGCTGGATTAAACTCTGTAGCAATAAACGATGAAGAGGAGGTCCAAGAACTTTCTTCTAAAGATGTTGCAATCATGAAGAGGCGCATTGCAAATGTTCTTGAATCAGGGGAAACAGTAAGGCCTATGTTCTATATTATTAGGTCTAATTGATTTGAGACAGCAAGATCAACAAGATATTGCTTTTGTAATTCGTGAAAATAGGAAATGAAAATAGAAAATATTTTCTCAAGCTAAAACAAAGCTTATTATATTTTTTTGGTTATTTTTTGTCTTTGTTCTATTGAAGCATCCATATTTATTTGCCCACTCACTCCAGTGTATATCATCTTTTTTTTGGTGATGGAACCAGAGTATATCATCTGTATATATGTTTAATTTGACATTAGTTTTCTATATGGCAGTGAAGTTGTAATTCTTGTGAAGGGAATAACAATAGCAGTTGGTTACAAACTAGACATAACTTCCTACAACCATACTTTGTTTAATTGTGTTCTCTTAAAGTCTTACAATTGAAAATCCCTATACTTGACGATATAATTTACATACATATTTATTTATTTTATTTGTTAAGGGATGTTGAAGGTCATTTGCTGGTTTGTATTAATTGATATTTTTTCCAATAGGTATTACAATGTTTGAGAAGGTTAAAAGGCAACGGGGATAGAAAGGCAAAAATGTCTAGTGAGACTAAGGTTGTATTTGACCAGCTAACCGAGGATGCTATGAAGCTGATGGAGAATGGTGAATACAGTTAAGTCATTCTCATTGGGCTTTGTAGATATTATCCATAGTTAAGACGTGTATTCATTATGATAGCCTGATGGGACCCTTTATGTTGTCCAGCTTGTTTTGCTTCAAATCAATTTTTTCACAAATGCTTAATATTGTTTCTTTATGTTTGTCTGTTTGTATTTCTTGCAGACGTTTATCATGAAAAGAAAGAGGTTTTTGAGCGCGAAGCAGGTCAGTGTATTACATAATGCCTTTGTTCTATTTGTATTATAATTTGTTTGTTGTATTGACATTTGACACCTTTAACTTTATGTTTTTGTGACATGAGTTACTTTATTAACACGATTGAATGTGCTGCTAAATTTATACCTACCTTGATTTAATTATCAACCATTCAGCTATGTGTTTTAATGACATAATTATATTCCACTTATGTTCTTGTTATGGTTGCAAGTGAAATCAAATATGTTGCCCTATCGTCATAATGTTTTAATAACAAGAAAACTATTTTTGGACCATCACATTAAGCTTTAGATTTATGGGAAATTGGTCCTCGGCAGTATTTAATCTCAACATTTTTCTTGCCTCTTCTTCCATGAATGGTGATATCGACGTATAGATTTACAAGGACTGAGGAGCAAGGAATGGTACCTTTTTCTGTAGAAGCACTAATTGCTAATACTTATGCATTTTATAATCTCTCTTTTTCAGAAGGATATGAGAAGTTAGCAAGGGCAAGAGGAGAAGGCACATCTCTGCACTCAAGCGAAGGGAGTTCTTTTTCGAATGGGGCGGAAAACTTGCTTTCTGATGGCCAGGATTCAGGTGTGGCCTCTTCAATATTCCCGACGACATCCACAACCACTTCAAATCCACCTTTGGCTAGTGCAGATGATTTTGATATGTTTGCTGATGATGACGAGCTTGCTGCCACTAAGCCATCTACAGATGAAAATAATGCAGTTAGTGAACCGTCATCAGATGCCACCATCAATCCTGGTACAGAGCTGCCTCTATAAATTGGCATCTGAAACGGCAATTTTGTTGCTGAATTTTATCTTTAATGTTTTTAATTGGTTCTCCTTTTCTTTCCAGGTGGAGCTTTGCAAAGCGATTATGTGTTTGACGAATCTTCTGGGTAAGAGTCTTCTCTATTCTATATCTTTTCTTGGAAATAATCTAAAACAAGCTACGTTACTCACCCATCTTTCAATGCTGTAAAAGTTCAATCAGTACTCATTTCTTACTCTTGATGAATTTTTTTATAAAAAAATTCTGTTGAAAACTTGATCTGAATCTGACATCAATTTATTTATTGGTCCAGGTATTATTACAGCAACAGTTTGGGCTATTACTATGATCCAAATACAGGGCTTTATTGCTCTGCAGCCTCAGGGAAATGGTATTGTGTATTCACGATTCATCTTAGTGTTGTCATGTGTCACTTTTGATGTTTGTATTCTACTCTCTTTATTTATTAGCCATCTCAATGATTTGTGCTAGACCAAGATAAGAAAAATCCAATAGCTAGAGTGAGAGGGCCAACAAAGAAAATTGTAGCTCACACCATTGAGAACCAGACAGGGTCATGGCATGACCTTTTTTGGGCATTTAGCTGACCCTACCTAATGGAAAAAGGTTTCATTTACTGTTGTATATTTGTTGGTGATTGGTAGACAGTTTTATAATTCAAGGAACTAGAGAATCCTAGAAAAGAGGTGGGGGTTGAACTTACTCTTGTCTATCTATAAGTGAGGCTCTTAAATTTTTGGGATTTCAAGTTGAATGGACCTGGTAAAAGTAGCCGTATATATATATATATATATATATATATTTTAAATCAAGTGTCGCAATCCTCAAGTCAGGTAGGCTCATATGGATGATAAAGCTCTCCCTCAAGAGTTTTAACGTTGATGCATTGCCAGAGTTCAAATTCGAGAACTCTAGTTAAACTGGAAGAGACTAGTGTCATCCCGTTCAAGGCGCTCTTGGGTTGTAGCTGTTTAGTTTAGACCTTGTGTACTTTGTGCAACCATTTTTGTGTTTTCATTTTCTAAAACACGTGTCATTTGCGTTGATGTGATGAGAGACTCTTGAAGTGAATCTTTGTCATGTAGAGAAGATGAAATATTAATTAATGAAGATGCGTTTTCGGAAATAATGAAAACAACTTTTTGACATTTTATTTTTTTTAGGAATAAAGACATTGGTCCACTTCAAAAGTCTCTTACATTATTGTTAACAAGTAAAATTAACACATTTTAAAAATTGAAAATAGAAAATGTTTTTACAGAGTAAACAGACCCTTAGTGTGTGCTTTCTGTGACTGGTTCGGTTCATTCTTTGCCTAGTTGATAATTTTTTTTGTAGCTCACTAGGAGTGTTTATATTTTTGTTTAAATGCAGGTACTCATTTAACGAGGAAACTGGCACCTACGACGAAGTTAATGAGGTTGCACCCAATTCAAGTTGAGGGGCTTGTTTCAGGGGAATATACACAATTTATAGCCATATCCACAATCACTGTCTTCCAATGGTTTATGGACAGGCAGAAGCATTATTGATCGTTTTGCACATACTTGTGGCCGTTTAGGTCCTTGCTGTAGCATATCCAGAATCATAGGTCCTCGCTACTGCCAGCAGTTTTTCTTCTGCCTTTATCTCTTTTAAGGTTGCTGATGATGTGTAGTAGTGTTAAAGATCACCTAATTTGATCTCTTTAAGTTAGTAATAATAGATGCTTACTCTTTTGACTTATGATTCCCATAGCATGTTTATTTATGCGCTGAAATTGCAGTCGAAACCTTGTAACCGTCGAGGCTAAAATTAAGAGCTTCATCCTGGACGTGCAGTGGAAACTGGAAACCATGTGGCTGCATAAACAAACGTAGCAGTAGTCAGTTTGCACTTCAAATTGCAAAACTATTTTTGCTCGTACAATTGGATAATTGTTTTGTTGGCTTCAAAATTAGAATCATGCTAATGTGTTGATTGCTGTTGAGTATTGGTCACTCCTTATCAGTGGAAAATATTTTTTTTACCTATATATATAAAACCGGAGGGAGTATATTTATAGTTTTGAAAAATATATATAAAAACAAGCATGTAATATTGTGTTTTATTAAGCAAGTTAATATTGCTATAGTTTGCTAGATTGCCCAAATAATAATAGTATACCACATCGTAACATTATTCCTTTTGTATTAATTTAAACTTGTAACGTAGCCTTTTTATTATGTTATATGGAACAATACTTTGTTTTAGGGAATGGAACAATCCTAATCTACCTGATATTGGCAGATTATATATTACTAAGCAGACCCACAACATAAGAGATTTCAATAAAATCCGTTCAATAATTGAATTTTAATGGAGCCACTTAAAATAATGCTTTTACCTTTACAATTGCAATTCATATTCATAGTAATGACAACAATGGTAGATGAATAATAATACAAACTGCAGTTAAAAAATAAAGAAAAACAAAAAACCAACATTTATGGATTATGCTCTCTTAAAGCATATCAAAGAATACGACGGAAGCAATATGACTGATTATTTGTCCACACAATTCACAACAAGATATGGCTTAATTTTCAGTTGAGGATAACATGAGTTGAACGGAATCAAAAAATATATATAAATTAAAGGGACTGACTATTAAACTCTTTAGCAACTTTCTATACATGTGTATAATAATCTAATGCTATCTTGGTTCCACTTTATATTATATTATTATGAGAGTAATTATTATGTAAAATATATTGACACTGGATAATATTAAACCATATCATTATTTATTCAAATATTTGTATAAATATTTACATGGTAAGTTCTGATTGGATGCATTCATCTAAAACTGTTATGTGTCTGTGAATTAAATTTTATAATAAATTAAAATAAATACTTTTTTCATAAGATATTTGATGATGAAAGTGAATAAAAACTATCTTTATTATTATTATTATATAATAAAGTGACTACTAAAATCAAATAATGATAATATATGAGGCTCCAGATTATTAAATTTGATTTGCTATTTTCTATTGGTGTCTCTATCTGATCACTATCTCCTTCTTCATTCATATTAATATTCATATTCATACTGTATGTATCTCAAAAATGCAAACAGTTCATAATAATGTGTATGGTACCAAATTCGAACCATATTAATTATGCGTGGAGGAACCCTAACAAGGATTCCAATTGATTCTCGATGGCGGATGATAGTGGGGAGATCAATGGCGGATTCTCGATGGACTCAACCGAATCAAGGTGGGTTTTTCAAGATGAAGAATATGCGTCTGATATAGAAGAATACGAATCCGATTTCAGATTCAGAGGACATGCCACTGTGCCACCGGATTCCGAAGATGAAGATAGCGCCCAACAGAAACTCATTCGTACTGGTCCTCGAATTGATTCCTTCGATGTCGAGGCTCTTGATGTTCCTGGTGCTCATAAAAATAATGACTATCAGGTCCTTTTTCTTTGCTAATCATGATTGATTCATAGGAAATTTATTACTTTATTGTGTTACTTACTATTTTAGAGTCCGATTTTTTATTTTCAAGATTTATATAATTTTGTTTAGAAAGATGGTAATTAAAACCGAGTTTAGTTACTTGTACTTGTAGTAGTAGCTTGAGAATCTTTCTGTTTCAAGTTTATTTATAATCATATAAAAGTTGAAATTTCAGAATGGAGTCAATCTATATATTAATGTTTTTTGCTTGTTGTCTTTGTAATAATTTATTGCAGGATATCAGTGTAGGAAAGAAAATTGTATTGGCTTTTCAGACTCTTGGTGTTGTCTTTGGTGATGTTGGAACCAGTCCATTGTATACATTCAGTGTTATGTTTAGAAAGGCCCCTATAAATGGAAATGAAGACATTATTGGAGCATTATCACTTGTCTTGTATACTTTAATCTTGTTTCCTTTGGTGAAGTATGTCATGGTTGTTATGTGGGCCAATGATCATGGGGAAGGTATGTTAAATTAAATATTCTAAAATACCTTCAATATTACTTGCCTTTCTCTCTCTGACTATCATTGTGTTCTGGCAGTTATGTTCTCAAAATCATAGTTGTTTTCGAACCACTGCAGGTGGCACTTTTGCCTTGTACTCCTTGATTTGTCGTCATGCTAAGGTGAGTCTTCTCCCCAATCAGTTACCATCAGATGCCCGTATATCAAGCTTTAGGCTAAAGGTGCCATCTCCTGAGCTTGAAAGGTCATTAAAAATTAAGGAAAGACTTGAGACTTCTTTGACTCTAAAGAAGACGCTACTAATATTAGTGCTTGCTGGTACTTCTATGGTGATTGCTAATGGTGTTGTAACACCAGCAATGTCAGGTAATTAACTGCTGCTACCTAACTTATTTATGTAATTTTTCGGACTTGCCTTGTTCGTCTGTTCGGGATGATACCGATAATATACTTGTAATGCTATCTTGTTACTTGTGTTCGTGGGCAACTGGTGTTTTCATCAACGTTTGACTACTGTTTAGTGTTTACTTCTGTATAATAATTCTCACTTTGTATATATGCCTGGCTGCAGTATTGTCATCTGTTGGTGGTTTAAAAGTTGGGGTTGATGCGATCAAGCAAGGTATTACATTAACCTATAAAAGAATTCCATTATCTGTAATTTAACCAGGGCTGGCCCAAGGCATGGGCTTTAGGCCTCACTCATGATAGCAAAAAGGCCCAACTTCAAGCTCTCTCACCTAAAGCAAATGATTCTCAAAATTTGCTTTAGGCTCATTCCCTGTTGGGCCAGCTCTGTTTGTAATAGTTATTGATGCCTAGGTTTGATACTGTTACCGTCAAGACCAACTTTAGGTTGTGTTTAGCAATTGGGTTCCGTTTGGGAACCATTTGCCAAAGTAACTAACTTTTGGTCAACGATTGGAGGTAGAAAGTTTAGATATTAAGAATTTACAACCCAGGGTGTGATCGACGGAACTATAATTGAAAACCCGCTCTCCAGCGGCCAAGAGAAGGTGATTGGGAGAGACAAATAAAAGAATTACCAATCTGTACAATAGAGACGGCGGAGAATGAGACACAACAAATCAGAATATCCGATCATTGTGGAAGTGAGACACAAGGGGCGGCATTCCTTAGACCACTTCAATAAACAGTCATGGGTGGTTGATGTTGCTACAAGGCTGACGGATGGGTCACAAAAAGTTGTTGGAAGCCACAGTTTGGTAGAGAAGAGGAAGAAACAAGCCCAAATAGTAGCTGTAACAACAGGAACATGTGTCCTAGTTGCAAAGGTACCAAACTGAGGTTAGATCGAAAAAGAGCTGTGGTTGGAGAATATTTCTCAACAAACAGGTAGTGTGAGAAATGGATCCACTTGTGTCTGGTTGTCCGCACAAGTGAGGAAAATACTAACGAAAGATCTAGTGTGTGTGAGCACGTGGCTGGCTGGAACTGATAACAATTTATACCAAATGTTTGCTACTGCAGTCTATTGACTTGGTCTGAGAGAATGGAAAGCCTTTCTTGTTTTAGTTTTGTTTCTGAGGTGGTTGGATTGGTGGACATATTTATAAGCTGAGCTGATTTATATGCGTAAGATTGTGTCTTTTCTATTATTGCATTAATCTTTTCTCCATTTTTAACTTTGCAGATGAAGTTGTGATGATTTCAGTTGCCTGCCTGATTGTTTTGTTCAGTGTACAGAAGTATGGAACAAGTAAAGTAGGACTTGCAGTAGGACCTGCTTTGTTCATATGGTTTTGCTCTCTTGCGAGTATCGGGATATACAATCTTGTCAAATATGACAGTAGTGTCTTGAGGGCATTTAATCCTATTCATATCTACTATTTCTTCAAGAGGAACTCAACTAAAGCATGGTATTCACTTGGGGGTTGTCTTCTGTGTGCAACTGGTAAACAAAATGTGCAGGATCTTAAAAGTGGGAATGTAATAATAGTATATAATTTATCTTGCCAGTTAGGTAGATTTGGTTCTACTAGTATTGTGTTTATATTTGTTTTAGATACAATACATATTCTAGCAATTATGATTGTCGCTATCTAAAGTTTACCCACAATAACTTGATATTTTAATGTAGTGAATATGCAATATAAATGTAACTATTGCTGTACACAACCTGTACAGCCATTTTTATCAAAATTCTTTCTGGATTGTCTTGCAGGTTCTGAAGCCATGTTTGCAGATCTGTGCTACTTTTCTGTACGATCAGTGCAGGTGAAGTTGTGTTTATTAGACTATTGTGCTTTTTTCATATCTTTTACTTCCTTTGTCTTCTCATGTACTAATATGTGATGCTTGGCGGTGTTAATTTGCAGCTTACATTTGTCTTTCTTGTTTTGCCGTGTTTGCTATTGGGTTATTTGGGTCAAGCTGCCTATCTTATGGAAAACCATGCCGATGCTGGTCGGGCCTTTTATTCTTCTGTTCCAAGTAAGTGTTGATAATAATGTTCTTTGCCCCGGGCTGTCTTCGCAATTTATCTTTCCTTACAGTGGGCTGTTTCAGTAAACTACTGGATTTTCAAGTAATACTATTCTGTCTGCAGGTGGTGCATTCTGGCCAACTTTCCTTATTGCTAACATTGCTGCACTGATTGCAAGTCGGGCTATGACTACAGCAACATTTTCATGTATAAAGCAATCAACTGTACTTGGTTGTTTCCCTCGTCTTAAAATCATTCACACTTCCCGGAAATTTATGGGCCAAATCTATATCCCCGTCCTTAACTGGTTTCTCCTTGCTGTTTCGCTGGTGCTTGTCTGCTCTATATCCAGCATTGATGAGATCGGAAATGCCTATGGTAATGATTGTTTTAATGGTTTTCATATCTGCGGATAATCTCTAAATTTTAGCAGCAATATTTACATTGCTTTAATAAATTCAAACTTGGTGAATGGTGATAATGTTAATATCACATTTTTATTGAGACCAACAGTTAGAACAAAATGGTTTGCATCAGAAGCTTATGTTACTGTAATTATGTGGAAAAGCACTGAACTCCCCTCATACTTATTTTGAGTGGAGAATCAATAATACAACCAAAGCCTTGTAAAACAAAACCTTATATGCTTAGAGATACCCATGCATAGTGAGAAGTGAGACCTTAAACCCTATTGTAGCTCTGTTTTAATAAAAACTATCGTAGATCTGTTCTTTGAAAAACTCTCTGTAAGCTCGGAACAATGTCCAGTTGTCAATCTAGGTATATGTTTTTCCATCCGCTAGACTTATAAGAGGTAGTGCTTACTGTTATCTATTTTATTTTATTACAAGGGAGTACGGTCACATTTCTGTTGAGTTGAAGGAAAATATTTCATCTGGAACTTTGAATTTGTGAAATGAATAAATCCTAATCGATAATAGTTTGATTTGACAATTGTTAATGAATTCATATTCAGCTTTTCCCTTTTTCCACTTTCAGGCATTGCTGAACTTGGGGTGATGATGATGACCACTGTTTTAGTGACCCTTGTTATGCTTCTTATATGGCAAATACACATCATCATAGTGTTCTGTTTTTTGGTAGTCTTCTTGGGATTGGAGTTGACTTTCTTTTCATCTGTTCTATGGAGTGTGACAGACGGAAGTTGGATAATATTGGTCTTTGCCGTAATTATGTTTCTGATAATGTATGTATGGAATTATGGTAGCAATCTCAAGTACGAAACTGAAGTCAAGCAAAAGCTGTCGATGGATTTGATGCGAGAATTAGGTTCTAATCTTGGGACAATACGAGCTCCTGGAATTGGTTTGCTTTATAATGAGTTGGTCAAAGGAATACCAGCAATTCTTGGCCATTTTCTGACTACACTTCCAGCTATTCACTCCATGATCATATTTGTGAGTATTAAGTATGTTCCAGTTCCTGTGGTTCCTCAAAGTGAAAGGTTCCTTTTCCGGCGAGTCTGCCCCAAAAGTTATCATATATTTCGTTGCATTGCCAGGTAACTAGCTCCTTTTTTCACATTTTCGGCTGTGTATTAATAAGAGAAGTTAACTTTTATGCCCTGGCAAAGTGGTTTAACCTTATAAGTTTAATGGGTTGTCAAAATATTACAAACTCAAAAGCAAATAAGCTGAGAAACGGAGTGAAAGAGAACAACCCTGTAAGGGTTGATTGAATGTCTACAGGAAAGATAGAGTTCTCTCTTTCCAAGGGTTTTTCTTTAACAAAAGGTTTTCCCTTTTTAAAGAAAGTTAATACTCAGTTTTCCTATTATTCTATCAATTCAGATTTCAAAGTCCAATCTTCTTCTACTCCTCATACCATTTCAGTTAACCACCTACCCAGTTATGCAGCTATTACTCTTCAGTATCACCAAAGTAGTTTTCTAACTCTAACCATCTGCTTTGCTTCGGTCACTTTTATTTCAGTTAACCACCTACCGAAATGGAGGTCGTTAAATTTCTTTTAGAAAATTGTGCAATAGCTTCATGTGAATATCCCTTTAAGGGGACTATTTATTAAAACGATCAATAACGTATGCTGTTATCATTAAAAAATAGTATTTCTATCTGAACTTTTATGTCAACAGGTATGGTTACAAAGATGTTCGAAAAGAAAATCACCAGACTTTCGAGCAGCTGCTGATTGAGAGCCTAGAGAAATTTATACGCCGTGAGGCTCAGGAGAGGTCACTAGAGAGTGATGGGGATGAAGATATTGATTCGGAGGATGAGTACTCTAGTTCTAGGGTTCTTATTGCTCCCAATGGGAGTCTTTACTCACTTGGGTTTCCTCTTCTTGCTGATTTTAAGAATACAAACAACTCTGTTTTAGAAGCAAGCACATCTGAGGTGGTAAGCCCCACAGCCTCTGATCACCCGGTGTTTGATGCTGAGCAGAGCCTTGAGAGGGAGTTATCTTTTATTCGCAAGGCTAAAGAATCTGGAGTTGTTTATCTTCTTGGTCATGGGGATATAAGGGCAAGGAAGGACTCTTGGTTTGTCAAGAAGTTAATTATAAACTATTTCTATGCCTTCTTGAGAAAAAACTGCAGGAGGGGGATCACAACTTTAAGTGTGCCCCATTCGCATCTGATGCAAGTTAGCATGACTTACATGGTTTGAAAATTATTTTTACAGCTCAATGGAACGTCTTGCAAACCACGGTGTGATAGCGGTGAGCAGGCCCTCGAAAAGTTTTATTTTGGAATGCACAATTCACTTTGTTTGCTCGATCCCTTCTGGTTCTTGGATCTTGGTCTAGCTAATCATCAGAAATCGTACTGATATTTGTTGTGGTTGTGTCTGCCATCTTCATATACCAAATTGAAATAGGCTTATAACAAAAAGAAACAGATATGTTAAAAATACGACACAGCATTATGTATACACATTTATGAACAAATCCACGTCAATGTGAATGTACAAGTGTACAACAATGGACACCGAGTATTGTACAGTGGCATTGGACTGCCCTTAATTTTATTTAAATATATTTAGATTGCATAAATTTGTTGTTTGCTTCCCATTTTCATGGAACATTTTCTTGATTGAAACTCGAAAGAGATCATATTACATTTCATTTAAAATGTTTGGATGTTGTCTTACGTTTTTAGGTTTTTTATTTGACTGATTCTAGAGTGAAGTAGCCATTCATGTGATTCATCTATGAATCACAACTTTTGTTTAGATACTCGACATTGTTCACAAAGGAATAAATTCCCAAATTATTAGGTTCTTCTGGTTTGTGGTGAGCATTTCAGTATTTTATGCATAAATTATAATTTATTGCTATGACTTTGGAAGATTGACTTATTAATGCAAATATTTCATATACAAAAGAAAAGGTCCATATTATTCACTGCAAATTAGGAAAGGAAGTTTAAATGGTTGGTAAACCATTTTAATTAGTCTTGTTTTTGTTGTAAAATAGTTGTAGTGTCAAGTTTCCAGTTACCATATATATCTGTTTCAAATATTGGCAATCGACATGATCTACTTTGAGGAAATCTATTGACTTATTGTTATGCTCTTCCATGATCTGTTTCCTTGCTTTTGCTGCTATCATCAAGGGTTGTGCTATTACGTTATGCCTATTTTCCCTACTCTTCAATTATCTCAGAGTTTGAATATTATTGCCAGTCTGATACTTTTGATGCAATGTTCATCCTTTGTTGATTTTCAGTTGCAGTTTCAACTTAGCATTTTATTACACAAATCTCTGGCTGTGCTGAGTTAATATTATTCTCTACAGTATACCTTTTTTTTAGCTTGAACACTGTTTTTCAATAGGCTTGATGCTTTTGTCACTTAACTAACAATAATTTGGCTTATATTTTACAACAACTAAGTTGTCTGAGATATGTATAAGTAAAAATTCTAGTATTTTCCATGATTACTTGAATTTCTTCCGCACTGGCTTATCTGAAGGAAGGTACAGCTACAATTCAGATTGTTATGTTTGATTATTAAATGGTTACCTCATTTAACTACTAAATCACCAGTTTTAGGAAGGTGTAAAAAGCAACAAAAAAAAAAGGAGAAAGTAAGAAGGGAGAAGAAAATGAAAAAGACATAGTGTAGTATATTGTCCAGTTTCTGTGAGTTGTCTACGATAAAAAATATGTAGACCACTTATCATTAAGAGTCTAACATTGGACAAGATTAAGCCTAAAAATATGTTATAGTTGGGAATAGTCATTACCTTACAAACCAATTTTATAGGGTTAAGTTAGAGCCAACCTATATTCTAAAGCTTAATGCGTGAATTTTCCTCTTGCTTTACATTTATAGTTTCACATACTTCAAAGTCGAGAAGCAATGTTGAAATTATAGAAGTGGAAAATCAATTTGAATGCCTGAAAATCACCCAGAAGAAATCATGTGTATTATAAACACAAACCAACTTTACATCAATGAGTCCACAAATTTCTTGATAACTAAGGATTAATTGCTAATTTGAAATTCAACATCAGTATATTGTACACCATGCAGGGCCACCTGAGCACTGACATGGCTCTCCAATAATCACCACAAGTAGCCTCAGAGAATCACCTACTGAAGAGAAGGTAGAAATCAAAACATTAATAATTGTTTTTAAACTATATAATACATCTAAAAATGAAGGATAAAAGATTTGAAAACAGTTTAGTCGTTTAAAGGGTGTTAATATTATATCATAAAACCTTTCAAGTTTGTTAAGTGAGGACATACCATCATTGACTCTAGATGATAATTCCTTTAGTCTCTATCTTCCTCACCTGCCACTTAACCCACCACGCTTCATGTTAAATCAAATTAACTTTATAACATGCAGCTAATCTCGTTTAGAGGTAGTAATTATTAAATGAACAACATACAGACTTAGCAACAGATTAAATGTTCATTGTCATGAGCAATAACAGCAATTGGTTAAAATTTGAATAAAGGTCAAAGCCCCTAAAAGCATAGAAGGGTTTTCAAATTTAGAAATTCTAGAATAGTTCAAGCAACACCTTTTCCTTTACATGAAACTTTAAGAAACAAACAAGCAAACAAACTAATATAGTAGCATTTGCAAATGTTCAAAGGAACAACATAAACAAAAGTGAACGAAATATTAAATATGCCAAGGATATTGAAAGTTGAAACATGAAAGTATACCTCTAAGGGTAGAAGCAAAACCACATGTAGTTAAATGGTTTGCAAGTGTCTCTCCTAACTGCTTTTGCCAATTTGGTGCAGTTTTTTCTTCAGATAGTGAAGGTGAAACTAGTGCTGTCTCAGATGCTAGATTCACAGTAGCAGATAACACTTGTGGCTGTCCATTAATAACATACATTTATATTAAATTGCAGTGATAAAACTTGTGGCTATTTAATTGTATATCATTAATTTTAAAATGCAATTACATAAGTGGGGTAATATAGCGAAATACTATTAAATTAGCAATAGGTTTTTATTGAATGTAAGAGTGAAATTAATTTAAGATTTCTTGGACAACACAGCATATGGTCCATCTTTGACTTGTGATTAAAAATATACATACTTGAGTTTCTAAAATTCTTTTGACACTAGCTGCACAACCCTCACACATCATTCCCTGCATTACAAATTTGAATTCATTCATTCCCTTTCGTTCTTTGATTTCAAAATATATAATAATAATAATAATAATAATAATAATAATAATAATAATAATAATAATAATAATAATAATAATAATAATAATAATAATAATAATAATAATAATAATAATAATAATAATAATAATAATAATAATAATAATAATAATAATAATAATAATAATAATAATAATAATAATAATAATAATAATAATAATAATAATAATAATAATAATAATAATAATAATAATAATAATAATAATAATAATAATAATAATAATAATAATAATAATAATAAAGAGAAAAGGATAATTCGACAGAGACACACACACCCGAACATGGAGAACGATGCTAGCATCATGGAGGTCGTCCCCACCGGAAGAAGAAATTGAGCACCGCAGTGGCAAAACAGAGTTGTGGAAGCGAACGCGATAATTGAGCTGCTGCTTCTGTTGGATGCATCTGCGAAAATTAAAACTCAGATTCAGAGGTTTCAAAAGTGTCATCTGCTTCAGAGTAGAATCCATTGCTGTTGGATTTGGGATTGAAAGAATCGAAGAAGATGACATCATTCAAGATTAATTCTATTTTTCATTAACTCAATAACACCATTCAGATATTTTATTTAGCCGGAACAAAATTATAAATACAATTTATAATATTTTCTGAAAATTATTTTTTTAAATTATCATGAATATCTTTTTTTTAAATTATTTCATCACACTTTATATATAAATATTTTTTATTTTCATTTTATTATTCCGTTCTAATTTTGATAACATCGGAATCCATTTAATTTAAACTTTTTTTTATAAAAAAAAAAAGTGTTCTTATTATATAAGCACTTTTTCAAGTTATTAAATTTTTTCAAACATAGCACTTATTAATACTCTTAACTCTTGAAAACAAAAAGTAAAATTTCAATTCGTGTTTAAAGAATATTTTAGTGACATTTACATTAAAAATTTATTACATTAATTTCATTAGTTATTTTTCTTATTATGCATATATGAAAAAGATAATTGAATGTTTATAATTACAGCCAGAGATAGTTTTGATTTACGATCGTTTATTTGGCATCGTCTTCATTTTCTAAGCATTAACAAAAATATTGTGGTTTGCATGACTTACAACAAGTTAGGATTAATGTACATAAAATGTTTTGTATCAATTACGAGGCATGATTAAAAAAAGGAAAGAAAAAAGAGAGCTGGTTTTTATTAGACCTTGTGGTCTGCATGGCTTACGAAGCAGAGAGTGAGTGTTTGTATATGCTTGTAATGCAACTATTGAGTACCCACAATGCGTATCTAGTTTTTTTTTTTTTTTTTTTGACTAAGAAAATCATATCATTTCATTTAAAATAATAGTTTCAATATATGCTTATATAATCAAAAACATTCAGACTAACATATAACTCACTAAGTGAGAAACATAGTTGGATTATCTCTTAACAAAACTTATCTCAAATTATTTAAATTAGAGATATATTTTTTGATATAGTTTTTGCACCTAACTATTATAATTCCAAATTCATTTCTATATTGTATTTAGTTTAGACCGCCTGATTATACAATAATGCTTCTCCGTGCACTACCCCATAAAATGCAATCGTTTAAATCTCTACCCACAACAAACCCAAACGCATCCAATAATCTCACATTCATTTTGAAGGATCAGATATTAAAGGTAGTATATTAGATATGTGGTTTGCATGACTTACAAATTAGGATTAAGGCACTATATAGTATACTATGACTGTCCGTCACCCCTAACATATTGACCTAACTTAGCAAGTTTATGGGTATTATAGGATTCGAAGTGGGTGACAAAATCACTAGGTACCAATCAACTTTTATCTTTGAGATAAAAGTCGTTTATAAGTTTAATTTGTTTGAAAAAACTTTCATCTTAATACAAATTATCATAAAAGATGTTCATTAAAGATTTCATGCATCTGTAATGATTAATATTAAAATTTTATCATTATTAATAATAATGACCATAAAAAGTAGAAAATAACATCATTATTAATATTAACAACCATAAATAGTAGAAAATATCATCGTTTATTATAAAATATCTATCGTTTATTATAAAATATCATTTATTATAAACTTAAGTTTTTGCAGCTATAAGTGCCCTATAAAATGTCCATGCGGATTAGGATTGCTTAAGGTGGATTAACATTTAGAGGATGCATACGGCACAAAACAATGATATAATAGATAAAACAATGTCCAACTCGTACTTTTTATGAAGTCTTCCCATCTCATCTTTTATCTCATTTTCTATCTCATCTTCTATCTCATCTTCTCGTACTCATCGCATCTTCTCGTACTCATCGCATCTTCTCGTATTCATCGCATCTTCTCGTACTCATCGCATCTTCTCGTACTCATCGCATCTTCTCGTACTCATCGCATCTTCTCGTACTCATCGCATCTTCTCGTACTCATCGCATCTTCTCGTCCTCATCGCATCTTCTCGTACTCATCGCATCTTCTCGTACTCATCGCATCTTCTCGTACATCGCATCTTCTCTCGTACTCATCTCATCTTCTCGTACTCATCTCATCTTCTCGTACTTATCCCTCGATTATGCTTCGAGACTTATGCTTGCTTCGTAGTTATCCCTCGATTATGCTTCGAGGCTTCGAGGCATATGCTTGCTTCGTACTTATCTCTCGATTATGCTTCGAGGCTTATGCTTGCTTCGTACTTATCTCTCGATTATGCTTCGAGGCTTATGCTTGCTTCGTACTTATCTCTCGATTATGATTGGAGGCCTATTTTTGATACTGATTATAATTTGGTTGAAGTTAAACACCCTTATGAAGTCTTTCCCGTCTTCTCGTAATTATCACATCTTCTCGTACTTATCCCATAAATATAAGTCTATTTCTATGTTAATTTCATATTATTAGATAATATGGTGATGTCACCGTTAAGACATAGACTTTATATGATATTTAATCAAGGAAACCACAGATGTAATGAAAAATTCAATCGAACAAATCATAGACAACACACATGTCATCCTCATGTCATCCTCATATCTTCAACCATTGTACACTGAAACCATCAAAGACCACATATATGTTAGAGAGAAATCAATAATATTAAAAAAACAAAAAAAATCAGTCTATAGAAACAAAATAAAACATAAAAGTTAAATTAACTCAACATAAATCACATTGTACAGACATATAACCATATATCTGTTTTTCGTTGGGATAAAAAATGTATGGAGAATCGATATTTTCTTCAAGAACTTAATATGCATGAAGATACAAACAGTATAGCTGCTAAAGCATGCAATTTGGACTCGAATTCAAAAGCATAAAATATAATTAAGAACAATTGATTGAAAAAAATCAACCATAATTATTACTAACTATCACCATTCACCAATAGATACAGATTAAAATTATGTGAACACGAAACCATAACAGATGATAAAGTCGGATCTGGTATTGTTATTTACCTCGTAATTGAGTTGCAAAACAGAGGTTAGGTCAACGATTGGCTACATTAGATCTGAAGAATGAAGGAGAAAGTAGTTTGCTACAAATGGAAAAGGGTGCGGCGGCAAGAAAAGGGGTTAGATTTGGTAACCCTAATTAGAAAGAAAGTGAGGTGTGGGAAGTGTGAGAGGAGGCAAGACTATAAATAGATGGATTAGATTGTCAGTTGTGAACTTGTGGCGGAGTAAGAGAAAGAGAGAGAAAAGTACGATTATAATTTATAATGGCGTTTTTGATGTTTGTGTATTTCAGGGAAAACGAGAAACATGCAAAAAAAATTTGCTTTTATATTTTAATAATATTTTATTCATATTTAATTTAAATAATGTCTTGTTTTTATTGGTTGTGACAAAAAAATGTGTTAGATAATTGATTGTGCAAAAATTTCTCACTAAATTATGAAATCAAATGCAAATACTCGCATTAATAAAATTTAAATTAGGTAACGAAAAATTCATTATAATCCATTAAAAAAATTAAGTCATAATATTAGCTAATTAATCCACATATTGACTTCTCAAATATAAATAATTAATGTTTTGTGAAAATTTAATGATCTTTTAATTTTATGGAACACCTCCCACCAAATTCCCTCGAGAAAAAAAAAACAAAAATAAAGATTTTACTATCTCTCATCTTAAAAAAATAATCAAATTTTAAATAAATATCATCTCTCTTCCATCTATTTCCGACCAAACACACTCTAAAAAGAGGAGAAGACAAATAACTATTTGGAGGAGGTGTTAAATATGCATATAGAAGAATGATCCTTAAATAATATTGACCAACTTAATATATTATAATTTAAAAATAACTAAAATAAGATTATTTGGAGGAGTTGTTAAATATGCATATAGAATGATGATCCTTAAATAATATTGACCAACTTAATATACTATAATTTAAAAATAACTAAAATAAGATTGAGTTATTGTACAAACTTAATAATAAAATTGAGTTATTGTACAAACATGAAGCCCAGACTTAATAATAAGATTGAATTATGGGTTTTATATTGTGCATCCCCAATTTTACCTTCCACCTTCCCAATTTTTTTTAAAGATTATTTTGCCCTCGCTTAATTTGTATAAAATTATGGAAAAAAAATTTATTCAAGTTTTCAACCCCCAACTTTCGAAAATTTTGTGAAATTGGAAACTTTCGAAATGTAACTATGCTGGAAAAAATTAATAATTTCGAAACTTTGGAAAAATACCAAACTTTCGAAATAAAATATTCCAGAAATTTCGAAACTTTGGATGAATATGAAATTTTCGAAGTGTATTTTTTCATAAAGTTTCGAAAATTTGGATGAATTTGAAACTTCCGAACCATATATACTTCGAAAATTTCAAACCTGTAATTCCATTTTGAAAGTTTCAGAAATTTTGAAACTTTTAAAACTTTCAATTTTTTTTTTTAAATTACTGAAACTTCCGAAAATAGATATTAAATTTATTACTATAAATGTATTACTATTTATTATCATTAATTTATTACCATTAATTTATTACTATAAATTTATTATTATTTATTACTAATAAAAATGCATTTCGAAACTTTTCATTAATATCAAAATTTTGAAACTAAACAAATTTCGAAAGTTTCATCTTTCGAAAATTTGGTAAAAAACAGTTTCGAATATTTGAAATGTTCGAATTTTTTCTTACTTTTTAATTTCAGAAGTTTCAAACTTTCGAATGTTTGGTAGGGTCAAGTTCGAATATTTCAAAGTTCGGAAGGAAGTGGGTGAAAAATGATGAAACTAAGGGTAATATGGTCTTTTTCATATGACTGGGGGTGGAAGGTAAAACTGGAGGGTGCGCGGTATAATTCCCTTGAGTTATTGTACAAACATGAAGCCAGAGAGTTTTTGTTGTTATTGTTTGTAAATATAGGGGGTAATATTTATGATTAGTAATTTATGTAAAAATAAATTTAAATATTACCATTTAATCAGTCAACGTGTTTTTTCCTCATTGTCTTGAATTCAATGAACTCTTTAAAATATTAGTTTAATTGGTAAATATTGATATTGTTAGTTTGGATGTTATGTTTCGATTTCAAATTCGGAACTTCATACCTGTATATAAATTTATGATATTATTTATCAACTTTTTGAAGATAAAAAAATACAAAATAAAAATTAAAGGAAAAATATTAGTTAATTTCAAAATTATAATGTTGTTTTTAAATGAAAAAAAAATTAATTTTACTGCTCACTAATATTATTATTATTTTTAAATAATTAATAAATAGAAGACACAAATTTATCCTAGTAACATAAATTTGTCAACAAATACATCAAAAAATGTATGTATTATGTCGTTACACCATCTCATATTTTAAAAGATATTTTAAAATTAATCATTTGACATGAAAG
>JBBPBR010000001.1:1026542-1050134 GCA_037974775.1 Cicer pinnatifidum
ATAATAAATGTTTGAGTAATTATTTATTTTGATCTTTAAGTGAGTGAGACACTATCTCTATAGCATGCAAATGTATCATAACTATAATCACGTTTTTAAATGTATCTTTTGCAAGTAATTTTATATTAAAATTGATTAATAATAACACATCTGAGTATTAAGTTAATTAACTCAAAATACATTTTAGGACCAAAATAACTATCAAGAGATACACTTAATATTTGTTTTGCAATTTGAGAAAAAAATGTATGATTTGGTAATTTTGATACATCTAATGACTATTGTGAGTCACCTTACACGTTTAATGACCAATATATAATTGTTCATTGTATGTAAAGCTAGAGATGAGTCAAAATTTGATTCAAATTTGCCATAATCTTTTTACATAAATTCGATAGTTCAATTCAAATAAACCATATGAAAAATCAACAATAAGATCCACGTGTGTGTTCTTCAACTTTATGTTAAAATATCAATATTGAATTAATTACACGTTATATAATTTGCACTAGACTCAAAATTTAATTTTCTTACATGACAAAAATTCTCATAACTAACACATGTTTTTTATGTTTGACATATCACTTATTATATAGGAGAAAAAATAATATACTATAGTAAATTTTTAGATGGAAGACTTACATTGTAAAGTTAAAGATGAGAGTTTATTAAGTGTCACATTCTTTTTAATTTTGAATACGATTAAATAGTTAACTTTAAACAATTAAATGACTCTTAAAACAATTTTTTCCACCTTCACAATATTAATAAGAATTATAGACATTATTTGTATCTTTCCATCTACAATAATATGTCTTTAACTCGTAGAAGATCATTTTCTATGTTAGAAGTGCCTTTTGATTTTCACATAAACAATAAAGTGGTAGATATTTTTTATTATCCTTTTAAAAGGTATATTAGACGACTATAACTCAATGTGTGATATTTTATTTGAAGCATTACTAATCATAATGTCTTATGTGCTTTTGTATAGTTTGGCTAATTAAGGTTCATTTGTTGTGAATAAATGTTTGAATTATATCTCGAAATAATGTTAGTTTTACATATATATTTGTTTGTTTCATAATAACATACGACACTCTTGTTTTTCTTCTTTTCTATTGAAAATAATGAATTTTTATTTTCACATCATACAAAAACTCCATATTTTCTATGGAGAAGAAATGAGACGGCCGTAACTATCGATAACGGTAAAGGCCGAATTATTATAAAAAATCACATAATATTTATATTAAGGTAAATATTATATTTGAGCATTTTATCATTCTTACTCCATGTTAATTTTAATTCAACAAAATTAAGATTATATAAAACAATTTTTTAAATTAATTACTTCATTCGTTTTAAAAAATTAAAAAATTAAAAATATTTTATATATATTAAGAAAAATATATAAATAAAATAGAGATAAAACTACTTTTTAAAATATTTTTATTAAGTCTTGATTCATTATTAGTGTCATAAATATATAAATATATAGTAAAAATAATATAAATAATATTAATTAAAGTATATAATTAAAAAATATATATATTAAAAATTAAAAAAGTAAAGTTTTTTGAGACAAATATTTTATATGATATTGATTCACGAACCATTTCGAGTCAAACTAAAGTTTCCAACTCGTTAATTCAAAATTTCAATGAGCTAAATTTTCAGCAAACAATTGACTTATTTAATTCATAAATGAAATTGAACGAATTAATTATGAGTTCAAGTTTAGAAATATTTCCAAGTTGGTAGTTTTTTGGTTTTCCCTAAGTTCACTCTATCTAAAATGATTTAATTTAATGCGCGCCATCTTTTGGTCGAACACAAATTCATTAAGACCCAATCCGTTGGTCCAAGTTGGTTGTTTCAAAACGATTTCTTCTTCCCTAAGAAATGAGTATAATTTTTATTGTTGATTAAAATCTGCATTCGTTTGTTCAAAGAGTCAGAAGATGGAGACCGTCCGGGATACCGGTAATTGGTCTGCAAAATTGACCCACCTACCCGCCACGCGTCGTTAAACTATTGGTCTCTAACCCATTTTGCCATTAACCAAATTCTTCAATTACCCCTAACATTGTCAAAACAAGTTCAACCAAAAAAAATTTATTGAAAATAATATAAAAATCATAACTGTATATAAATCGATAAATGTCAAATATACTGCGTCAGTTTCTCACTTTGTCACGTCACTTGAGTGTTTGAGGGAAAAAGAAAAAACGAATACAAAATAAGAATTCTCTCTCTCGTCGTTCGCTGTTCTCGTTGATTTCAGATTCAGTCATCGACATGGCGGAGCCTCCTTCGTATGGATTAGGTCCTCGATTAGGTCACTTTTCTAATTCCTTTTTTTTTTTTGTTATTATTGTTAATTGCTTGTGAAATGCTTGGATCTTGTGACTTTTTAATTTGTGTTTCGGAGAGATTTTTGGTAACGGAGCTTCGTAGAATTTCAATTTTCAGCTCTGTTTGCTTTGTTGAACGGATTCCTAAGTGTCAGTCACTGAAGATTTGGGGTTTCGAATATTTATGTGGATACTCATTTTAGGTTGCTATCGAATTTTTATTTTGATTACTCTTTTAGTCTAATTAAGCTCTGTTGGAGTCACTGATATGAACCACTGATAGGTATTGCTTCACTTCTAATGTGATGCATGTTTTTCTGCTGAATAAAGCTAGTGTAGTTTTAAAAAAACATTTACAATTTGCAATTTTGCATCTAATTTTCGGGTTTTCTGCTGAATAAAGCTGATTACACGGTTTACACCAAAAAAAAAAAAAAGCTGATTACATGGCCCCACTTTTCTCAACTCTCCTTACGAACAAACTTAGTGCATGTTTGGTTTCACAGTGAGATCGGAAAAATCACAGTGAGACAATCCTATCGTGACACCAAATACAGGCTTAGTAACTGTCAAATTTGTTACTATTTAAAAAATACTTAGTTGGATCCTTGAAAGCACTTGCATTTAGGTCGCACTGTCGATAGAGATGGTAGCCTTAGGAAGGTAGATTTTTTTCCAGTAATCTTCAACTGCATTTTAATTTGTAGTGAGAGGAACTGGGTCACGTGTGAAGACTAAAAAAAACGTATTGGTTGCTTTGTTGACGGGTAGTCTTCAATAACTCTGTTGCCGTGGATGCCTGAGGCCGAAGTCCTGTAACTTTTTATAGTAATCACCTTGTCGAAATCATTGGATTTTCTTGAATTTTATCAGAAAGCTGTTTGATTTCTATGGACTGTCCAATTGGAATAAAGCTATTCAGTTTGCAAGAACCCCTACTAGGACATCTGATGGCATGGACTGGAAGGAACTGTGAAAGAAAAAAAAGGGTTAGGAATACAGAATACGGGTATGGTGGTATGATATGGCTTGATAAACAGTTGAGTAGAAGCGTGGTGTACTTGTGTATCAGAAGCTGTGGATCGTTCACCGTGGCACAGTTGAAGGAAGTAGCTGAAGGATTGGAAAAGAGTGGACACAAATTCTTATGGGTTGTGAAGAGGCCAATACAAGAACAATTCGGATTGAAACAAGTTCACGACACAACAGGGGAGTTTGAGTTGGGTTCTGTTTTGCCAAATAGGTTTATAGAGAGAACCAGAGAGAGGGGCTTGGTAATGAAGTCGTGGGCCCACAAGTGGAGGTTTTAAGTCGCGAATCGATCGGTGGGTTTGTGAGTCATTGCGAGTGGGACTTGGTGTTGGAAGGTGTGGTTGCTGGAGGGCCAATGATTGCATGGCCATTGTATGCAGATCAGCATGCTATCATGGACTTGTAGCCTAATTTTACATCACTTCTTACATTTTACATACTCTACATATATGGCCGTTCAACCTGGAAGTTCAACTGAAGACTTTCAGCCGGAATGTGATGTTACTATTTTCAAGCAAGCCAACACCTTTTTCTTCTTCATGATATTATGTGATGCCTTAACATTTTTGGTGGAGATGCTACTTATTTATCATGGAGATGATTGACATATTAATGGTTGGGAGAAGGGCGTCTGACCATGCCAGCTAACAATCATTAGTTGTTTCAGACAAGACAGATCAAAGATCACTAAGTTTCCTTTTGGATTCAGTTAATTTTACCTAGAACAACTATTCAGCTTAAAACTCTCAATAACACGTTGATTTTAAATGATTTATGAACACGATGTAAGCTAATCCAAACACTCGCTTCAATAGACTAAAGTCAAACCGAATATGAAGGAAATGATATAGGGTTAGCTAATGAGGTTTTTGTAGAGACAAATGGGTTGTTTAAGGTGTGCACTGACTGGACACTTTGACATTGATATCCAGCTGTTAGCCAACAGCATGTGTTGTTTAGTCTTATCTTTCTTTTTTGTCAGTAACATACTTTTCTTTCTTATTGATGCATATGACTTTTGTGGCTGTATTATAATTCATTAAGTTTGTTTGAATAAAATTTTATGTCTTTTGATACAATTTAAGAATCAAATATTTGACTGAATGTCATAGTATTAATGTGCAGATATGCAGCAATTACAATTTGAAGCTCAGCATCGGTGGTTGCGACCTGCAGAAATTTGTGAAATTCTTTGTAATTATCGGATGTTTCATATCACATCAGAACCTCATATAAGGCCACCGAGTACGGTTATTGCATATGTTACTGCACACTATTTAGCACCTCTGTGTACTATCATAGAATTCTTCCATATATATGGGTTAAAGAAGCACCCAAAAGCCTAAGCATAGAAGCAATAATTTTTTACAAATTGTTCATTGCTTCTATGTTTTAATATAGCTTATTTACTGGAATTATTAACAGCCATCTAGGTCCTAAATGTTATGGTTTAGATATGGCTGTATTTGCCCTTCGTTTAGTTGAATTTTGTTCCTTTCAAAGCTGCATGAAGTCTTTGAACTGTCCGTTATCTGAACTTAAGGCGTTCCTGTTCCAATAAATCATATATAGTTCAGTTCAAGGAAAACAGACACTTTGGGAAATTCTGTAATTTTCTCATGAAATTTGGTTGCAAAAGAGTTTCTTATATGCTTATCGCATAATCATGATAGTTCATTAGTTGTTAGGACATTATGACTAGTACGTTGTTTTTGGCGAAGATCTTACTTTTTTTAACTTCAATCCTTCAACGAGTTCTTTTTATTAGTGTATGTTTATAGAATTGCCAGATAAGATGTTTGGTAAATGTTTATCATTTTTAAGAATGCTTTTTAAAATTTTCAGTTCAAAACTAAATAAATTCAGAAATATAAAAAAATGAGATAGAATGAGGTGAAAGTGGGAAGTTATGGTTAAAAGAATTAAAAAGTAACTTCTATTCTGACGGGAACATAAAGTTCCCATCCCTTGACATGGGAATAGAATGTGGGAAAAACATTTATAATCTTTCCAGGGAATAATACCAATGAATAGTTTTTATTACTCTTAGCAAACAGGGGGAAGCTGCATTCTTAAGCTTACATTCTCTGGAATAATTTTTATTTTTATATGACTTCAAACAAACACACTTTTAATGACTTGTATTTCACAGGTGGTTCACTTTTTCTTTTTGACCGGAAGGTTTTGAGATACTTTAGAAAAGATGGACATAATTGGAGAAAGAAAAAAGATGGAAAAACTGTGAAAGAAGCTCATGAAAAGTTGAAGGTAAGCCTATAATTTGAACGAGTTATAAGTTGTTGATGAATCTAGTTTTTGTAGGATTTACGTATAATCAAGTCTTTGTAAAACTTGCATATATGTAAGACAATATTTTTTATCGAACAGTCTTCTCTAATTAGAAACAAGTTTTTATACCATTAAATAGTTATTCACTGGGGTTGTTATATCCTTCAAGCACATTTAGGTGGGAAGTGTTGACGTGTTACATTGCTACTACGCCCATGGAGAAGAAAATGAAAATTTTCAAAGGCGAAGCTATTGGATGCTTGACCCGTGAGTATGAATTTCAAGATTTTGTATAATAGCATGTCATAGAGTAGAAATTACACTGATATTCCACACATCGTTTTGTTTATTTTCTTTTTTTTTTTTTAGTGCATTTGCAATCATAACACATGTCAATTTATATACAAAGTTTTTTAATGTGTTTATCTTCTCCCAAACCTGGTGGATAGATCTACACTTCTTCGCCTTTCTTTGGTGTTCTACTCATGGATACTTCAATAGGGTGCTAGCTTAGATATTCTAATTGGGAAGCATTACATCATTCTCACTCTTTGCTGTTCTCTTCTGTTTTTAGTACTCTCTGTTTTCTTATCTTCCCCTTAATTCTAATCCACCTATTTGTCCTTAATAATTTTTACTTCTGTCTAAGAATTTGGCGATAGTACTTTTTTGTATTTTAATGCCATTTGGCGTTGTCTCTAAATTTCAAGTTTTCATATACATCTACTGTAACCAGAATATTTTATTCCTTATAATTGATCAGAGTATATATATTTTTTACTGCAGGGAAATGATGCACATAGTATTTGTCCACTATTTGGAAGTTAAGGTATTTTCTTTGTTTTTTATTTACAAAAATCTTACTGCTGTTAATCTTCGTTTGTCTTTTCATCAATTATAATTGTCTATCATTTCTAGATTATGGGTCATATGTTGACCACAAATTGTAGAGTCCATCTTTGACTTGGTTGAAACATGATATATACGTAAATTTGTGTTAGAAAATATAGTGAAACATTTAAGGGAAAAAGTATGAAGCAGTTGCAATACTTCTAATCCATGCCGAGCAATGAAGAATGAATATTGATCGCTTTTCAATTCATTTTGGTTACTTTTGTTATCAAATAGCCAAAACTGTAACTTTTTTTTTATCCATCCAAACCTGTAACTAGTTTTTTATCATGCCAATTTTGACGGGGTTTGTGGAAATTAATAATGAATTTGCCTTAGGTTTGCATGCTTAAGGGTAAAAAGCCACTAATCTATGTTCTGGATGTTTAAATCTTATCTACTGTCAATTTAAAACTTCTTACACTGCGATCTAATCTAAAAAGATAATCTTTAACTACAATGTGGAGGCTAATCTAGCTTCTATTTGAGTTCCTTTTGAATTTCTTGCCTTGAGGATTGTGGAATATGCTTTCCTAGCATCGATGTTTAGTAACCAAGCTAAAGTATTATACCATCCAAAATATAGGTGTGATATTTGAGCTTCAGCTGATATGGTATTTTTACTGCTGTGGGAAGTCCCCAACTCAACCTGTTAAAAATCTCAACTGGTGATACCAAAGATGTATATTCTTTTTCAAAAAGATCCTGTAATATATTTTTCAATCGGTTTGTTTTAGCCTTTTTTAAAATTCTTAGTATCTGCGCTGATTATTTTGTGATGTTATTTTCATTAGCTTTTTGAAATAAACTTGTCATGATAATTATCTGTTAAAAGAAAAAGTGGTTTTTATACTTATAAATGAAAAACAGTTTCGTTATATAAAATCTCTAAAAAATAACCACTTTGTTACGTAGCATTGAAATGATTTTTTTAAGCTTTAAAAAATGGTCGCTTATATCATATTAGTTTTGAATCAGACAGAAATTATTTGAAGCTGTTCAATGTAGAAGGATCCTTGATTTGTAGTTCTGGTCTTGAATCTCTTTTTTCAACCTGCGTGATCTGAAACTTCTTAACAGGTGTATTGTGTGGGTTCTTTATCTTGCAGGGTAACAAGTCAAATATTGGAGGAAACAGTGATAGCAGTGTGCCTTCACTGAGTACAGATCCCATGAGCCCAACTAGCAGCTTGGCATCTTTACGTGAAGATGCTGATTCAGGTAATTCTCTTTAAATTTTGTACATGGGGGTTGAAAATTTTATTTAACCCCTGCAAATGGAAAAGTAAGCTAAGGTTTTAAATATTTTGGTGTTCTGTTGCATCAAATATTTGCGTGAGAGTTTGGTCCATTTGTTAGTCTTGAATGGTTTAATCAAATTTCTTCCAGATATTTTCACCGAGAAAGTTCTAGATTAGGCCCATTACATGAATCACAACTTATGGGGAGTTATTTATATTATGTCATATGCATCCCTTTACACGCCACCTAGTTTTATTTTTATTTTTCTATATTGTCATTAAGATTGTTTTGTAACTTCTCAACTCACGTTTTTCTGTGTATTGAAAATGTTTTCAGGTGATCATGGACAGTCGTCAGTTTCTGGAACGGATTATATCCCACTTGTTGACATGGATAAATTTAGGGGAGATGATGCTACTGGCATCGATGGCCTAAAAGCATATGGCATGGCATCATGGGACACAGTCTTGCAAAGCACTGGCGAGTTGCATGCTGATCCTTCTCTTGTATCTTTTCCTTCCATCCCATCTAGTTCACTGGCAAACATCCTTGACCAAGAACAGAACATCTTCGGTGACTTTTCAATGAGCAGAAGTGACCTCACTATAGGAGCAGGGAGTTCTCAGCCTCTCCAATCAAATTGGCAGGTATTTTCTGTTACTGCCTAATATATGTATCACTAGAATCATCTGTGGCTATTGTATTTTGGAATGGAAAAGTTATAATGTGAGAACATTAAGAGACTGATAGGACCCTAGAATAACTAAGGTGTTTGTAAGGAAAAAGATGTGCATGCAGGGAATCATGGCCAAGAAAGAGAAAATGAATGGTTTCCATTACTTAAATAACTGTTGAGTTGGCAGTAGGGATGATAGTGGGTGTCTGATCAGCAGAGGCAGTTATACTGTGAGGGAGTAGGAATTATGGGTGTTAGGCTGGAATGAGTATGGGATTCTGGGAGAGACTAGACAGTCTAACTGGCTAGGTTTTTTTCTTTCTAGTTTCTGCATTTCCATCTTTGTATTTCAGAAGTCAGTGACCTGTAATTATCTTGATACAGAGTTGGGTTTCCATTAGTTAAACTCAACGATGAAATACATTTTTAGTTCTTTGGTCTTGTGCTACATGTGTTTCGGACTCTCAGTAAATGGTTTATTATTGCTGTTATTGTTATAGTTATTATTGCTGAAGCTTTAGAAATGCTACAGTGCATTATTACAAAATTTTAGAGTGACTAGAACCTTCTCCAGATGTATCTGTATCCATCCTTCTGTTGAGATGATATTTTACTAACTCGCACTATTCTCTCTGTCACTTGATCTCATTTTTATCTTTTGATTTCTTATATTTGAAACTTTGATAATTGTAACTGAGTTTGTTTGGTTTATTTATGTAGGCTTTTATGTTCAAACTACTCCTATTATGAGTTTTAGCAAAAAAATGTAACTATTTTAATATTGTTTTTGATTGACACAGATTCCTTTCGAAGACAATACTGGACACATGCCAAGCTTAACCCAATCATTGAGTTTAGAATTTGGATCTGATTATGGCACTGGTTTACTAGGGAATGAAGCTCAAAATGAAAGTTCTGAAATTGATCCTGTCATGTTTAGTTTTCACGGTGAGCCAAAAGAGAAGCTTGCACAGCAAAACTATCTGGAAAAGAAGGTAGAAGGACACCTGCAAGATGAACTAAAGTCCAATTCCGCAAATGAAGTTCCCATGGAAGAAACTATCAACTATCCCTTATCTGTTAGACGCACATTATTCGATAGCAATGAGAGCTTGAAGAAGGTTGACAGCTTCTCTCGATGGATTACTAAAGCACTTGGAGAGGTGGATAATTTGAATATGCAGTCCTCACCTGGTATTTCATGGAGTACAGATGAATGTGGGCATGTGATAGATGATACCTCACTGAGCCCATCTCTATCTCAGGACCAACTGTATAGCATAAATGATTTTTCACCTAAATGGGCATATGCTGACTTAGACACTGAGGTACTAATTTCAGGGATAACACCTTCAATAATAAAGGAAAGCAAATGGTGAAAATAAAATAAGGACGAAAAATCAGTTCATACTATGTTAGCATCCATGATTACAATTGAAAATTTCAGCGAATCATTTACTTGCTCTTCGGTTTCCTTCTTTTATCCTCTTCTATTATGGAAATAAATATGTATTAGATGTGGCATTTTTAGATACCAACTGTTCTCCCTCTGGTTAGATGCATGCTGTTTCTCTCTCTCAATATCTTAGTTTTAAATGTTCTCCATCTTGTATTTTTTTGGCTGTTTTTCTTCTTATATTTTAGTATTTCATAATGCACCTTAATAAATAATCTTCCTTCTTTTTATCCTCCTTTAGTATGCTATATTTGATTTTTGGTTGCACTCCTTTTCTATTTGGACCTCCAATTCAAAGATGAAGTGAGAAAGAACTACGTGCATTTTGTTCGATATCTTATCCTTTCCAAAACGATGCAGGTGTTGATTATTGGATCGTTTTTAAAGAGTCAACCAGAGGTGACGACCTATAACTGGTCTTGTATGTTTGGGGAAGTTGAGGTTCCTGCTGAGGTTGTAGCTAATGGAATTCTGTGCTGTCAAGCTCCTCCTCATAAGGTTGGGCGGGTCCCTTTCTATGTAACATGTTCCAATAGGTTAGCTTGCAGTGAGGTGCGTGAATTTGATTTCAGAGAGGGTTATTCTAGCAATGTAGATTACACAGATTTTTTCAACAGTTCGAATGACATGCTACTTCATTTGCGACTGGTGGAGTTTCTTTCTTTAAAACCAGTGCACCCTTCGAATCAAGCCTTTGAGGGTGATATGGAGAAAATAAACTTAATTTTTAAGCTTATTTCACTGAGAGAGGAAGAAGACT
Source organism: Cicer pinnatifidum (assembly GCA_037974775.1). Lineage (NCBI taxonomy): Eukaryota > Viridiplantae > Streptophyta > Magnoliopsida > Fabales > Fabaceae > Cicer > Cicer pinnatifidum. The sequence continues at coordinate 1,037,246 of JBBPBR010000001.1, forward strand.
ATTCCAGTAAGGAAGAGAAGACTGTAGAGATGAATATATCACGACACAAGGTGAAGGAGCATCAGTTTCACAGGCAGGTTAAAGAGAACCTGTACTCGTGGCTTCTTCACAAGGTAACTGAGAGTGGTAAAGGGCCAAATGTGTTAGATAAGGACGGGCAGGGCGTGCTACATTTAGCAGCTGCTCTTGGTTATTACTGGGCAATAACCCCAATTTTAATTGCTGGAGTTAATGTCAACTTCCGTGATGTGAATGGATGGACGGCTTTACATTGGGCGGCATCCTGTGGCAGGTTAGGGTACTTGAAATTTGTTTCCCTCTTTATTGTGTTAAGTTGATTGAGCATGACACAAGTTCTGTCCACTAATTTGATTGAACCTTCCTTTAGCACCGTTGTTTTTAACATTCTAAAACTTTTTGAACTGTGAATTTGTTTACAAATTTAGCTTGTCCTAGCATACAAAACTGATTTAAGTTTCTACCTGCAAAGGATGTAAGAAAACTCATGTATGCTGCATGAATATAATTCTCCCCTTCCCCTCTCCCCTTTCAATTTTTCTACTATTTGGTGCTAAACAGTTTTCCGTATGCATGTGCATTAGCTCACTTAGAATTATCCCTAAAACAATTGATTTGGTCAGTTAAAGGCAGATCACAGAGAATTTTCTATAATTATGCTCTCGGTATTACGTTCAGCATAACTCAAATTAGTTCCTATATATCTTCTGTTAGAGAGTGGACAGTTGCTGTCCTTGTCTCCATGGGTGCAGATTGTGGAGCATTGACGGATCCATCTCCAGAATTTCCTTCAGGTAGAACAGCTGCAGATCTCGCCTCTAGCAATGGGCACAAAGGAATCTCTGGTTTTCTAGCAGAGTCTTCATTAACCAGCCACCTTGAATCCCTCACAGTGGATGATAAACAAAAAGGTGGTCAGCAAGAAATGTCAGGAACTAAAGCAGTGCAGACAGTTTTGGAACGAACTGCAACACCTGTGGTCTATAATGATATGCCTGATGGCCTCTGCCTTAAGGATTCTCTTACAGCTGTCCGTAATGCTACACAAGCTGCTGATCGCATACATCAAGTATTCAGAATGCATTCCTTTCAAAGGAAGCAGTTAACTCAGTATGAGGATGACAAGTTTGGTTTGTCAGATCAGCGGGCTCTTTCCCTTCTAGCTTCTAAAGTGTGCAAATCGGGACAACGAGATGGTTTAGTCAATGTTGCTGCAACTCAAATACAGAAAAAGTTCCGTGGTTGGAAGAAGAGAAAAGAATTCTTGATCATTCGTGAAAGAATTGTTAAAATCCAGGTTAATGCTCCGTTCTGTTCACTTCATCATTCAATTTTAAAATTATGGTCATTGTTTTGAATAGATTTGATGTTCTTGTAGAAGTGCAAAATTGACTGTTCGATAAAAACTCAGGTTAAGAATGCTAAAATGCTTTTGTGTGAGTACCGTTGAAGTTATATATGAAGAGGGGATTGAAAAAAAAAAGAAGACTTTGAATTATGATTTTAGTTTGGCTTAATTGATGATACAAAGATTACGCAGTAACCCTTATTTATATACTAATACAAGACTCCAAATCTTAATTAAATAGGTAAATAAATTATGATAATAATTAAAAAAATAGGAAAACTAATCTTAAGCGGTAATTTTAGAATTTAGATACTTTAACATAAAAAACTAATCGCATTAGATGTTCGACTAACTCATACCTTTTTATCTCTGTTTGCCCCTTTCATAACTTTTGTGCACACGTGTATCACACATTGCGGATGATGTGAGGAAAGCATGTGTTAAAACATACTTCACATTGGGTTCATCTTTCAATGTATTTACATGGGTAAGTTGGTGGTGTTTAGCCCCTCATGAAATCTCGTGCTTGGGCACAAAGTGGAGGCCTCAAAAGTGATCCTATCTCAGTTGAAATAAACCATAGATTAATACGATACACAATTGCATTGAAGTCTTTCCATGATTACCCTACTGCCAACAAGTGAAATAAAAATCTTCAAATTGGTGACAACTAATATTCTCAAAATTAGATTTTAAAAGCAACTAGAAAAGATATTCAGAGACTATCAACGAGCTTGTAGTTCAATTACCTCTAGCCTAAGTCTTAGGTGTGATGTTGATGTTTGCCAATTCAACTTTCCCATTTTTCCACCTTGGTGCTTTGGACCTCCTATGCACTCTCAAAGAACAAAATACCTCTTTTACTCATCGTTTCCTTTTTGTTATGGATTATTTTTTCTATCCTTGTCCCTGTGCATTTGTAACTTGCTTCCACTGACTGTAATTTTGTTGTTTTAAGGCCCATGTGAGAGGTCACCAGGTAAGGAAGCAGTATAAAACTATCATATGGTCTGTGGGAATCCTGGAGAAAGTTATATTACGCTGGAGACGCAAGGGTAGTGGTCTACGTGGGTTTCGACCAGATACCCTTAATAAAGCTCCCAGCCAACAAAGTGATTCTCTGAATGAGGATGATTATGATTATCTAAAGGAAGGACGGAAACAAAAAGAAGAAAAAATTCAAAAGGCCCTTTCTAGGGTGAAGTCCATGGTTCAGTATCCGGAGGCACGGGCTCAATACCGACGCGTGCTAAATGTTGTTGAAGACTTCCGTCAAAAGAAGGTATTTTCCTAACATATGAATTGGAAAATGTCTAAACTCATTAAAATATTAGGTTTAATGATATACTCACAATCATTTTATATTTTGCAGGATAGTAATATGGGTTTGATCAGTTCTGAAGAGACAGTTGATGGTGTGGAGGATTTGATTGATATTGATATGCTTTTAGATGATGACAATTTTATTCCTATAGCATTTGATTGATTCTCTAGGTATTACTCCTATCTTCCCCACTCTTGATATATGTCTAGTTGGCTTGGGGGAAGTCCTAACATCATCTTGATGTAAATATTCCTAATCAAAATTACTTGGATGAAGGTTGAATATATACATAGGTTTTATTAGCTAGCATGCATTCTGATTAGACATTTCAGATACTGTAATCTAATGAGAGACATGATTTGATTTTATATATATCTATGATGATTTTCATGACGGTATAAGATTCTATTTATAATTGGTTGGGGTTGTAACATAATGGTGTAGCTTAGCTTGCTAATGTATTACTTTAATTTGTACAAAAGTTTATTGTGGCAAGAAAAATTATAACCAAGTGCTAATTATGGTTATCCGGTTTGTTTTATAGCTTACTTTTTCTGGTGATTTGATTATTTAACTTTTACTATGTTAGTTAAAGGCACCCATAATGAATTGTTTTTTAGAGGTTACATGCGTATGTTCATCGTAAACTCATTTATTGTTTCATACTTTTGTATATTTGCGCTTGTCTTTTGTCCTGTTGGTCATTCATTTTGATTCCTAGAAATAAATACGCGGGTTATCATTGTCAAATAATTTTTATTAACTATGACTAATTTTGAGTCTATGTTTCGGTTTCAAGCTTGATGTATTGTTCTTCATATTGTGATAATGACTATTTTTTCATGTAATTTTGTCTCTTTTGACGTAAATTTTTAACTATTTTTCATAGTTTTTTTACTTAAAAGGTGAAATCGAATAACAAGAGGGAAGGGGTTTGGGTTTTTAAACACGTAATATTTGGTTTGACCACTATAATATACCAGTGTGGACGTGACCAATATAATATACTTCACATTTACCTTCTACTTTTAAAGTACATCAAAAATACTATTTTTTTTACCTCCTATTTGATAGTCAATTTTTTAAACAAAATTTAAAAGACTTTAAAAAATTTGTATGAATGTTACGTTTTTGAAATTAGAAAATTGAAAATAGAGGTAAATGTGAAACTTTTGAAATATATATTTTTTTTTTAAATTTAAAATTTTGGGTGAATGTGAAATTTCTGAAATAGAATTTTTTCTTAAAATTTTAAATTTTTTAAAACTTTATATGAATGTAAATATGTCCTATATAAGCTACTAATCAACAATTTTTGTAAATATAATGATCAAAGCAAGATTTATAATTTACTTGGACTCGTAGTAAAAAAAAAAATCTTAATTTCACAAAGGTAGGTTTTAGTTCTATTATTGTCACTAAAAAAAGATAGCTATAAATTTTTGTATAGATATAATTGAGTCATGAAGTTTTTTTTATTTTTTTTTATTTTAGAATGAAGCATCATCTCTTCACTCAACATTTTTACTATAACAAAAAAATAAATTTTTTAATTGAATTTTAAGTTAATTGATATTACTAATCACAACATACGAGGTTAATTATTACACATAGTAGTTATAGATGAAGAATGACATTTATCTATACATGGGTTATATTTGTATATATGTAGGATTCTTATATTTTTCTAATCCATTTATTGATCAATGTTTTTTGACCCGCCCCATTAAAGTCCAAATTGTAACTGATTTAGCCCAACCAACAAATAATAATCTTTTTTATTTATAATAAAAATAAAAGGTAAGATCACAATACGGCCCAAGAAGTCATTGACCCATCCCCCATTCCCACCAAAACCTAGACCCATATTAATATTATATATACCAAAAAAAAAAAAATTGAAACAAAAAGAAAAGATTAAAAGAAGCTGTAACAAAAGAAAAAAGGATATTGGAATTAATTCGAAGTCGAAGAAAATTAGAAAACTGCGTTACCGTCTTCTTCTCCAAACGAACCCTAGTCCCGCCGCCAACTCTCCTTCTTAGTCGTTTCCGGCGAAGTAGAATCAGATGGAGATGTTGGAAGGCGAAAAGACCTTCGAGGTCGATCTCGGTAACCTAATGGCCTTAGATTCTCATTTCGCTTTCCCTTCTCAACAACCACCTCTTTCCAGGTTTCATCCTTCTCCTTCTTCTTCTTACTTTCCTTTTCATTCTATCATGTTATGCATCTTAGTTATTATTGCTAACGCTATTTCAATATAACCTTATTTATTAGGCAAGATCTGGTGAACCAGTGTTTACAGAAAGGAACTGAGTTAGTTCAAGCTATCGCAGATTCACTCTTTACTTTGCCTTCAACTGAAGATGTTGATGGACCCCTCGTTAAGTTGCCTGCACCCCTCACCAAATTACCTAGAGAAAAACATGTAAGTTCAGTTTCATTCGTTTTAATATTATTATTAATTAATGTTATTTAATCAGCGAAATCATTTTTTTTTTTTTTGCTCATTAAGTTTTGTAATGTTTTCAGCTTCCAAAGCCAGCACCTCCAACCAAATGGGAAGCTTTTGCCAAAAAGAAAGGTTAGTTGTGCTGCACATTAACTTAATGCTGCTGCTTCTGTTTATGTTTTCTGAGTTGGACTTGTTTTATAGTCTTTTTTTTACTTGCTGAACCTTATTTTCTGTTCTATCGTTTTGCAGGAATTCAAAATCGGAAGAAGTCCAAAGTTGAATATGATGAGCAATCTGGAACATGGAAACGCACTTATGGGTATGATCATGCCAATGATGAAGATGCTATACCTATTATCGAGGCAAAACCAACTGATGGTAAATAATTGAACTTCAATCTGCATTCCCTCACTGGGGCTGCTATTATTTTTATTTTTAGTGTTTGCAAATGAGATGTGAATAGCCTTACTTTGAGCTGTGAGTTATCACTGTAAACCTGTTTAACTTTGGATAGGATTTGATTTTAACTTTGGATACTTCATGCATGGCAAACCTGTTTAACTTCAACATGTGTGTACTCAAACAGTCTAACCGTACATATCAAATTAGATATTGAGTTAGAGCAACTTTGGTATAAAATGGGAAGGTTAAAAATATTGATCATACAATCCCCTTCTGAGCTTTCAAGAGTAGTATATCGTGCATCTGTTCAATGAAGTACCCATCAGTTAGGACTTGAAATTTTGGAAGACATTACTTTCAATATTATTATTATTATTTTGGTTAAATTGTCTCTTTTGTACTTAATTCTGCATTTTGGAGACACATTCTTGTGTGTTGATAATCTAGATCAAGTTAGTTTGAAATTTGCATGTATTTATTTCAAGCCAGTTATGAATGCTAGAAGAACCTCTTGTACTATTGTTATTATTTTTCATACTTCTTTTAACATTAAAATTTTCATGAGTGCATACAGAATGCATACTTGTACTTCACAATTTTATGGGTTTTGATTGTACTGTCGCTCATTGCTGTAAGGTGTTATATTAATAATGGTATTACAACATTTTGCAGAGCCAGGAGAGGATCCTTTTGCCAAAAGAAAAGAAAACAAAAAGGGAAGAGTTGAAAAACAGGAGAAACATCGGCTACAGAACTTGAAAAATGCTGCCAAGTTTGGGGCTTTACCTAGGTTTGTCTCTTAATCATTTCCAATTAGCCTTGAGGTTTTTATTGCATGGTGGCATTCTATTTGTTTCTGTTCTCATTATAATACAATATACATCATATTGTATTACTTTTTCGTGTAATTTATTTTGTTGATAATTGGTTCCTTTCTAGAAATATAGATTTGAGTGGAGTCACACCTTAGCCTGTTATTTATCGGTTGGAAAATATAGTGTCAACTGTTTCATAGTTTGTTGGAGGGTTTTGATCTTTTGACATTTGTATACCTTGCACATAGTCATGGCGTCATGGTTTTGTTTTCTCTTGAACAATTTGTCTGATTGGTGTGAAGAGGATGGCGGGGAGAACTAAAGAGTTGAGAAAAAGTGTATTTTCTGCTAAATCAATCAAGGAGGATTTTATTATCCTTTTATCTTTCTTTCTCTCAAGAAAACTAGAGAGGAACCATAAACTTATCATAAAATCTGATACATAGTGTCTTATATTATGCTAAAAATATGTGAGATACTAGCTGGCCAATCAGTAACAGTAGCAGTTGCAAAGTACTAATTGTCTAAAAACCACTGGAAATGAAATCTAAATATTTTCTATTTGCAGCCATGTTCAGTTGGCTGCTACTGCTCTGCCCATAACAGGAACTCAAGCAGCACCTCAGAAGGTTACCAAGGATGTATTAGGCAACGTAGCAGGAATTGCAGCAACCGCCACAGCTAGTGGTGGGAAATTTGACAAGAAATTGCCAGGAGAAAAGGCTCCACAACATAAAGGAAAATACAGAAAGGTGTGCACCGTGCTCTTTTACATAAATCGGCTTATTTTATATCTATGTAAATTTTTTTGGTGTAGAAGCTGTTATCTTTCATTAGATTTGCTGATTAGCTTCATTTGTTCTATTTTCATCTAGTTCTTGCCAGTGGTAGAAGGAACAGGAATCGGATCAACAGAGAGGGAGCAAACTGAAAAAATATTGAACAAGATCATGGCCAAGAATAACCATGACATACTCAATGTTACCAAGGTACATTCAAATCATCTAGTGAAGCAACATGTATTTCAATTTTTGCTAGTAGTTTTCTTCCCTCATAATTGTTCTGTGTATTATAGGCTGTCACAGTGCACAATGTGAAGAAGGAGAAAAGCCGAAAGAGCGATAAATCGAGGGCTTCATCAACTAATAGCAAATTGAAAACTCAGAAGAAGCCTTTTAAAAAGGGAAATGCCAAGAAAGACCACTCAAAAGGAAAGTAGTTTAGATTTTATCGAAACCTGTAGAGTTTTTTGGAAACTCTTTAGTGGTTTAATTAAAGTTTTGTAGACGATTATTTTACATATCAATTGTTATCCATTTTATCATGTTGTTTATGTCTTCCATCGAAACATCAGATATCTCGATTGATTATTACACAATTATTGGTAGAGTAAAATTACAAAGATTTATTCCTAGTAAAAAATTCGACAGCAACACTTTTTTTTCCCTTCATTTCCTAAATTGTGTTATAACTTTTGCCGAAATAGAAAACGAAATTAAGCTCTAACGTTAATTAATTGGAAATTAATACATAATGTACGTTTATAATTTAGGGTTTTATATTGAAAAGAAGAAATTTTAAATTTTCAAAGAATTGAAAACTCTTCCTCCAACGTATTTTTAACTGAATACTTTTTTTGATTTATTGTGTGTATGTGTACATAATGGAATTAATAGTCGATTAATTTAATTCGTTTGATTTCTGAAATTTGAATTCAATATGTCAACAATTAAAACACTTTTTGTATTATAAAATAAACATGCACATTAATCACTATATCTATGTAAAATATAAAATAAACATGCACATTAATCACTATATCTATGTAAAATAAAATAAACACTTTTTGTGCCATTTCTCATCTTCTCCATTTTTTTGTTGTTAAAATGTAAAATATAATATTGTTTTGTAGTTTTTTTCTTTAATTTAGTCGCCATTGTTTACTATAAAAAAAAATCATAGTAATTATTTTTCATTTCTCTCTTCAATTTTTTAATTATTCTTATGTATATATTTTTTCTAATAGAGACACTAGGTGTCAGATAGAACTTGATTGCATAATACAGACATGCTTCGAGAGTGTTATCGGTTGGATTAAAACAAAACAGTTTATATATTATTTAAAGATGGTCTATATTTAAAAAAGATTTATGATTTCAAAATTTAAAATTATAAATTTGAAGCATCCAATGAAATATCCAACGGCCAGAGAACAACTCGAGAGTATTTTACTAGATACAGTTTTGCCTAGATGCCATCTAACTATTTTTTGTATTGACAGATGCAATCCCAATCAGTGTTACCTCTGCCTAAAAGTTGGAAGATGTAGGAATTGTCTTTTTCATTCTTTGTTTTTATTATATATTGAGAATGTATTAGTTGCATGTAACCGCTTCATGAATTACCATTCCGCAATTATTGCATTTCAATTTTAGTTTGTTCTTTTCTCGTGTTCTTCGCTCACCGTCTTCAATTCTTATAAAAATTATAATAATAATAATAATAATAATATTCTAAATGCTTTTCTTTATTGATTCTCATATCTCATTCTCAGCTACATAATATTCCAACGCGATATGAGATTCATTCCATAAAAATAATAACACCCATTTTGAATTTCTTCATTAACTTTCACATTTATCACTTAAAGTTTCATTCTTTTTTATGTTGTCCAAGTTTTCAAGATGCTTCAGCTTCGCCGCTTCCAGAGATTGGTTATACCGTCAATCTTTCACCGTCGCCGGTCTCCGCTCCGTCGTCACCGATCTCGGTGAAGGAACCACCATGCATTGTTGGGTACCTAAATTACACAATCCAAATAATCCAGCACTTGTTCTTGTTCATGGTTTTGGCGCCAATGCAATGTGGCAATACGGTGAACAGCTTCGGCATTTCATCGCACACTTCAATGTATACGTCCCTGATCTTCTCTTTTTTGGTGGTTCCTTCACATCAAGGACAGAGAGAACAGAATCTTTTCAAGCTATGTGTTTGATGAAGCTCATGGAGATTCATGGGGTCCACAGAATGAACTTGGTTGGGATAAGTTATGGTGGATTTGTTGGGTTTAGTTTGGCTGCTCAGTTTCCTGATGTGATTGAGAAGTTAGTTTTGTGTTGTGCTGGTGTTTGTTTAGAAGAAATTGATATGAAAAATGGGTTGTTTAGCGTTTCTACTTTGGATGAAGCTTCTAGTATTTTGTTACCACAAACTCCTGATAAGCTTAGGGAATTGATGAGATTGTCTTTTGTTAAGCCTGCTAGGGGTGTGCCTTCTTGGTTCCTTGAAGATTTCATTCAGGTATGTATCAATATCTATGAAATACAGACACCAAATACTACACTGACACCGATAATGACACCGATAATAATTTGAGAAAATGAAGATGGTGACCTTTGATCAAATATAGTTGATTTATCACATTACTCTTCTAATGAATTTTATATCATGTATGTGATTATTAATTTGGACAGGTGATGTGCACAGATCACATTGAACAGAAGAGAGAATTGCTTGAGGCAATACTAAAAGATAGAAAACTTTCCAACCTTCCAAACATCAAACAGGTATACATATGTATCCTCTTACTATGTGTTAAAATTGTAGGTATTCTTTCTTTATTTCTAAATTATACCTTTAGTTTTCCAACCTAGTAGATATGGCTCAGTTGCATTGCTGTCTATGAAGCATTGACATAGACATGAGCTCTAGATACAACACTCACTGATACAGACATAGGCATGAGTACTAGATACATCTTCTCATTTTGGGATGCATTGATTTCTAGTTATCTAAGACACACACTCACAAAACCCAGCTAGTATATGATTCACCTTCTTTTGAGTATTGACAACATTTTTTTGTTTTCATTGGAGCAGCCTACTCTAATCATGTGGGGAGAGCAAGATCAAGTATTCCCTCTGGAATTAGGCCACAGATTAAAAAGGTGATATTTCAACTCAGTAGAAGTTCATATTTCTGCTTATAATATGATTTGAAAACGTGCATAGTGTTAAACCAGTTTAACGTGAATTTCTTCTCTTTCGAGCAGACACATAGGTGAAAATGCTCAAATGGTGATCATCAAGAATGCAGGACATGCAGTAAACATAGAAAAGCCGAAAGAGTTTGCAAGGCACTTGAAATCATTCCTCATAGATGCAGACTCGCGCCCCTCCTCGTCGCCTTCTTTGAAAGAGCAAATCCAGAAGACATTATCGTTCGATTTCAGTAAGTCATAGAACTTGTGTTTTTGGCAAGGGCATCAAGGACATCCAATTTTCCATTTATCTTGGGGAAACTACATTTTTGTGAAGGAAATTACTACTTTCACTTTGTTGGTTTATTGCAAGCAAATGACCAAGTTTAATTCATCTACTTTGTTGGTCATGCTTGGTGGTGGAGGAGATATAAATATTAATTTATCAAACAACTTAAATTGTTTTTCAGAAAACATATAGTGATTCACACAAGGGATATCATTGTATAATACTTATTTTGTGCTATTGCAGTCAGGTATTGGTCAGGCTGGGGTGCATTGGCATGGTGTGTTGCTCTATTATTATTGCAGCCAATATTTGAAACCAAATTGTTTGTAATGCTTCTTATCATCTTTTTTCTAAATTTCTCCCTTTGTTTCCTCTTTCTTCATAATACTTAATATGAATCAGATGCACTCACACAGTATTAGTATCGATTATTTGTTGTAATTGGGAAGTTCTCTTCGATTTCTATACACAGTTAGAGTAAAGATCATTTCCATTTTTATAGATAGATCCATTACTATAGTTTTTGAGTATATAAAGAATTTCCATTTCTATAGTGTTGGATGCATTAATTCAAACCTTTATATGATGGATCCATTACTTTAATTTTAGAGTATATAAAGAATATCCATTTCTATCATTTTATATAATTGATTAAATTTTTTAAAACTAATTATATCATGGTAATATGGTAAAATTTTATGTATTGATTCCTTTGATTAAAAACAGTTAAACGCGTCTGACTGTGTTCTTATGTATTTGTTTTGAAACACCATATAAAAAACATTTTTTTAAATATTATTGTGCAAAACACAGTTGAAAAAATATCTCATCATATTCTTTATGAGAAAAAGATAGAGAAATCAAAATTATCAAATCTTTTTGGTATAAAATAAAATTGTTTTGACAATGTGTTTTGAAAGTGGAGAGTGACACGTGGTGATAGTAATGAATGGTGTTGGTGTTGGATAGTGATGACGATGATGAAGGGTGCAGGGAAATGACAAAAGTTATGGGAAATCCCAACAAAGTGATAGTGAAGAATTTGGATTTGTCATAAATCAGTGACTCGATAGAGATGGAAGGACTAGATGTTAAATATATTTTATTTTTTATATAAAATTTTTAAATTTAAAATTTAGATGGTCTAATCTTAATTGAAGTCATTCAGATAATGTCAGCACATATATTGTGTACTCTATCAAATAACAATAACTGATAATTATATTTTATTGTGTTCTGCTTTAAAATACAATTTTAAGAAATTAAAGTTACAACTCTTAACTATTCAATTTAAATTGCTAATTAATATCATTTTACATAATAAAATTGATCAATTAATATTATTTTACATATTAAAATTGATAGTAAAATCTGAATCTAAATTCAACAATTAAAATAAACAATTGCATACAATTGAGTACTTCTAACAATTAGTGTGGAAGGTGGTAGAGAGCAACGAAAACGACAACTTTTGTTTGAAGTCATGCAACGTTGACGACGGTATTGGGTGATGGCGCTGACAATATTGAAGAGTATTAAGTTACAATGATGATAGTGACAAAAGTGTGATCAATACTATAGTTTTAATTTTTAATTTGTATTTGTAATTACACTTTAACTAAATTGTGGATATTTTGACGCTTGGGATATAATTACGGTGATTGTGGTTTTTATTATATTCCCGTATTATTGATATAATAATTTATTACTTATCTTACGTACAATCCAAAATAAAATATAAATAAATAAAAGAGTTAGAAGAGTTAGAAGAGTTAGAAGAGTCGTCCATGTTCTCTGCAAGGAATGGAGGATGGTTGAACAAACAAGAAAAGAAAATCCCTATTAACTTAATTATTTAATCATCATTTTTAACATTTTTTTAAAAAATAATATCAACAATTTGATTGTAATCAATATTTATAAAAAAATTATTTTTGATAGAAACAAAAAAAATATTTAATTTATCTTATGGAATATTAACTAACAAATAGGATTTTAATAGTTGCAATTTTAAAAATTTTATTTCTTCAAATGCAACATAGTAACATGAATAATTAATAACTGTGCATATAAAAATAATTAAATTTTAAAAAAACTCAATATCATAATAGTTTGATTTTAAAAACTCCTCAAATGAATTTTAAATCTTCAAACAAAATTTACCATCAAAGTTATAAAAATGATCATATTTCAGTAAATTTTAAAGTTTTTATTATAAAATAACCTAATATTTTAATTCTAAACAAAAATTCAATTATT
>JBBPBR010000001.1:1050373-1065804 GCA_037974775.1 Cicer pinnatifidum
TTCATGACAAATTTGCTGATAAAATTTTGTTATTTTAGAGATAAATTTGTGAAAATTGTAATTACACATAGATTAATTATAAACAAATTCGTTAATGAAAGATTTAAATTTCATTAGAAAAATAGTCTATGTTATAATGATATTTACGAGATCAACATATTCAATTAATATGTCATATTATAATCTCTAATGATAAAAATTTAAATATAAATAATTTTAATTTTATAATTTTAGGGATACATTAGCTAATTGGTAAAGTTCAAAAATTACTTTGATTGACATTAAAAATTTAAATGACTAATTTGTTCATTCATTTGATTAAAAAAAATAATTAATTCCTCCGAGAAATTATAGCTAAGAGCGATTAGTAATCTCAATTGTGCTCAAATTCACTATTACATATGCTATGATAAATAATGTGAAATTATTTAATTCGAGTTTCATCTTTGTGAATTGTAATTTTATTTTGTATCGTAAGTTGTATCTTGAATAGTTTTTCATTAATATATTTATTGATTTATTAAATAAAAATTATACTTTCAACTATTATCATCTATCATAATTAAAGTTTCAAATCACTTTTACCTTTAACTATATGGGTACTTTAAACTATTCGATATTTATTGTAATAAATATTTTAAAAATATTTATTAAAATATTAAAATAAAAATATAATATTTAAATCAATACATTTAACTCTTTAAAATTTAATATTTGTCACACAAAACATCTTTCTTTTTTAATTCCTAAAAGAAGTGCCGTTAATCACTTATTAGCACCAACCTATAAAAAAAAATAATGACAGAAAAATAAGGATGGAATGAGCAAAGCAATATTCCATATTTTTGGCGAAACAAGAAAATATAATATGTATGGTGGGAGTGACAAGTGAGAAAATCCAGCAAATTGAATTGAAATGAAAGGTATCTTGGAATAGGATCATTCCTGCTGGCTGAATATTACTTTTCCTATTTTGACCCTCGCCTGAATTAAATGAAAATAAAGAAAAAGTAGTAATAATAATATTATCATTACTACTAAAGTAAATGTAATAAAACAAAACAAGCAGCGTATACAACTCAAATAAGATGGAGTACTGCACTATGCACCTAATTATAACAAATATTATTTAAACTTTTTTATTATAAAGAAACAGAGAAAATTAAAAAAGAAAAGAAAAGGGAAGAATAACTTATTCAACCAAAAATGGGGAAGGGGAAGAATGCGGAAAATACGGACGGTGGCATTCCGATGCCACTTCCACTTCCGCCGCTTCTCCTAACCCTAATTTCTTCCCTTTTCAACACCGCCACCGACAACAATAACAATTCCTTCCTCTCCTTCTCTTTCAATTACAAACTCTTCCAAACCCTTCGTTTCATAATCCTCACTTTTTACATTTTTCTCCTTCGTTTCATTCCTTCTTTTTTCTTCTTCGAAAGTTACGACAACGCCGTCTCTAAGCTCAATTTCAACCCTAATAAATACTCACACGATAAAAGAAACGATACTGCAATTGGTCGCGCTCTTTCTCAGCTTCTTTCTGCGTTAAACGATATTCCTGTTAGTTCCAGAAAATACGAAGTTGTTCGATCGTTAACGGAGAAGATTATCGATGATAATCATAACGACGGTGTTCATTCGTTGCGTGAGGTTAATCGCGTTGCGCTTGCAGCGGCGTTTGGGAGGGCGTTGAGGCAGCTTGAAGGGAAGGTGGCGGAGTGTGGAGAGGGAGATGTTGAAGGTGAAGGAGAGGGAGGAGAGTATTATTATAGGACGGTGAGGCGTGGGATACGGAAGGTGGTGAGGGTAGTTGGTTGGAGGGTTAGGGGAGGTGAGGGAAGTTTGTGTGGTGTTCCGGCAGAGAAATTGGCGGCGGAATTGGTTTGGATGGTTAAGAAGATGGTGGATTGTGGTTGCACCGATGAAGCGCTTCGGAGATGGGCAGGTGCTTCTAATTTGGGCTTCCTTGCTCTTTCTGCTGACCCTCGTTTGCAGGCTTCGCTTGTCAAACTTGCAGGTAATTATAATCATTCTTCTTCTTTATTAATTCTTTCATTTTTTTTTGTCTTAATATTAATTCTTTATTTGTTCAACAAAAATAATAATTTGGTGTTGCAGATCGTCTTTTCTTCATTACGTATTTAACTTGCATGCAGACTCGTATAAACTTTTTCTGTAGATTAATATCATATATTTATTTTTTGTGTGATCAAAATACAATATTGCTAATGCTCCCTATAGATGGGTTGAAATTTTAATTTTAGACAGTAACAACATAACATATCAAAATGTTATTAAAAAAACATATCAAAATGATACCACAGAACCATTTGATTTTAGTGTTGAATGGTGATGCAGACGATTAGCGTGTAACATTAATAATAGTATAGTATTATTTTGTAGCCGCAGTTTAAAATAATGCTGGTAAAATATTTTATTCTTATGATTGTAAGTGTCAAATTATTTTATAGTGTTTATCTCTTTTCCTCTTGATTTTATTATAGTGAACAGATTAATGATCTCTTTATTATTGTTGCAATTTTTTCTTCTTAATATTTTATCTCAACAACAAATGATGTAAATAAGCATTGAGGTTTAGATCTGCAACACTAAAAAATTCCCTTGGTGGAGATTTAATGACCTAGATATTAGTTGAGAATCTTGAGAAAAAAGTCACTGTCGCATGAATAAAGCTGGTTTGAAAATAAAAGCTTGATGGTGTGGTGTGAACGTAGGTTGGGAAATTTTTAAGATAAAAATCCAGAGATAATATGGCCGTGAATTGTTCAAACATTTTGTCAAAACTGTTCTGTTAGTGGTTGATATCATTTCTTCAAATGCAAGAAGACAAAAATGTTATCCAACTTGTTATTTTAGCAAGGGCACGTGTCTTGTTCTCATCATCATTAAAAAATTAAGCAAGCTGCATTAGATAAAGAGCTGTATATAATATGTATTCTACCTTGAAAAGTTTCAATAATATAAAGACTTGATTATTAAAAAAAATACTTTTGACACCAATGGCAATAATTTTTTGTTAAAAAAATAGCTATAAAATGTTTTTCTTATTTAAATTAGGCAAGCCATAAAATATTTCTAAGAATGAATGAAGTGTGATTGAAATATTATATGACTATATATTATATTATTCTTTTATTTATTTTAAAATCTAAAATATATATTGAAGTGTATACTTTGCCTTCCTTTTTTCTGCTCTCAAACAGCTGCCAAGGCTTCATACTCTCATTAGATTGACTTGTCCCATCAAAAGAAATGTGAAAGTTACATTGTAATGGAGTGAATCCCATAGACCATTTTATTGAATTACTTACGTTAGAATAGAGAGAACCTATAGAAGAAGAATAGAGAGACAGAGAGAGAGACAGGGAGAGAGGGAGATAAAAGAAGGTTACTACATCACACATTTCACACCCTTCCCAGTTTTCCTTTCCCTGTCTTATACGCTTTACCCTCCCATCACTTGTTCCACGTGCTTCTTTCCCATTCTGTTACAACCAATTGTTGCTTACTTGGCTTTTCCTTAATTGGGATCATCACATATACATACAATAAATAAAGAGTACCGTGTAAAATTTATAGTACATTTTTACTAACTATATACTCCATCCGACTTTAAATATAAACTAAAAGTGTAATATAAACCAAAAACGTGTACTATTAGGTTAATTAAAAAGAGTACATCAAAATAAATTAACTTTAGGCCAATCATTTTACATGTGTTCGTTTACGTTTTCTAACAGTTGCCCTGAATTTTCGTTGCAGCATTCCTTTTCAAAGAAGTTAAAGACATGGGCGTAGATGAAATTGAGGAAAGCAAGATGAAGCAATGTTTGCAAGTAAAGTTAAAGATGTTACAAACATGGCTGCCATTGTTGTGTAGAGCCAGTAATGGCACTGATGCCCCGGCATTGAGCATCAATGAGAGGGCTGAGCTAGAAAGAGTGTTGGAAGGCATTATAGAGGGGTTAGAACAAGAGAAGCAGGAACAGGTTCTATCTCTTTGGCTCCACCATTTTACACATTGTTCATCCACTGACTGGCCAAACCTCCATTCATGCTTTGCTCGCTGGTGCTGTACATCTCGCAAGCAGTTGCTGCTTTTGAACGATCATTGATATTTTATACACTTTGCAATTCATGCACAAGCAATCAATTACAGTTATCCAACTACAGCTCTAGTTTTCAAAAGTTCAATCACCATTCCACTTAAATGTCTTGAATAATGTAAAAAAGATAAATGGGTAACAAGTCTTATTATCATGGGAATAGATAGAGAATATGTAGATATTAATTGTATGTTTAAACCGTTACACCATTCATAAATTTGGTAGTGTTGCTTCTTATCGAGCCACTGTGTTGGTAATGCCTGTTTAATATGGTTGATGTGGCCTCTCTATCTATGAAGGGTACAATTTCTCTTAAATTTGTCATATCACAATTCTATGGGGGTTCGTTTATTTACTTTCTCCACATCAACTATTTTAGAATCTAATTTTTCTTTTGCCACATTTGGTCATGAATCTATGTTTTGAAACACTGTTGGATCTATAAATCTATGTTTTTAAGAAAATACTTTCCATTTTCTTTCTATTCTGTGAAAATCGTAGCATAACAAATTCTCCAAAAAAGAGAATTCGGTCAAGAATTACCAAAAGGAAGTTATTTATGGAGAATTTTCCTCGTTACCTTGCACAAACCTATAAAAATTAAAAAGTCTAATGCAATGCATTTTTTTAAAGCAGAACAATTTTTTGGGGTAGCATAATCAAGCTTGAATCAAATAGTCCAATTATTACAAATAGACAAAAATAGATGATAAGGAAAGGCATTCGTAAATGCGGCAAATGTGGCAGTAACCATTGGCACAGTGAGGTGGTAGTACTACAGCACTTATTTTCCTTTCCCAAATCAACACTATTTTATTTTATTTTATTTTCCTCTTATTCATTTTATTTTCCAAAGCCCCTGTCAATTATGCATCACATTGCAATAAACTTCGAATAAATATCGAATTTCTCAGAACACGACAGTTGTGGATCCTGCAAAGAAAACCCATTTTCAATCAGCTCCTTATAGGTTATTAAAGTATATAATATGATATCAATATATTTGTATGAGAACTGATGCAATACATGAGCATACTGCTGCCGATTGTCCATGGCATTCTGTTGATAATCCGGGCCAAAAGTTCCTTCTCTAGCCCCACGGATTGTAGAACGCATGGCACTAAGCAATTGACCATAAGTCAGTCTAGGTTCAACTTGCATGGCTTGGATGAAACTGTAAGTCAAGGCACCAGCACTTTCACTACCACTAAAGGCCTAATAAACCAATCAAAGTCTTGGATCAGAGGTAAATTACATTTTAATTCAGATAAATACAATCCGTGACAGGGATAAAAGGATGCATCAATCAGCATTCATTACTAATATTACTAACCGATGTGTCTGCTGCATTTCCATCATCATCACAAGCTGAAAAACAAACTGCTAGCCCACCTCTAGTGCCCTTGTAGCCAGCTCTGGAACTTCTATGATCTTCCCATCCATAATAACCTTTTCTGTTTTACTCCAAAGAAAGAAAATCATATCTAGGTTTATAAGGGTCTGTTTATTTTGAGTAAACATTTTCTGTTCGGTCTTTACTTTTAATCACAAAACTTTCACCTTATTTTTAATCTATTTCAAACATTTGTACATGAAATATTTTGTTATTTAGATTCATGACATATATACATACACATACATAGTTTTGATTCTTAACTAACCTGTTAATCCTGCACATAAATGGTAAATCAAGAACCGTCCCACTAAAGCATGTATCAATGACAGCATGGAGTTTGGCACCTTGAGGTAGAGGCCTAACAATTGTAGAGTTGATCTCATCGTCAACAATCTTCCCTTCGTGTTCGTAATCAACAGGGCATATTGCTTCATCATACCCATCAACCTCATCCATGCTACGGTCAACTTCCCTTGATCCATGTCCTGAGAAGTGAAGCACCAATGAGTCCCCTGGTTGGCAGCCCTCAACCAACCACCTCATTGCCATTCTCATGTTATATTTTGTTGGGATTCTCATCTGATTTCTCTCTCCTGGATCATCTGCAGGTTTTTTTCAGTATCATTATATATAAATAGACAGAATAGCATGAAAGGAATGAGATTGAGACCATATTTGGCTTTTGGTGTTAGACATCTACCTTTAAGTCTAATTAAACCATAATCATCATCATCTCATAGGACATTAGCATCTGAAGTATGTCAACTTTAATTTGCAGGTGTATATGAAATATGAAACTGGTAACATGTCTAGTATAGAACAACAATAAATTGATAATAAGCATCATTAGCTAGTTAGTAGTACCTGTGAGCATGCGAATGGAATTAGCAGGAAAACCCAACTTCTCAGTAAGAAAGTATTTCATGCAGTGAACATCATTGAGAGAACCTTTAATTCTGTTAACCCGATTACCATAACTAATGCCAAATAAGACAGCCCTTTTGTTACCATATGGAGAAGGAGGTGTCATTGAAGGTTGTGGGCCCCTCAGTGGCTGTTGCCAAAACTGTTGTCTTCCATAGGTAGGAGGATAGTTTGTGAAGGAAGTTATGTTGTTGTTGTTATCGACAGAAGAGTAATTGGGTCGGAGTGATGGTTGTTGGTTGAAGCCCTGGGAATGGCATCCAGAACATATAAATGTTATGGAAGTGGCATAGGCTTCTACTTCTACTGGCACTTGTATAGCCCTTCCACACTGACTGCATCTTGCTCTTCTACTTGCCATCTTTTGGAGCTTTGCAGAATATTTTGTTTGGTAAATGTTCTGGTGATGAACTTCAGTTGGAGGTGTCTCTATTTAATCAAGTGTGTTGGAACCTTTTTGTGATAGGATGTTACAATGTGGACATATAGAATCACATTCTATTTGTCTTTCCTTAGTGGACACTGGAATATATCAATTATCTCTTTCTTTCTTTCAAAATATGATTTCAATAGCATATTATTCACCAATTGATTGCTGAGATGAAGATGACAGAATGATGACAAAGGAGATTATTTTTTTTAGAGCTAATTAGTTACAATAGTTGGTTTTATATGATAACGAATTGTAACCGGAAAGAAATAAAGTAGGGAGATGATGAGACTAATATTAATTAAGTTCATATTTTTAGCGAGAATTTTTTTATCTCATGTGTAATCCTATTCGGTTTAATATTTTTAGATTTCCTATATTTTTCCTTTTTGACATATTTTGTTTCCTTTTTGATAATTTTTATGCGCATCCTTTATTGATATTATTTGAATTAGTCCTAACATGTTTGCCACTGAACTTTGAAAGAATGAGCATTCGTGCATTCTTACATTTAAGATACAAAAGTGTTGGGGATAAAATGTTTTATTTAGGTGCTTAAGCTTTTGGGTTGGTGGATTCTCAACATGGTATCAAGTTAACCATGCAGTCTAAAGTTTTGTTTTGGATTGCGCCCAGATCCAATTCTTAATGGACTCTACTGCTGAGACGCACGCTAATAAGCTGCACTACAATAACAGCAGGATCCGCGTTGAACGATTATGTAGAAATCACGCCGAGATTCTCTCAATGGCTTCTGCAGGATTTGACCTATTTCATCCTCAGACATGTCTCTCACTCTTCTCGATCACACACCCGACTTGAGCTTCAGAGTATGTGTAGGTACACCACTCTCATCCGAGGAAAGAGTAGTTGTCTGTCGACTTGAGCTTCAAGTTTATTTCTTTTATTTTTATTATTCTAATAAAAGTTCAAAAAAAAAGGTGGTATGCATTTTAACTTGACAACTTAAGCTTTTAGAATAGTTAGTTCATTACAAAAAGAACACACTTAAACCAGCCTAGCTGACAACTTCCCCTAGGCCACATTCTTTGGGATTACTCTCATCCTCATTGAACATTGATAATGTTTAGAACAATTTTATAATACATTCATTAATTCATCTACCTAGTTTCTTGGCAAAAGATTAGAATTGATCTACCTCAGCAAAAAGAACAAACAAGAATAGAACCAAAATTCAACTGTGTAATTTACATAACTCATTCACCTCCTTAATATATCATAAACACATAAATAAGAGAGAGTAGTTTATTCTCGGGAATGACTTAATTTGCATCAATGTTTAGGAACAAATGATTCAGTACAGTCAAGTACTTCCCTTATTCCCAACTACACATCAGTCTTTTTCAGGGTACCCTTTATTTATGTGTCACATTAGAAACAACTTGGAAGAAATATCAAACTTCTCAGAAGATGACAATTGTGGCTCCTGCAAAACACATTATGAATCAACTTCATGTAAGTTAGGATGCTATAAATAAATAAATAATTGATGAGAGCCTCAGCCTTTTATATAACCGATCAATACATGAGCATACTGTTGCCAAGTGTTTCTGGCAAGATCTTGGCCTTTTAGTTCAATTTTTCCTGCTTTAGCCCATTGGTTTGTAAAGATCATGGTGTTGAGCAAGTGGCCATATGTCAATTTAGGTACATCTTGCATCACTTGGAGGAAACTGAAAGTCAAAGCCTATTCAACCATCAAAAGCCTTTGTTTTTTCAGTAACAGTTATGAATATTGATTCTAACTCGTGTACATCAACCATTAGAATGGAGAAAAAAGATGCATAATTCATTATTACTAACCGATTTCCTTGCAACATTTCCATCACCATCGTCATCACAGGCTGAAATGCAAACAGCTAGCCCTCCTTTTGTGCCTTTGTAGCCAGCTCTCCGGTGTCGATGATCTTTCCATCCAAAATAACCCATCCTGCTTGAACTCAACATAGCCTATTTTTAATGCATCAGACCATCTTGTATAAAATAACATTAATTCATAAACAAACTAACCGGTTCATCTTGCACACAAATGGTAAGTCAAAAATTGTTCCACTAAAGGATGCATCAACAAGGGCATGAAGTTTAGCACCATGTGGTAGAGGCCTAACAATTGTAGCATTGATTTCATCGTCGAGTATCATCCCCTCATGCTCATAATCAACAGGGCATATCGCTTCATCGTACCCATCAACCTCATCCATGCTATGGTCTTTAACCCTTGATCCATGTCCACAGAAGTAAAACACCAACGAGTCCCCTGGTTTGCAGCCCTCAACCAACCACCTCATGGCCATTCGCATGTTACTTTTTGTTGGAATCATGTTTTTCTCCTTGGAGTCATCTGAAGGACGTGTAATAAAAGTGTTAAATATATAAACATGATTAGTAACAATTATGTCATAAATAATAAACAATGCAACACATAAGCATGATGCATATGGACAGAACATATGCAACACAACATAAACATATCTCTGTTTCTAGCATATTGTACGCTGTGCGGATCCCTATCTATACCACTGGATAGAAGGATTTGAAAAGAAAGTACCTGTGAGCATGCAAACGGAATTGCTAGGAAAACCCAACATGTCAACCAGAAAGTGTTTCATGCACCGAGCATTATTCGCAGAGCCTCTAAGCTTCCTCGGTGCCCCTGCGTTAGCATAACTGATTCCAAATAACACAGCCCTCTTGTTACTAAATGCAGAAGGAAGCCTCAATGGAGGTGGTGGCTGAAGCTGAGGATAATAGGAAGGGACATGTGTTCCATAGGTAGGAGGATAATGCATGCTGAAATTGTAGTTGTAGATGCTAAGGAAAACTGATCCATTCCCATTTCCTGAAATGTTCTGAGGTAGGTTGTTTATCAATGTTTTGTCCTTGTGTGTGCCATCATCACCATCCTTAAATACAGGATTAGCAGATGTAATAGACTTCAATTCCAGACTAAGCAGCTCTTGTTTTGTGTTAGTGTACTTAGCAATTGCATTATCCTGGTTGTGCTGATAAGTGATACTCAAGTTGGTGTTTTTCATGACAATTTTCAAGCAGCTAAATGCTTATTGATATAGTGAGTGTGAATCTGAGCTTAGCTGCACCTAAATCATGTTTGACAGACTCAAGACAATGAGGGAAGGAGAATCATCTAAGATAAGATTTATATATATGTCTTTGAATCATTATCACTTCATCAAGAACCAGATGCTGCAACCCGTTCTCAATTCTCTCTTGTATTATACGAAAGGAAGACCCATATTATTTTAAGAAGATTATATTCTTTGTATGCAACTTGAAACTGAATGGCGTGCCAATATTGACTCGACTCTTTCCTAATTAATTATATAGTGAGACAAGAGAGTGTGAGGAATCTAGTCTGGAAAATGTTCTGTAGTTAGTCCTATAATATTCTTCATTTCTTCTTTTTTAAACCTCCCACAAACATTTTTCACTGATTTATTGGATGAGGTTTTATTTTAGTCTCTCATGCTAAAAAGTTCTTCAAAATCGAAATTATATGCTTTCGGTCTCATGTTAACCAATCGATAACGTTAAAGAAGAACATATTCATTATTGATCAATACCAATTTACATAAGTGCTGCTCTTCTACAATTGCAAATTGTGGTTGGATCGGTTACTTTAGGATTAAAAAAAAGGCGGATTTTTAACTTGGAGATTCCCAAAAGGACTCTAATCAAGATTGCTCTTTCTGTCGAATCGAAGCATGGTTGCCAAAATTAACCATAAACAAAGTAACATAATTTAAGTAACGCATTCATAAATTCATCTACATAGCTTCTCAGCAATAGCTCATATAACATTTGATCTATCATAGCAGAGAACAAACAAGAATAGAACACAAATCTCAACAATGTGATTTAGATAACTAATGCACGTAGTCAATATAAATTGAGGGAACAAACATCTATATGAGGAGTTTATTGTCCAAAATGACTTAATCCGCATCAATGTTTAGGAACAACTAGTGTTTGCACAAAACACATGAAATGAGACAATACAGCAATACAATACAATACAAAATAGTACTTCCCTTGTTAGTTTAAAACGAAACCTCGCCAACTGGTCACGTGTCTTTTTCTTCCAACAGGACAGACCTCCCCTTCCTGTTGTGTTATGTGTCACATTAGAACAAACCAACTTTGAATAGATATCAAACTCCTCAGAAGACTACAGTTAGGTGTAGCTCTTGCAAGATGCACTCAGAATCAACTTTATGTAAGTTATGGTATTTGTAAATATATATAGTGTATTATAAATAAATTTTTTTATACTTTGTGTAACTGATGTAATATATGTGGGCTGATAGCGCTTCCAAGTGTCCCTTTCAACTTTCCTGCTTTAGAGTTTAACCCAATGGGTTGCAGAGTACATCACATTGAGCAAGTGGCCATATGTCAATTAAGGTACATCTTGCATGGCTTGGAACTTGGAAGAAACAGGAATCCGTAAGTGATGGCCCAAATCAGCCTTCAAAGACATTGTTTTGAGAAACTCTAACTGATTTACTTCAAGGGCTTTGTTTTGTTCCGACATGCATACTCAAAATGATATTCTTGTATGAACATCAAATTTCTCCGACGATGATAAGAGAGGATCCTGCAATGTTCCAAACATTTCATGAATGAAGAAAAAAATGGAAGGTATCAATGCTTCTTTTAAGCTACAACATAGGTAGCTCGTTTCCTATATCATAGATGATGCATATTTGGGCATAAATAAAATACAAATGATAAATGATTAAATGAGTTTCTTAGCTTTAGAAATTGAAAATATTAGAGATTAATCTAAAACAACTTATCATAATTGTTAAAACTAGTATGCTCCTACTGCTGTGACCAGAAAACACTCGTAGATACCAAATTTGTTTCTATAATCCTAAATCTGAGTCTCTTATGAAAATCTAGTTAAGCTTGCACAAACAGGACTTTTGAAGATCATGCTAGATGCATTTATATCAGGAGAAAAATAATGTTTGCATGAAAGGATATTGGAGACCCTCAACAGCTGCAGTATGGTGCTGTAGCTGCAGAGGATCCGCACTTTTCCCTCTGCACCCCCTACATCCTCTCTATCTTAATTTTCTTCACTCTTGATTGTCTCTCAATTTTTTCATCATCTACTCTCTCTTCTCATTCTTATATTTGCACTATAGATGCGCACAGCAGCAGAGGATTCAAGCTCATGGAAGCCTACCTGCTTAACTCTACGGTGAAAAACGTGTCTCAAGAACCCATTAAAGTGTTTGCTTCGGTGAATCTTCGCAATTTCCTCATGCAACTTTTCTAGCAAACCAGCATATGTGATTCCAGAATGTTCTCTAATTATTTTTGTCAAAAGATAGGTCATAACACCGTTCATCTCATTTCCTCCAAAAGCCTGCACAGATTGGTCACAACTCACAACTCAAGAAAAGAAGGATGTAAACAACAACTGTCTATTGCATCGCAAGAACAGAATAAAAATATATCCAAAAATGCTTACTGCAGTATCAGCAGCCATCTGGCCATCTTCACAAGCGCTGAAGCAAATGGCCAGTCCACCATTTTTACCTTTAGTATCAGGTTCTGTGCCAGGGGGTTTGTTATCCACCCATTTCCAATTGCCACTGCAAGCATATATGCATACAAGAGGTAAATTAATTAGTTGACATTCAAATGACTAAAGTGAGGTTTGGAATGAGTAAATACCCAAATTGGTATTCAAATTTTAGGACTGTATCAATCTAGTTCCTCACATTATCGATATTTTGAAGTGATCATTGAAATTGCAAAATTTTAATCAAATCCATCTCTCCATTGATATTTGTAGGGACTGGAATGACATTAAGTTGGTAATATTGAGGATGAATTTGAAACTAAATGAATAATATGAAGGATGCATTTGAGAACTGATCTAGACAAAAGGACAAACTTGATTAACAATTTACAATTATAGGGATCATGTCGAGATAATGATAACATGGAGGACTATGTTGATACAACCTTACAATTTCAAGGACTAACTTAGTCATTTACTCAGTTTGGAATCAAATAGGAAACATATTTCCAGCACAAAGTAAGTCGTCTGATAATATACTGATGGCTTACATGAAATTTGAGGCAATGGATTAGAAGCAGAAAATTAAATGGAAGAAAATATAGCATTAAACATATATTTACTTACTCGTCTTTTTTATAAACATACATGAGATCAAGAGATGTTCCACTATGACAAGCATCAATAATAGCATGAAGTCGAACACCTTTCTTAAGTGGTCCGACAATGGTAGAATTTATTTCATTGTCAGTGATCATCCCTTCTCTGATAAAATCAACAGGGCAAATAGTTTCGTCAAGCCCATCAGTTTCATCTTCTTTGTGTTGTGCTGGTTGTTGCAAACCATGTCCGGAGAAGTAGAACACCAACGAGTCTCCTGACCTGCAGTCCTTCACCAGCCACTTTAAAGATTCCATTATATTCCTCTTTGTTGGAATCAAATTTGGATCTTTCTGTTCTTCTGCAATTTACAGGTTTCACAGTAATATCAACCTCTTATCTTTCACCATTACCACAAAATCTGGTTCTAGTACTTTGTGTTTTTAGCCCACAAGAAAAGTTAAATTTGTGATGGAATATAACTTTATAATGCATAATTGATAACTCAATTTTGATTTTCCATGACATATATATATACATATATATATATATATATATATAAAGGAAAACACTTGAGTTTTTAGTGGACATTTTAATTTATCATTTCACTCAATATGTCTTAGGGAGCATATCAAATGAGATCAGTTTTACAATGAAAGGTTTATATCTTGACCATACAGGTATATATAGATGGTCGGAGTTATTTAGGTGACACATGATCACTTAAAAAGTCATATAATTTATCTTCTAATTTTGACTATCCATGTATAGTTGTGTGGTATATGTTCTAGGAATGTGAATTATCATATTATAATTCAAAAGGAGTTTTCAATTTAATTAAAAAGCATGAAAGAAACAAATAAACATTAAACAAACACGTGCATGAACTTAGAATTGGTATCAAAATAATCAAAGTTTGTAGCAGATACCTGTGAGGACACGTATGGATTGAATTGGGAATGCAAAATTATTAACCAGTAGAGATTTCATGTTAACAACATCATTGATGGTTCCGCTTAGCTTATATCGTCTTTTGCGGTAAGTAACTCCACATAGAACTGCGCGCCTATTACCGGTTGTAGTTGGATACGATGACAAGGACAATGAATTAGCTACATTTGTGTTAGCATTGTGTAGTTGTTGATCTTGGTTGAACAATTTGGCCCCTCCATTGTTTTCTGCTGATTGTTTATAACCTGAAATGGAATTGCTAACACCGTTGCATTCATAGCAACGGGAAGTACTTGTGTTTGTGGGTACTACAAACTCTTTTTTGCAACCACTGCAGATAAGTTTTGTTTTCCTAGTATGCATTGAACTAAGGAACTTATGGTAATCTAAGCAGGCACTAGCACTGTTTCTGGTTAATGAAACAACATTGTTTTTGCTTTTTCTGGCTTTTAATTTATTATCATCCATTGTTTGAACTTTGAACATGCCAAGTTTATAATAAGCAATCAGCAAGAAGAATATATATAGAGAGAAGATTTCAACTCAAACGTACCATTGGATTTGAGCTGTTCTCAGCTCAAATGTGCATAGTCACCTTTGTTAATGCATTTCCTTTCATGAGTTGAAAATTGTGCTCCAATAATAAACTAAAACTTTGTAATCGTGGCGAACAAAATTGAATATATTTTTTTGTATTAATAAAAAATGTCAAATGTGGGAATCCATTCCTTCAACTGAGCGATGCATAATGGTCACCTTTTAGTGGTAAGGTCTGGTAACTCTGGTTCTGGGCTGGAAACTCGAAAGCTGAATTCGTGTGAAAAGGGATTCATTTATAATTAAATAAGATTACTTGTTATAGTTGGGGCATCACATTTGTGTCGAAGATATGCTTTTATCTATGATTCTCGCATTAAATCGTTAAGAACCAGATGCTCTTAACTATGGTTCGTCTTTCCATATAACTAGATTATGGCCCGCGCGATTCGCAGATATTAATTAATTTTATAAGTTTTGTAAATAATATTTTATATATTATAAATATAATTATCTTATAATATTATTTTATTGATTTAGAATAATTGGATATGATTAGGAAAATTAAAATGATAGAAAATTATGTTTATCACAATCATCTAATTTAATTTTTAAAATATTTTATAAAATTCGTATGATAATTTATTATATAGAATAATTATTTGACTCATTGAACTATGATTGTTAATTTATTTTTCAACATATAATGGTACTTGTATTTATTTGATGAAATAAAATGTAAAATACAAACTCAAAAATAAGATGTAAAAATTTATATTTTAGCGTAGTCTAAATTTATTTATTTTATTAGTATGATATTTTAATTGTGAGCATGAGAAGTTGTTGTAAAAAAAATTATTGAATATATTTTATCAAGAGTTTGTAAAA
>JBBPBR010000001.1:1101543-1129738 GCA_037974775.1 Cicer pinnatifidum
TTTTTTAGGGGCTTTTTGATATTTAATAATTAAATGTTTTCTCTTCTTCATTTCTCCTATTTTCTCTTATATCAAATAATATATTAAATTAAGATTTCTCCTATCTTCCTTTTCACAACCAATCACACCTTAGCATTATATGCTTTTAAATAGTTTTACAAAAATAAAAATAAGAGAGAGATAAGAGAAAAATGAGAAATTTTAGGTGATAAGACCCACAAACAAAATTATGCATGTCCTCAAACATTCATTTTTTCATAATATAGTTTGTTGGTTATTTTTAATACAAACAAAAACAATAGACTATGATAAATAGTTTAAATGAAAAATAAAAAATTAAAAGGAAACATAATTATATAATTTTTTTATTAAATTTTTTTAGCTCACAGTTTTATAAATCTGAGTGAATTTCTTACTAACTAAATCAATTTACATAGACAAAATATAATTATATTAAAAATATAGTTATTTCATTAAATAAAGAAAAAAAAAAACAGTTGAAACGTAAAATTGAAACAAAAAGAGGCGCAACAAGACAGAGAGTGTAAGTGTGGGAAGTGATTTTGATTATTGGAGGTAACACGGCAGCAACGGAATGGGGAAAGAGGTTCAGAGAGTTCTCGAGTTCTACAGCGGAATCGGCGGCATGGTAATTTGCACCCAACACAAACCCTTATTTTTCTTTATTGCAATTTGCAAATTCAAATTCAAATTCAATTTCTGTTTTGTTTTGTTTTGCTAGAGATACTCGTTGATGAAGGCCCAAGTTAACGCGCAAGTCATCGAAGCATTTGAAATCAATAACATAGCAAATGATGTTTATCAACATAACTTTTCTCATCGTCCTTATCAGGTATTGTATTGTGAGTTATGTACTGTTATCATATACTTAGTTTTCTGTATTCATGAATTGTGATCACATGGTTATTGTAAAAAAAAGGTTTTACTCATTAAAGACAACCTATGCTTCAATTTCATGTCGTAGGCCATGTTTGGATAAACAACTCTTATAGCATAAGCACAAGTGCTTATTATATAAATGCTTATGCACTAGCTATTCCTACAACAAAAGATAAAATAAAGGCAAACTCATTTTCCAGGTTATCTATAAGCTGTTTTCATAAGCTATAAGCTGGAAAAGCGATGGAAATAAGCTGAAAATAGTTTTTGGGCATGCCACTAGTTGTTTTCATAAGCTCTCTCAAATAGTCTCACAATAGCTTATGTCTAAAGATAAGTTCAAATAAGTCAATTCAAACAAACCCATAGTAAGGCTCAAGAAAAGGATGACTCGTTATGCGTCTAGTGCTGACAGTCATAAGTCTTACCTTGGATTTATGACTTTAGCTGATGTGCAGCGAGTGGAAGCTGATATAAGCTGAGTTTAAACAGCTCTTCTAAAACACCACAAACTTTTTCCCCCTTCATTTCATCTTGTTGTCGGTCAATAGCCATTTTGGAGTTTGGCTTTACCATCATTGGTAGATTGCGTGAATTTATTAAATGTTTGTGTTGATCTACCTTGATTGGGATTTATTTGTGTTGGCTGATTTAGGGAAATATTCAATGCCTAACTGCTGCTGATCTAGACAAATATAGTGCCGATGCATGGCTTCTTTCTCCTCCTTGCCAACCTTACACGCGACAAGGTGAATTTTTCTTCTTCTCATCCTATGATAAATTATTTATTTAATTCTGTAAGCAAAATGTTGCTCAATAATCTTGTGTTAGGTCTCCAGAAGGACACTGGTGATGCACGGGCTTTTTCTTTTCTTCAGATTCTTGAGCTCATCCCATTCTTGTTGCAGCCTCCAAATATGTTATTTGTAGAAAATGTAGTTGGATTCGAGGTTCGTCTTGTTTAATTCAACATGTTGACTAAGACCCTAGATAAGTTTCATGAATGGTTTATTCTTTTCATTAATTATTTTGTGTCCTTTCTGGCTACAGACATCTGATACGCACGCAAAGCTGATTGAAATACTGGAAAAAACAAATTTTATCACCCAAGAGTTCATTCTCAGCCCTTTGCAGTTCGGAATCCCATATTCTAGGCCTCGTTATTTTTGTCTGGTGGGTATTCTTTTACCTTAGAAAGAATATTCTTTTCTTCTGAAGTGTAATTGAGTTGGTGTCCGACAATATGCTTTCGGATGTGTTCATATAGTTGTTATGCTGTTTTTGTTGCTACTGGCTCTTTAATTGCACTTTAGTATCATGGAAAAAATTATTGCTGATTACTTGATTTGCAATTTGTGTTAATAATGGCTTATTCCACATTTCCCAGATGGTGAAGACAAAAGTAGATTTAGTTAGTCTCATATCTTTAACTAGGATTCTTGCTAGTTGAAGCTTTAAACCTTTTGGCTTATAAGTGTGCAATTATTGACTTGAACCGTTGAATGTGTATAATTCTTTCAGGCCAAGAGAAAACCATCATCTTTTGTAAATGAATCTGTGAACCACCAGCTGATTCAATCTCCAAGACCATTATTTGAGCATTTTAATACAGTTGATAAGGAAGATGATTTATCACTAGAGGACATGCAAAACTTGCTGCAGTCATGTCAACCTATTGAGAAATTTCTCGTATTAAAGAATCCCAGCAACGATATAAATGTTGAATCCGCGGCTTCAACGACCGGTCTATCTAATGATTCTAATGACACTTCTAGAACTTCAGGGAATGATAGTGATCATGAATATGACTCTTTAGACAAGTATTACGTCCAACCAAGCTTGTTAGAGCGGTGGGGAAGTGCTATGGGTATCCTTGCCCCATTAATTTGTTTTGAGCATATTTAAATCATTTTGCTAGAACTTACAACCCTATTTATTCACATGAAACAATAATGCTTCAATAATATTCTCTCTTGACCCCCATTTCCTTAAAAGAGCTTAGATGTTGTTTATCCGGATTCAAAGCGCTGCTGCTGTTTTACGAAAAGTTATTACAGATATGTGAAGGGAACTGGCTCTCTTTTGGCTACTGTTCAGGTTGGGATTCTTAAGAGAAGTATTTTTTGATCATATGGTTTGATGTATTATAATATGACATAACACTGCAATTCATTTATCTCTTTGAAGCACTCAAATGCTATTCTGTGCTTTATAATCATCCTTTATGTCTTATGTTTGATAGCTGTTCACAGTTGTGACTTTGAAAGGTTAAATTAATGATACAAACTCTGGAATGGCTACCTGTTGGGTGTTATAAATTTCTCCATGTTAGGCATATAACATGCAGTTTTCAATATCAATTTGGATATAATACTATTATGATGATACAGCTGAATATGTTTGTTCCCATTCACTTTTTCAAACCACAATGTCGTGTCAGTTTTTTCCCTTTTATGACGAATAGTATAACCACAAGGACATTACACAGATATTTGTCTCAAAATGTTCTTTTTCTGTGTGGGGGGCAGTTTTATTTGGAAATAAATTCAAAATAACAGGTTAACTATTCATGGGTTTTTTAAAATAAATTTTGAATAACTGTTCAACTCTCACAGCTATGAAACTAGTCTCAGTCTTTGCTATCCTGACTCAATTTGAATGTGTATGTAGCCAATGAAGAGGGACAAAACATCACTCAAGGAGCAGGGTCTTAGATACTTTACACCGAGAGAGGTTAGTGGACTTTCTTTATTCTCAGCATGAACTCTTGTAAGTCTGTGTCTATGGTGTGCAAATGCTTGCGCATGAATGCACATGTCTATAAAATTATTGTTTTGATTTCAAGCAGTATTACTAATTTAGAAGGCATTTGTCATCCTGTAACTAGGTTGCAAACCTGCATTCTTTTCCTGAAGGTTTTGAGTTTCCAGAGCACATTAGTCTCAAACAACGGTATGGCATTTTGTTGGCTTAATGAATTGCATTCCTATGTAGAAGGGTTGTTGTTGTAATTTAAAAGATTCTTTGCTTTGCATGATTAATTAGTCGGTTTGGTGAGTGCTGATTTATATCGGCGTTTGTACAATTATTTTGTTTTTGTAATGTTAATGGTCTTCTTTCTTATACAGGTATGCATTGCTAGGGAACAGTTTAAGCATAGCAGTTGTTGCTCCCTTACTTCAATATCTTTTCACTGATGCTTAGTGATTTTTCATTTACAAATATCCATTCATTCAACAGAAGAAGATGGTTTCTCTTGCTATCGTACATCAATCGTGAGATCATGTAACACAGTGCTGTGAGTTTGAATATTTTCACTGCTGAATTCTGTGACCATTCTTTTTAACATTTATTACTATTAGGTGAGTGTGCGAAAAATGTAATTTGAAGTTTGTACCAAGTATCTTGCGGAGTAAAGGATAGGATTACCTCTAGAATATATTTTATTTATTTTAATTTCATTGTGAGTGAATAATGTCATGAGATTTATTTCATATATTATGTGCACTTTTCATACAAGGGTATGTGTGATGATGAGAAGGTCAGATGTAAGCAATGTTGGTTGTGGGTGTTTCCTGGTGAGTTCATGGCTTCATATGGTGGTTGGACATGCATATGTTTCGTTGCACAACCAAAATATTACTTTGGTTTTTATTCCTAAAAAAATTAATATCAATATTTTCAACTTTATTGTTGGGATGTGCGTTGAGTGCTTCTGTAAAATATAAGGTGGCCTATCCCCATTTGTTAGCTTTTAGCAAGCGACTCCTAAAAAAATTGTTGAACTCCAAAATCACTTTTATTATCTGTTCTAAAATGAATGTTTAGAGGCAAGAAATAATGATTTAAGATATAAGGAATTAAAATCAGATTTTTTATGGGATCAAAACTAAAAATAATAAAATGTCTGAAATATCGAGCTTTTACTTAATATGTGAAATGAAATAGGTTTAATTTGTATGCGTGATAGAATAAAGATATTTTACACTATAAGTTGATCATAATTGTTTTATTATTAAAATTATTTGATTTTTTGTTATAATTATTATTAAAATCACATGTATGAATGATTGTAATATATTAAACAATTTACATTTGTATTTATTTATATTTTATAATGTAAATATTTTAAGAACTATTTTTAATTGTTATTTTTTTGACTTTTTATACATACCAAAATAATTGATAAAATTTGCTACTTTTGATACCATTATTTATTTATTTTCCTACAATATCTTTAATAATTTATCATCTCATTTTATATATTTCATTCTCTGCAATAAATAATTGAAAATATTATCAACAAATCAATAACTAATATTACATTAAACTTTAAAAATGATAGTTAAATATGAATAATTTTTCCTACAAATGTGATAATTAAAAAGGAAAGGAAAGAGTAATTCAACAAAGGAGCATAATAGTAAACTATAATTAGATGTACATGACATTTTTTACATTGAAAATATATACGAATTAAATTCTATAATTAACATAGACTCTTAAACAAAAATATATTTTAACAACAAATTTTCAACAATAATTCATAATAGAATTTAGTAGGTGATTAATTATATTTAATAAATGTTTAATGGATGTAAAAAAATAATACAAGCAATTTTAGAAAAAATATGAGAATTACTTTGTTGAGGCATGTTGTTACGTTGACACAGAACCGCGCCACATATATTGATTTCCCGCCCAAACCTGACATTCTCCGGCAAAGGAAAGAAGCCGCATGGACACCACCGCCGCCGATCCATTGGAACCAATGGCCACCTATCTTGTTCGCCGCCATCCCATCCAGCTCCGCTCCATTGCTTCTTCTCCAGATTCTAATCTTCATTTTCCTCTCCACATCGAGTACTACTCCTCCATTTCTTCTTTACTTCTGCTATATTAATTAACCCTAACCCTAACTCTAACTCTCTGTTTTCTATCTATGTATCTATTGTTCAGCTTTGCAGAGTTGATGGAGTATAATCCTCGCATTGCTCGTCTCATCTTTTCCCAACCCGATACCTACCTCCAACTATTCGATGATGCTGCTCTTTGGGCTCATGTATCACTCATCTCTCTCACTTCCATTTACTCTTTCACTTTTTCTTATTAATTTCGAAATAAATAAGTTTAATTTTATTACATTTTCGTTGTAATAAATTTTACTTTGTCAACAAATCAAAAACAATCTTATGTGTGATTTTAGAAGGAACTATAATTAAAATCAAACGTTTTTAATAATCTAACAATTATGAGTTAAATCCTAAATAAATAAATAATTGAACTAGAAAAAAGAATGGAAGCTTGACTTGTGTTTGCGTTTTTGTTGATGGTAGAGAATCGTATTAGCAGAAATGGCTGCTGACGAAAAGAACAATATGGTTGAGAAAAAATTCATTCACGTTCGCATTAATGTCAATGGTTCTCCCCTTGAATGTCCTGGTTTGTTTCTGCTCACCACTTGTTTGTAACAATTCCTCATTAAGGACCCTCACGTCAAATTCTCACTGATAATTATGTGATTCAATTAGAGACTTTTCCGAGCATAGGACGTGTTCGGGTGCAGCATCGTGGAATTCTCCTCACTCTCAAAGGGATAGTAATCAGGTCTGGTTCAATCAAGATGCATGAAGGAGAAAGGAAGTACATGTGCCACAAATGCAAATGCAGGTGCATGCCTTCTCCTTTTACCCTTTTTCCCTCCTGTATAATTTATAGGGAAAGGATATCATCTGTTAATCCCTCTTGGCGAGGGTTTAAGGTAAGGATACTATTGCTGTGTTGCAATTTGCAAATATTAGTTAATGATTTTGTTGTTGACTTGTTGTACTACAGTCATCAGTAACTATTATTCAGTCTGCAGTAATTTGCATAAATTTTATACGTAAAATGTGGATTGTATCAAAGGCCAAACTCCTATTAGGATAGTGGAAACCTTTATTTTACCTTGGGAGATATGCAGAGTTGTTGGGAATTTAAATTAATCTCTTGCAGACCATAATCAGTTATATGAGGGACAACCCGGGCACATGAAATGCATGCATCATGTGCTGTTATGAAGGAAGTGCTTGAATAAAAATGGTTGTTACTAATAACTCTAATTGTTGTATACTTATAAAGCTTTACTATTTGGTACTACCGTATGGTACTGGGTAATTAAATGTTTATAATCATATTTTATGAGCATATACAAATCTGGTTGTTCACTTATGTACAGTCACAACTTGGTAAAGTCATCTGTTTTATGCTCATGTACCCAATAATACATTTGTTGATTACCAATTAACAAATAATTTGTGCAGCTTCACAGTTTTTCCTGAGGTGGAAGCTCGAAACTCCATATCATTACCTTCATTTTGCCCAAGTCAGGTATCTTTTGCATCTTGAGTTTGAAATCCCATGTTTTCTCAATTTAGGTATCCTTGAACATTTGTTCCTGTAACATTACCCAAAAGTAAACAAATAAAAAACCGTGATTGCAATTTTGCTTGCTTACTACTGTAAAGTTTATTGCTATAAGTTGGGGAATTAGTAGTTCAATCTCTTCTTTAATCCACAAATTTGCTTGGGAAGCTTAAAATTTTATTTTTGGATTTTTATCTTTTGAATATTTATCTTCTCATTTTATGTAATATGATTTACTCTATTAATATACTTAAACTGGTCTGTCCTCTTTCATTTGGTTATGTTTGTTTGTTGTTCTTCATGGCAGAAGTCAAAGCCCTGCGGAGGCACAAAATTTCAGTATGTAGAGAATACTATAGTGTGCCATGATTATCAGGAGATAAAAATCCAAGAAAGTACACAGGTTCTAGGTGTTGGTGCAATTCCTCGTTCAATTCTTGTCATCTTGAAGGATGACCTTGTTGATGTTGTAAAAGCTGGAGGTATTTTTCCCTCATATTTTCATCTTATTCTTGAAACTATTTTATGACATAGACATAATATTTTAACATGTGGCCTGTTCTAGGTTCATTAATAGTGAAAATCACAAGCAAGTTTCTGCTAAATACTTTTTATCCGTTGTGGTTCTTTAAAAATCTAATCCATAGAGTTTTGCTTTCCTAATAATGAATGGTGTGTATCCTAGGTTTATTTTATATGTATCTGTTAAAGTTTCTCCCCTTCCATATTGGCCTTGCTGTTCTGTACATTGTCTTCTTCCAAATTTTTACTAGAGTGGAGATAAGTTGTTGACATGTGGGCAATTTTCTTTTCCCATCCCGTGTTTTCAGGGTTCCAATGATACTATCAAGTGTTTTATTTTGGTAGATCAAGAAGAAAAAAAACTGATACTGTCAAGTGTTTGACATTATGAAAAATTATTTTGGGCAGTTACCAGAAAACAGAAAAATAAGTTTTGAGGAAGTATTTCTTCTGAACTAAGATCTAATTGTAATGGCACATCCTTTTGTTAACAATGGCGATCAAGGAAACAAAATAACCTATTAGCCCCATTATAGAGGATAAGCACTATTTCTGTTTCTTCTAAAATAACTAAGAAAATTGTGAAGTAGATGAAGACATATTGAGCAATATATACCTACCTAGTAAAGATTGTTGAGCATCATGAAGACATATAGAGGATAGGCATCATGACTTCATGCATGAACATATTGAGCAATATATACCACCAAGTAAAGATTATTAGGTGAGGTGCAGAATACAACCTGAATTTAGAACAGGTTTTTTATGTTTGCTCAACCTAGTAGGATTGCAATATTTTGTCAGTGTAGCATGTCAACAGGGTATACAGGGCATGATGAATTTATAAATGCAATATTTATTGTTGGATGTTGATTATGAAGGACCTCAATTATTTCTTACTTGCAGATGATGTGATTGTCACTGGTCTCTTAACAGCAAGATGGTCTCCAGAGTTGAAGGATGTGCGCTGTGACCTTGATCCGGTATTAATAGCCAACAATGTAAGGTGAAAAAGAAGTTCTCTCTGTGTTCGCCTTTAAAGTAATTAAAAGAAAATAAAGTTTCCTTGTATTTGACATTTTGGTGCTCTTTATGGACAAGTTTGTGAAGTGGAAAGATATATTTGTTTATGCATGTTCTAAATTATCCTCCTATTAATAGCCAACAATATAATGTGAAAAAAGTTCTCTCTGTGTTTGCCGTTAAAGTAATTATAAGAAAATAAAGATTGGAAATTTTGGTGCACTTTATGTAAAAGTTTGTCATGCGAAAAATATATCTGTTTATGTATGTTCCCAAGTCCCCAACATTATATAAAATATCATATATTACAAAGAGTATTCAAGTAAATTTCATATTATGTTACTTGTCCTATCCATTGTCAGCCAAATAATATATAGGATAACAATTGTGTTGTGATTGTGACTCAACTGTTTGCTGTGTATTTTTCTGCTTGTCTTGTTCATAGTGTGTTTCAAACGCATCCTTAAAACTCTATCTGTCATCACTGCTGTGAAGGTAGATGAACTGAAACAGAAACAAGTAAGGATAAGCAGCACTTCAAGCACACCATTTATTCAATTCATTCCTGCTTCACCACTCTCCTCTAAATTTCCTTATAACCCTCCTTCAACGGAATTCCTTCTTTCCCCTGGCCATGTGTCGATTCTGTTATGCTCTCCGGGCCCTTTTGTGAAATCGGATCCACTGGTAAACATTCCTTTGATGATTTCCTCATTGCTTTCTTGTACCTTTTTTTTAACTCCTCCCCATATTTCTCCCCACTGTAAAACTTTGCTACAGCTGATTTATCAAAAAGTATTACGTGTTATATGTTTTAATATTTTTAGATGAAGCACAGATTGAGTGCTTTCAGGAACTTAACCTTTAAATTGTAGTTATTTGCTATGATTTAATGGAAAGAGAGTGAAAAGACTGATACAGTTCCTTCTTTTTCATATTGTCTTATTGATGTCAGGAGAGTCAATGGATTGAAGTCAGAAATTGATATTTCTGATGACGTTGTTATGAAATTCAAGCAGTTTTGGGGTCGCTTCAAAGATGCACCTTTAAAAGGTGGTATTCTGATTACACATCTTTGGTAACCTTATATCGTTCATATTCATATTTTTGAACCTTTTGTGACTTCCTCTCCTAATATATATTATTTTATATTGTCCTTGAG
Source organism: Cicer pinnatifidum (assembly GCA_037974775.1). Taxonomy (NCBI): domain Eukaryota; kingdom Viridiplantae; phylum Streptophyta; class Magnoliopsida; order Fabales; family Fabaceae; genus Cicer; species Cicer pinnatifidum. The sequence goes on from JBBPBR010000001.1 coordinate 1,111,556, forward strand.
AAACGGGACTGTACGACACAGTATAATCCACTGTCTAAAATGTTTGGTCCAACTCTGTTCACCCCCATCGCAGGTTAAATTTGGGTAACACCTGTTCAGGTTTTCTGGATGGTTTTGATTTATGAATTATGTTATGTGAGATGAAAACATCAAATCCTTTTTTATCCAGGAAGGAATGCTATTCTACGAGGAATCTGCCCACAAATATTTGGTCTTTTCACAGTCAAGCTGGCTGGTAAACACATTCACTTAGGGTTATGGCTACTTAAATATTCGCCTTGAAATTTATTGCATTATGACATTTGATACATTCTATTTCGACGCTTCGGTCACACTCTTAATGTTTCTCCCATAGATTTCCTTCATATTTCTTCTTGTTTTATTGATGGACAAATGGAATCTATGTATGGTGGGGACTTGAAAACGATGAAGGAATAATAATCTGAATAATATGCAGTGAATTTTTCTATACATAAGTGCTATACAATTTATATGCAGACCCAAGCCCAGAGTTTTTATATGCAGATCTAAAATAGGAATTAGGAAAAGACACATGAGGGCATGTTTGATTTCAAAAAAACATTTTCTATTTTCATGTATGTTTTCAGTTTTAACTACAAAAGGGCCACAGTAGTTTCACTTGTTTTTCATTGTTAAAGACATGTACTGAAAGGCGAAAGCAATGAAAATGACAAAATGTTGTTTTCGCAATCTTTTCTGTTTTTACCACTGTCTTGGGCTAGGCGTTTCCTCCCTCTGTAATCACACTTCAGTTTATAGAAGAAACCAATCTCCATTTACTGGATAGGAATTGCTTCTGTAAAATATTGGAGGATTTGTTCTTCACAAACTGAGAATTATTCACTTCCTTTGACAAATTAGGACAGCAGTCTTTTTTTCCCTTAACTGAAATTTCTGTTTTCTGCAAATAATTATCATGTCTCTATGTAATCATTTCATGTCTTATGCTTTTCTGATCAGTTACATTAACACTAATTGGAGGTGTGCAACATGTCGATGCTTCTGGAACAAGGGTAAGGGGGGAGTCTCACTTACTATTGGTCGGTGATCCCGGTATGCAATCAATTTCTGTTACTATTTCTACTACCACCGCCATTAATGCTACTATTATTACTTAAAAATTTAACCTGGATTATCATTAAATGCTTGATGAATAATACGCTACATACCGTGCACCAAAAAAGAGGTCTTTTACCATTCTGGTGGAGTCATGTTGCAAAAATGTTATGGGTAGTAGTAGTATGTACACCACCTAATTGCTTAAGTTCTTTGTGGTACTTAAGTTATGCTACCACTTGTTTAGTATTTTTAATTTAACAAAAATGTTTTCTACATGCTCCTTTCACGGTAAAAATGGTGGCATCCACATGTTTCTCTGTTAGGATATATGTTATTAAGTCTCTGTAAGCTATTAAACTGCCACAAAATTAGGCTGATGTCTCACCTTATGACTTGATTTTGTCTGTACTGTTGAATTTCACTCACTTATTGTCTATGTCTATTTGTTATAGGCACTGGAAAATCTCAGTTTCTGAAATATGCTGCAAAATTGAGCAATCGATCTGTTATTACAACTGGGTTGGGAAGCACGAGTGCAGGATTGACTGTTACTGCCGTGAAGGATGGGGGTAATTTGGATACAGCTTTATTTGCATCATAACAGTTTCTTTTTCCATCATTCATAACTTTGTAGAATTATATATTGTAATAAAGATTCACATGTCAACCAAAAATCTTTGTCTCTGTTCGAATTCACCTCTGACTATTAAGGCAAGTTTGTTCAAACTTTCCTTTCATCATATTCTGATTGATAGCAATAATGACGAAAATGATTGTTATAACTTATAATCATAATCTTGTATTTCGAGTGGACTTCTATCTAATCATATAAAAGGGGCAACCTGGTACCACAAAGCTCCAGGGAAGAGTTGAACTCGTATTGGATCTCTAATAGGTTGTCTTACTTTGGATGAGGTTTTGAACCTTTGACCTTCTGGTAATACAGAACCAACTCCAATTGTTGCGCCAAAGCTCCCCTCTCTTATCACACAAATTATTGATTTCAAATTTCAACATGCATGGATCTTCACCTTATAGTTGGTTATACTAATTGCTACACCAATTTATGGAATCTTTAGGTGAGTGGATGTTGGAAGCTGGGGCCCTTGTCTTGGCAGATGGAGGATTGTGTTGCATAGATGAATTTGATAGGTAAGCTCGGATATAATTGCTTTGGTTTCACCTACCCAGCCGGTGTTGTAAGGGTTGAGGCCCAACTCAAATTCTAATAAGGAGAACCGACTTTAAATGTGAACTGCACCAAGTTCTTTTCCACTTGGAACTCGGTAGATCTCAACAAGATATACATTTAATTAGTTCTACTCTTTAACTACCTCGAAACTTGCATATGCTTCGGTTGAGGCTTTTCATTAGACACTTGTGAAAGTACAGACTTAATGTAAATTCTGGCAGAACTGTTTATGATTCTTTAATATGCCGGCATTGGTTATGAAACTAAGAATTCATTTGGCAGTATGAGGGAACATGACAGAGCAACAATACATGAAGCCATGGAGCAGCAGACAATAAGTGTTGCCAAGGTATACTATTTTAATAAATTATACATAAATATGAATGAACTTCATCTTTGTTCCAAACAACAGTGTTTGAGGTAAAAAAAGTTCAGCTGCTGATTAACTCTTGTTTTAACCAGGCTGGTCTTGTAACAACCCTCAGCACCAAAACAACAGTGTTTGGCGCCACAAATCCTAAGGGACATTATGATCCTGATCAACGTATCACTTTAGTCAATATATTTTAGTTTAACATTACTTAAAAATGACGTTGAATTACAGTCCCTATTATTCTTGATGCACACTTTGGGATGCATCTAATTCTTTCCCCTTGTCATCTGGTTAGGAATTTCCAAACCATCACTATATAAACCATGCTGGTTGCCACTAAATGTCTGAAGTAGTTTACTGTTGCTTGTTTCAATTCATTATTTGTCTGACTTAACACAAGGTAGCTCTATCTGTCAATACAACCCTCTCTGGCCCTTTGTTAAGCAGATTTGATATAGTCCTGGTGCTCTTGGATACAAAGAATCCTGAATGGGATGCAGTAGTTTCATCTCACATTCTGTCTGAGGTAATCTAGATCCCTGTACAATGCATACAACTTCCTATGGTTAAGATTATAATACTTGTATGAAAACTAATATCCAGGCAGAACCAGATAGAACATCCAATGATGAAGATCTGGCAAATACTTGGCCTCTTCCTACACTCAAGAGGTAAAGTACAGGGCTAATGGTCATGGCCATTGACTAATACTGTTTGCAAATAAATCTTTTGGTGTTTTTTTTTAAAAAAAAAAGATGTTTGAACCTGTCTTTCATTGGTATTACACTGTGTGATAGATGCCTTTCAATTATGGATCATGGATTTATTGTTAAGCTCAGTCAGCAAATTAGGGATCTAGAGTTTAGATTTATTTTCTTTCTAACTTGATTTTGACTTTGAGCCCCATTGTTCCATGATTAAGTTGGCATTTTGAATCTGCTCACATTTTTACGATAACATTTAGCCTCCCATTCTTTTTTTTTTCCTACTTTGAACATCAAATAGTGGATGCTTTGATTTATTGATGGTTGATACACTCCAATATAACTTCCTTTTTTTTTGTCTCCTTTTGGCACGCACTCCTAATAATTTCAAAACATTAGATTAAACGCAATAAACCATTATGGAGAATGGACAAATAACAAAAAATATAGCGACCTTAGTTTTTGCAAAATTCATTGTCTATTGATATCATGGTCCTATAGAATGCTTTAAAATCATATTGATACGAACTTATCCAAATATCTTAATTTTAATATTGATGGCTTTGTAAAGATATTCGTGATTACTTATAGTATTGAAAAGAACCCTGCAGGTATATACACTATGTAAAAGAAAATTTCAGACCAGTCCTTACAAGAGAGGCCGAAACAGTTATATCCAGCTATTATCAACTTCAAAGGAAATCTGCGACTGATAATGCGGGTTTGATCTAAAAAAATTTCTTTTCTTAATTGAGTTTAACACTCATTCAAGTCATTTTATTTAGTTGCAAATTTGCAATGTAGCTAGGACAACCGTCCGCATGCTTGAAAGTTTGATTCGCCTAGCTCAAGGTATGTTACTGCCTCTGAAACTTCTTTCCAACTCCCCGGTAAACTTCCATATCCTCATATGTGTTATTACTCCTTAAATGCCACAGCTCATGCAAGGCTGATGTTCAGAAATGAGGTGACTCGGCTAGATGCCATCACTGCTATTTTATGCATAGAATCCTCAATGACTACCTCAGCTATTGTGGATTGCATCGGGAATGCTCTGCATTCCAATTTCACTGACAATCCTGATCAGGAATGTATCCTTGTTGTCTTTTTTTGCATAATGTAGGTTTTTTTATTTTTGCTTCATCAACCAACTGAGTTTTAGAGATAATGAATGCATGTGAACGACTATTTGTTTTGTGTCTAGCTAATAATATTCTTGTATTGTATTATGAGCACTTACTACAGCATTTTCATTTGCTTCAATAAAATTTCTTTACTACACAATACAACAGATGCAAAGCAAGAAAAGTTGATCCTAGATAAATTGGGATGAAAAGACAACTTTTGTGATATGAATAGGATGGAGGACTAAAGACAAAGAAAGGAAAACAACATTGAAGATCGTGCAGATTAAATCATGAACGTGATTGTGTGTTGTACTATATCGTAAATACAACAGATACGACAGATTAAATCATGACCACCCCTACTGTGTAGATGCCTTTCTTATCATTGCCTTGTTCTATATTTTTGTTTCTTGTGTAATTGTTATTGACTGAAGTATTTCTATGAGATGTATACTTGACAGAAATAATTATTCTTCACAAGTATTCTTGTTTCCTTCCTTCCCATTGTGTATGAATACTTTACTCGGGTGCTTTTTTGAGTATTGTTTTTAAATGAAAAATGTTATCATTATTGATTTATTGTTTAGAAATCTAAGACAATTTTTCATGAGATTTATTTGTATACATCATCAGTGTAAAAAATTTACACTAACAACAATTTTCAGTTATTCATGTATGATTGTAAAAGTAATTATGGTTAAAGTTAAATATTTTTAATGATCTAATGTTTGTGACTGATAAACAATATAAAAAATATTTACATTGACAATGTATATTAATTAAATTCATTTTTCATTTTATTAAGAATATAATAATATAGACATGAAAAGGCAGAAGTGAGAAAAAATGAAGGAGTATGTTAATAGAGGTGCAACTTTTAGAAATTATAACAAACCAATGGACATTGGATAAACAACTTAGCATGTATTTGGAAATGTGTCATTCTGCGCGTGGACGCAACAATTCACGGGAATTAAAGCATTGAAACGTGGAAACATTAATACGAACGCTGAACCAAACACTACATTAATCAAGTGTATATTCAATGAAGGTTTATAATACAACTTTTTGTATAAAATATTTCTGTAACTGAATCGAATCGAAGAGGGAAGAAGAGGAAATTTTAAATAAATTATTTATAAACTTGTAACTTAATGAAATAAATTAAAAAAAAAAACTCGAAACTTGTATAAACTTATGAAATAAGTCGTAAGTGAGTTTGTAAGTATAGTTTATGAACATATCATAAAATATATCTTCAAAGCCTTAAGCAAATGTTATGTCCCATATTTTTTTAATATTGGACCGCCAAATGTTAAACTGACAATCAGATATGTTAGAAACATGCCATGCATGACCTTTTGCTGAAACAGTTTGGAAGAATAATGGTTGAAATACTTACTTATATGTGATGACTAGTAGAGTCCATGTAATTAATTGATGTATATATTTAAAATTTCAAGAGATTGAATACACACATCTCAAAATTTTATTTACTTTTCTATTATTAAGTGCCTGGATACTTGTTATCAATTCTCATAAATATATTCAACTTATCATGACCATATATTATATTCATTCTTATAAATAGAAAACACAAGAAATTAAAATGGCATTATATTTGATAAGACCTTGTGTTTTCTCTCTTTATGCATGCAGATTCTGGTGACATTGTAAAAAATATCCCTGGCTTTACTGGGGAACTTCCACTCTCACTTGAAACAGGGTAACTAATATTATAATATGTCATTTAAAGTTGTCTACAAAATTTGTGAAACATAATATATAGTAACACACTGTCTTGAATTATAAAGTTACATAAGGGTGGAAGATTCTGAGCTATGCTATCTTTTTGTTGAATCAACTTGGAATCCAAACATAGACCCTCTTCTCCTATTCTTAAATGGGGTTTAATAGATTTTTCTACCAAGTTGGTAAGTTTTCTCTCCTTTGTAACACCGACACGACACCGACACATTTATTATATTCAGTTGATTCATTTTCTCAAAGTATTATTGGTGTCGACGTGTCAGTGTCGTATCTGGACCAATACTTGTGCTTCATAGTTCCTCCCTTCTTTTCATTGGGAGATAACAAAAAGTTAGGTCATTAGAACATCTTACTTACATTACAAAGTTCTTAAATTAAAATTCAACTCTCTAGAGTTTCAACCTTTGATACTACTACACGGTAATAGTTTGAGAAAAATGTAAGTAATTGATTCAAAGAGGGAACATGAAACTAAATGTTGGCCAAATTTGTCTATGGTTTAAACAGGGAGCTGGGCATTCTCCGACGGAGTACGACATCAGGGGATGCTTCGAAATGTTTGAAAGATGGATCCATTTTCATCCCCTTCAATCAGAATTTGTAACTGCGTGATGCAATTACGGCGGTGAGTCTGTTTGTAGCAAGCACCTTTTTAATTGTAATGCTATTTCTATTTTATTTAGTCATAGCTATCACACATTAACACTACTTGGCTAAAGTGACTAGAGATTATGAGTAAACCATTGTAAAATATATTTATTTGCAAATAGTCAAGAGAAGCAAATTTCTTCTCTAGCACTTGCCATTAAGCTTCCACATTCAAATTATTGTAAGTATATCACTGAATGTATATAAAGTAAGGCAAGGGTAACACTAACATTAATTATAAACTAACAAATAGGTGAGCCAAAAGAAGAAAAACCTTCATGTTAAAATTATGAACTCAACTGCCCTCAAATGAGAAGGACCTTATCTTTCGGCCGAGAAAAAATGAAGCATAGAAAACTGCTATTTACTTACAAGGAAATGAAAAGTAAATCAATACAAGCCTAAAAATTTCCACCAGATAGAGCCAACGCCTCCCCAGATGATCGCGTTAATAACAGCCATGATGAACCCTATTTTGAATATGTCGGGAAGGTCTACATAGCCAGCTGTTCAAAAAGAAGAATTGAAATCACATTAGCTACCATACTTCAACATATCTTCAAATAATATTTCATAAAAGTATAAAGGGTGACACATAAAGATTAGCTTTTTGGCTTAACAAATACAGCCTTTTGGCCACAAGTTGCAACTAGAAATCACCTAATAAGAATAAAAACATTTATTTTTGAAAGTTTTCTGAAATCATAGTTAACTTTATTTCCACTGGTTATACCATTGAAGAATCAGAAGTGAAGCATTAGAACCCAATACAAGTGAGTTATTTGGTCTTAACCCTCCTATTCCTAAGGAAAAAGAGTCTTAGTAATCTGGAGTTCGGTCGGGAGGTATGTAAAGTATGGTCAAAGATTATTCCAGCCAGAGATTGAACTCGGTAGCTCCTGAGTCATTCGATCATTAACTGAAGCTCATTAACCATTTGAGTTCAACAACTTGATTATTTAAATGAAGGGAGTTGAAACAAATTTATTAAATCATTGTGAGTTAAATAATTATATCATAGGGAAAAAAAGACAAAAAATGATTGACTTGAAGTTATAGAGAGGTACAAACCTCCATAGTATACAGCAGCTTGACCACTGCTATAGTGTGTAATTGCACCAAAAAGATTTGTATTATAACCTAAAGCAAGCGCTGCGAGGGCACCAGGAACACCGGCTGCCCTGTGCATGGCAAGGAATGCTGAGTACAAGGCCCCTACATGTCCAGTCTGGCTTGCAAAAAGGTAGTGGATGAAGAAATAAGCAGCCTGAAGAACAGCCAATGAAGCCGGCCAGCTCAAGGAGAATGACCGAAGATTGTTGGCCACACAATCAGACATCCAGCTCACAATTCCGAAATTCGTCAACTGACTTGCCATGCCTACTAGAATTGCAAACCAAGCCAAGGTATCCCACGCCGACTTTTCATTCAAGCAGTCTTCCCAATCAAGGACTCCTAATACAAGGAGTATCGATAAACCAATCATTGCAGCTACAGCACTTGCTATGCCAAGAGTCTCTCTGCAATACCAAAGAAATAGTGATAATACTAAATTCAACTAGGAGAAATTGCATCGTAAGAGAAACAACAATCTACCAATGTAACAACCAAACTCTTACCCGAAGATCCACAAAGAGACTGCTAGAAGCATTGTAGAAACCATAATCCATTCATTTTGAGTGACAGGGCCCATACTTTCCAGTTTCTTTGCAGCCATGGCAGGTGCCTCTGGTGTGTCTTTAATTTCAGGGGGATAGAGCTTGTATAAAATTAATGGTGTAGCGAGCAGACAAACAATTGCAGGTACACTAGCCGCCTTAAACCAAGTAACCCAAGGGTTTGAAATTATCACCCCAAGCTCCTCTGCTAATTTAACACACAGCAGATTTTGAGCTGCAGCAGTTAGGAAAAGAGCACTGGAGTTACCAGCAGACTGTCACATGTCACGGAGCCAATGCACAAGTCATTTCATTGACACATGATAGAATTTTGCAGACAAGAAACAAACCAAGTAGAAGGAGAGATCAGTGAAATCATAGTATACAAAGGTCATCGCAGAGACCATATGAAGCACCAACGCATACATAGGCACCAGACATGACACTCACGCAACCATGGATGGAATACAATTTTACAAGACAAAAGCATATGCCAAGCAACGACACATGCAGAAACACCGGACACGACATTGACACATAGCACAACAAAGGATGAAATATAATTTTACAAGTCAAAAGCATACACCATGCCGGCAATATCCCAGATAAATCTCGAGTTGTTTCACAAAAGGCGAAATTTGAAGGAAAAAAAAAATCATGAAATCTATCCTAAGTGATTATTTTGTCAAATCTGAAAGTACAATGATTTTTCTCATATTACTGTAAGCACTAAATCATCTTAGATTTTCTGTCATAGAACTTGCCATTAATAACCGATATACTTACTTAGCAACATAGATTAAAGTTAACAAAACACAAGTTTTTGCATTCAAATCAAATGTTCTAAGATGACCTCTTTAACTCGAGGTTTCAAATTGCAATATGCAACCTTAATTTTGACCACATCAACCACATTTTTCTGTAATATAAAGATTTGCAGCATAAATGCAACAGCGACTACAATTTAAAACCCTGCTTTATCTTACCTCTATTTTTGTGTTATTTAATTCCTTCAAATTTTCATAATTGTTGAAGAAAACAGAAGTGATCAAGCTTATAATAATCACATCATGCAAAGTCATTCCTTTAACTCATAATAATAACTATGGTATGAATATAATCTAAAGTAGAATAATAAAAAGAGACAAAAAGCAAACCTGAAATTGGTTCTGAATAAGATAAGCCCCCAACCTCTTAGAGGTAGGACTATTAGGTTCACTCCCTGCAGATAGTGAAAGTGACTTAATAATAGGCAAGAAAACACCACCAGCTCTTGCAGTAGTACTAGGCATTGCAGGTGCAATAAGAACCTCACTAAATGTCAAACCATAAGAAAGCCCCAAAGTGCTTTTTCCCATCCATTTCACAAAGTAAGTAGCAATTCTATCACCCAAACCAGTCTTCACAAACCCACGTGCAAAGAAAAATGATATCACTATCAACCAAATCACTTCATTTGTGAAAGCACTAAATGCATCCGTAAAGCTAAGAGTTTTTGTCACCACAGATGCTGTCAGGCCCAAAAAAGCCCAAGCACCAACAGGCAACGGGCTCAAAACAAGGCCTGCTATTGTTGAAAGGAAAATTGAGAGCAATTGCCATGCTTGAGGGGTAACTTCAACTGGTTTTGGAACAAAGAAACGAACAATGAGACCTATGGCTATTGAAATCACCAAAGGAATAGGCTTTGCACCTTGAAGAATAGTGGGTATGGGTTTTGATTTTGATGGTGGTGGTGGTGGTGGTGTTGAATTTGCTTGAATTGGGAAACGAGTTATGTGGGGTTTTGAGAAAGTGTTAAAGGTTGAAACTTTGGAGGGAAAAGTGAAAGATTGAGAGATTGGTGATGATTTAATTGATGGGGTTGAACGTGAAGTTGGATTGAAAGGAAGAGAAAATGGAGATCTGAAAATGGGTTGTGAACGATGATGATGATGATGATGAAGTGAGAATGTGGAGAGTGAGTGAAGTGCAAGACTCTCCATTGGAAGGAAGAACAAATGAGTGATGTTCTGAGGATTTGGTTGGTTTTTGAGGTTCTTACTTTTTCACTTATGTCGTGTCTCGTCTATTATTTTTGTATGCGGAGTCACCAATGTTTTTTCAGTGTCTTTTTTATATCACACACAAAATTGAGGAAACCTATTAGAAATAAATAAATTATGTGTGGCCCATTAAATAAGAGTACGTTCAAATCAGTTTATAGTATTTCTGTTAAATAAAATAATTTTATATTGATGTTCTGATTTTGATATTGTAATTATTAAAGGCAATAATTTTATCATAATAATTATAATTGACTAAAAAATAGTTTTATACCGAATATACACACCTATTATTCTCAACTTGTTTACCTCATTTTTATTTGATTTGTATGTATATTTTTGATAGCCACTGGTATGAGTTTGTTAGGATGCAGTTTGAGTTGTGGTTCGGTTTTCATTTTCATTTTCCTCTTTCTGTATACCACTTTCACTTTGTGTGACTCCCATGTGCCCTGTTATTATCGATGTCGTTTTCACCTATTTTGGAGAATCGTTTTAAACGACTTTCTTTTTTCCCTTTTACTATCATTCTTGATTATAGTATATATATATATAAGAAAGAATATTTGAAAAAAAAAAATTAAAAGTGATTTATTGGAGAAAAAATTGTGCATTTATTTATTTATTAAAAGGAAATCTTAATTAATAATATTAGTTTGTCAACGGGATCCTTGTTTTCTTTGGACTTCTTTTTTTATGTAATTTTAATTTTTAATATATTTTGTAGGCTTAATTGCAGTTTTGGGTATTATTTTAGTCATCCATTTTATTTTTTTCTGAATTTTAGTCTCCAAACATAAATAAAATAGAATAACTACTTTTGCAGTTCAACTAAAATAGAGGACCAAAATTACAATTAAACATATTTAGTACGTTGAAATGTTTTTAATGATAATTATTTTGAGCTGATTTGAACATTAAAGTTGAATATATCTATATATATAAAGGACAAATTAGTTATTTTTTATACAAAATATATTCATGAACAATATTAACAATTTTTCTTAATAAAAATGAATTATATGATTGGTGTTTATATTTAGAAACCGTTAGAATGTTTATTCTTTTCTTTGTTAGAATGTTTAAAGAAGAAAACATTCTACTGGTGGAGCTAATACACATTAAAAGATAAAACAGTGAGTACTAAGTGGCCTTAAGAGGAATAAAATAATGCAAGAAAAAATAAACAAGTAAAATAACAAACCAAAGCACAAGGTGAATACGAAAAGATGAGACAAAGGTCATCATGGCATTAAGCCTTATCACAGACTGAACTTTTACAAGTCTCTATTTGCACCCCTGTTTTTCCTTTTTCTAGTACACATCGATCACTTTTTGTTCTCAAAACAATATTTGATTTAGGTTTACGCAATCACACAATCTTAACTATTGATCAAGATTGGACAATTTATATTTAAAAGTATTTTTTTAAATAAAAATTCATAATTAAAATATAAATTGTTTTATCTTAATTAGACAATTAAAATGACGTAATTTTATGCACTCATAAGAGTTGTAAGTGCACAAAATCCAAATTCCTTAAAATATTGTAACAACAAAACCTATAATAGATAGTGAATAAGAATTTTACATTAAATGAAAAAGTAGAGATTCAACAATATATAGGTGAAGAAACTCATATATTCATTGCTAGAGATAAGAATAGATCAGACCGACCGACAACGGCCTATGGCCTAGCCTACGTCCGTTCAGGCCAGACCAGACTTTTTTTTAAACGGATAAGGCCAAGACTTCTAAAAAATCCTATTTAATTAAAAAATAACATACTACATGCCACATAATAAATATTTTTGGTCTATTAGGTCGGCCTATTTAAATAAATATAAATAATATTTTTTTTACTACTATAACTATTATATTCAATTTTGATCTTTTTTTTTTGCTATATATTCAACTTTTAGTAATTTACACATATTAACCTCATTTAATTTTGACATATTTAATTATATTTTTATAAAATATAATTTAAGTATAATGTATATAAAGTCATATTCTTCGAAATTTGATGTTAAATATCAAAACATAAACTTAATTTTATTGACATATTAATTCGTTAATCTATTTAAAGATATGTTTGATTACTTATTTAAAAATGTTAAAATGAAATAGGCTTTTAAGTAAGCCAACAAGTCGTAACAAACTTCTATTAAGGCCAAAACTCAAGTCTAAAGAGTAAACATATGACAGACTACATGTCAGACTTATGCCTTGAATTTTTTAATAGGCCAGACTCATGTCTAGCAAAGCCTAACTCGAGTCAGTTTATTCCCACCTCTATTCATTGCACACAATTTCTTAAAATTTTAAAAGATCTCTAAGTAAAATTAATACAAAATTTAGAAAATATTTAAAAAAAACATTTATTCTCCAATATATCAAAAGTTACATTTTTTGTATGAAGAATAACACCGGGCAAATCTTATATTGCTGCTATTGTGACAGATAAAACTCAATGGATGAAAAAGTTATCTCAAACAGAATTTTACAGCTCCATAGGTTGTTGAATCCTCTGGAATAGTCAAGTGGCATATGACATAGCTGGGAACCACCTTGATCTCTGAACCATAGATCAAGATATGAAAATGGTGGGTGATCTAAATAAGGAGTAAACTTTATTATATATAAGTAGGGTCTTTGTGAATTATAAAATCATGAAATCACACATCTAATTTATGACGTGTAACTAACAATATCAAAAAATATATATTTATGCAAAAAAAAAAAAACAACAACATTGAAATTATATAAAACTTAGTTATTTTTTTTTCATAAATAATATAATTTAAAGTCGATAAAAAAAAATAAATATAAAAATAAACTCACATCATTTATATTAATAACATAAAATAATAAAATATCTATAAATTTGACGAAGTCTATAAATAAGACTTTATTAAATTTTTAGCCTATATCTTCAACTTATTTTTACATAAATATATCTAATCATATCTTACTTTACCTATAATTTAATCATATAATTTAATGTAACCCAAATTTATTTTGCAGAATAAATTATTTCGAAATGAATCTTATCTTAATAGAACAAAACAGAAAACAAATCAATACCACTCTATTTTATTATTATCAATTATTTTACCTTGAGATCTTAGTGAATGCCTATAGAAAATTGCAAGTTGCAACCTATCCACACATATTTAATTTTGTATATAGGCAATTGCTTATACCACGTTCCCACACTGCAATATTCTAACTCGCCCATCACTGCCCTTATCAATTATCATACAAAATGTTACTTCTTTGGTCTTTTTCTAGTACCTAACTACCTATAACATATTTTAGATATATTAAAAAAAAAAAAAAAGTTTATGGTATAATTACTGTATATATTTATAACTATTACTACATTACTTTTTTTTTCTATAAATATATTTAATGTTGTTTTTTTTATCATCTAAGACATATGAATTGTATTATTAATAAAATATATTCTATATTTGAAAAAGGAATAATAAATATGTTCATTTCAATCATATTTATAAATAAAAAATGTTGATTTAACGATGAAGAAGAGGAAAATTCAAAAATATATGAGATAAAAGTTTTAGAGCATTTATATAAATTTTTCAAATCATTCTATGTTGTTACAAAATACTTTAAATTTTTAAAAATATATTAATTATAAAATTCTTTTATGATTCCGTGTTAAATTATGAAAATAATCCATGCACAATATTTTGTCTTTTTATTTATATTCTACAAAATTATTCTCTTAAATAAAGTGTAATATCCCTCTAATTAAGTCTTCTACAAAATAGAGTCTAATAAAAAAGACTAAATTAAAGTTTATTTAAAAATTATGTTAAAATATAAATAACTTCAAAAACTAAAGTAAATTTATGAAGTGAAATTATATATAACTCAAATTCAATTCATCGTATGAATAGATTTATTGCTTGTTTGGAACTGTGACACGTGTGAAATTATCGCATACTGAAAACATATTTGTTGTGAAAATAAGTAAGCTATAAAATGTAGTTTTCGAGACGATACACATTATGTTTGTTTGAAGTTTCCATTGTAAAAACAAATATGTGCATCATTTTCAGATCAAATTCACGGTATTTTATTCACAAACCAAATTTAATAATTTAATCAAATAATTGTACATCTATATATATTTTTAATTTTTTGTTTCAATAAAAAATTGAAAGCATGTTATTATTATTATTATAAAAATAAAAACATGGTTATTATATATTGCAGGGAAAACACATGGGTGGTAGGAGGAGACACACCACGTTTCAGTATTGCTTCCTCCAACACTGCATCCTAGGAGAAGTTGACAAATTTCTTGTATATATATATATATATAGATAACATTACATTACTATACCATATAATGAATCAAACATAACAACACCATTTTTGGCACAAACAACCTTAATAATAATAATAAGAATAAGAATAATGTCTACCTTCAATCTCTCTTACTCTTCCTCACTACCCCTCACATCTCCCCGGTAAGTATAATGTCTTTCATTTTAGGAAATGAATTCTAATGAAGTATATTTAAACATGTCAAAATCAACTATATATGCTATTCTAGAAACAATTTGCATCATATCATATGTATGATAAATTTTGGACACAGAAGTGTTAATTTTCATGTCACACTAATTATAACTTTTATATATACCTTCTCACTTTATGAATCTATTAACATGCTGAAACCTTTTCTGCTTTCTGAAGCTGGATTTTTTTAGTTGAGTAGTTCTGATTGTGTCCTAGAGATCTTAATCTTAAATATTGATTTGTTCTTCAATTCAATATAGGGAATCCAATCACTTCAAAAGAGTCAATGATTTTCCCCATGTCAGATTGAACTATAAATTTCCTTCAAGTCACAATGCTGTTTGTAGAGTTAAATCTGCATTGGTATCTGGAGGGGATGATCTACTTTCTTATCCAAATACCAATGATGTTGTCATAGGTAAAGATCTGGTTGTTGATGAATCTATTGATATTAAGGAACAACCTAATGGAACAACCATTGTTTTCTCTGTTGATAACAATAAATATGATTTGGATAGCCCCTCAGAAGGTTTTGCTTCTATCCCTGAGGCCATTGAAGACATTCGCCAAGGAAAGGTTGTTACTTTATTTTTATAACTTTTAAGTATTTTATTTTTAGTTAATATCATACTTTAATAGATTTATTTTACTAATTGATGTTAATGATGTAGATGGTAGTGGTAGTTGATGATGAAGATAGAGAAAATGAAGGAGATTTGATAATGGCAGCACAATTGGTAACACCTGAAGCTATGGCTTTTATAGTGAAACATGGAACAGGCATAGTTTGTGTAAGCATGAAAGAGGAAGATCTTGATAGATTGGAACTTCCTTTGATGGTGGACAGTAAGGATAATGCTGAAAAACTTCGCACAGCATTCACTGTGACTGTGGTATGTATTACTATTCTTATTCTTATTCTTATTCTTACTTGCAAAATGGTTTCAAGTTTAGAAAACTATTCAAATTTGATCTGTTATGGTGTTGGAGGATTTCTGTTTGATGTGGTTTAGGAATTTGATACATGTGCATTTGTAGGATGCTAAAGATGGTACAACCACAGGGGTGTCAGCTCATGATAGGACAACTACAGTTTTAGCCCTTGCATCGAGAGAATCGACTCGAGGTGATTTCAATAGACCAGGTCATATATTCCCACTAAAATACAAGGATGGTGGTGTGTTGAAGAGAGCAGGACATACAGAAGCATCAGTTGATCTTGCTATACTTGCTGGTTTGGATCCAGTGGCAGTTCTGTGTGAGGTTGTAGATGAGGATGGTTCCATGGCTAGATTACCTATGCTTCGCCAGTTTGCCAAGCGTGAGAATTTGAAAATAGTATCTATTGCTGACTTGATAAGGTATATATGCAATATAATATATCATTGACATTTCACAATATGTATGTAGTAATTGGATGATTTAGAATGTTATTGTTATGGCAGATATAGAAGAAAGATAGATATATTAGTGGAACGTTCTGGTGCTGCAAGAATACCTACAATGTGGGGGCCATTCAGTGCATACTGTTATAAGTCTGTGTTAGATGGGATTGAGCATGTTGCAATGGTTAAGGTGAGCATTTATATAAGAAGAATGTTATGTTATGTTATGTTATGCATTGTGATTGAGTATAGATATAATAAGTGCAGGGTGAGATTGGAGATGGAGAAGATGTAATTGTGAGGGTACACTCAGAGTGTTTGACAGGAGACATATTTGGATCTGGTAGATGTGACTGTGGAAATCAGTTAGCACTTGCAATGCAACAGATTGAGAATTCAGGTAGGGGTATACTTGTATATCTACGTGGACATGAAGGAAGAGGTATTGGTTTGGGACACAAACTGTGTGCATATAACCTACAAGATCATGGACTTGATACAGTTGAAGCCAATCAAGAATTGGGATTGCCTGTTGACTCTAGGGAGTATGGCATTGGAGCACAGGTAAGTTTACATTTTGGTTTCTATAACTTTACTTTATGTTGTTTTGTTTTGTTGTATTGAAATGGTAGTTTTGCAGATACTGAAGGATCTAGGTGTTCAATCTATGAAGTTGTTGACAAACAATCCATCAAAATATGTTGGTCTTAAAGGTTATGGTTTAACTCTTTCTGGTAGGATTCCATTGTTAACTCTCATCACATCAGAGAATAAGAGATATTTGGAGACCAAACGTCTCAAAATGGGACATGTCTATGAAGATATCAACAATGCAGATCAATCCAAAAAGTGAAACTTCATTTCTCTGATTTTCTTCAACAAGGCACTGCTAAATTTAAATTACACTTCATTCTCAATCTTTTAGTGCCATTCAATTATAGATATGCCAGCACTCCTTGTCTTGCAAATTACTTCTACCACTTCTAATGTATTAATGTATTATGAATCAATTATTTATCATTTTACAATATTAATATAACATTTATTATGTTTTTTTTAAAAAATATATTCTTTTTTATTATACGTCATATCATCAAATTTCTTCATAAATTGTAATTAATAAAAATATTTAAGTAAATTAAATATATTTTATCATTAAATTTAACATAATTAATTATTTTTTAAAAAAATTACACATATTAAAAAATATTTTATCATTATTCACAAAAGTAAAAGATTTTATTTAAAATCACGTTGAATCACATTAGAAGGTATTTTAAATATATTCTTACTATGTGTCTATAATTGCAAATTTGCATATTGACATAATTTTAAAATCAAATTAATTGGAATGAATAGGCAGAAAAGTAATTATGTGATGATAACTATTAAATCATACTCATTATACAAATTTGTTCAACTATGCATTTCTCTCTATCTAAATATCCATTACTCTTTTTAAATTTTTATTATAGTTCACACGTTAACATCTCTCCCTAATTTTTTGGGTCAAAATACCTTCTATTATGTTTACCATTATTCATTTATTATAAAAAAGAAATTATTCATAAAAATAGAAGTTTAAAGTTTTCTAAAAAAGAGAATTAAAAATCATATTCAATCACATATAAATAATTTTATTGGGTC
>JBBPBR010000001.1:1150751-1162213 GCA_037974775.1 Cicer pinnatifidum
TTTATTTCTAAATTTTATTGTTCAGATAAATGAGTTGTTATTTTAAATTGAGTTATTTTTACAAATTTATAAAGTTTTGGGGCAAATTAAAAATTATATTTAAACCAAAACTAAAATTTTGATAACATTGAGGGACTATTTTACAAATTTTGAAGAAACAATTTGCAAAATGAAAATTTTAGAGACCACTTTACAAAAATAATAAAAAATAGAGATTAAAATATAAATTTTAAAATATATGGGGTTAAAATTATAAAATTAAAAAGTTACGAAAACTAATCCATAATTCTTATTTTAAAAATAAAAGTAACAAATAAATTGAAATTATTAAATTTTAGATGGTGTTTGAATTTATCTAAAATTAACTTTAACAAAATATTTTATAAAATTCCTTCTTTTTAAAAACTCTCTAAATTTATCATCCAAATAAAATAATTAATATTAAAGAATTTGAATTTTCTTTAAAAATTATATTCCTTCAAAACAATTACCGTCCTACTAGATTTAAAAAAAAATATTGCACTTGAAAGCCAAGAACCATATATAATGCAAAAATAAAAAATAAAATAAAAATGGAATATAGGGGTATAGTTGAGGGGTATTGATATAATTTTTGTGGTTGTAATTAACTGGGTTGAGGTGGCATAAAGTAGGCCCAATCCAACCGACATAAGTTGGCGGCATGAATTTAATTGAAAGTGAAATCCCAACCAACCAATTGTGAACTGTCCATACAAATACCAAATTGCCCAAAAGTCAATCACGGAATAACGTACCTAAGCTACTCCAATTTTCTTTTTCTTTTTCTTTTTATTATTTTTTTCTATTTTATTTTTATAGGAATATTGATGGCAAGTGCCAAGTGGTATTAAGACCAAGCCGCCTCAACATGTCTTTTAAAAGCCATTTTCGATAAATGTTTATAACTTAAATGTTCATGATAATTCATTTAGTAATTTATACCTTTTTAACTTTCACTTTTTTTTTTTTTACCAAATTCACTGGATTTGATTTAATTTAATTATTATAAAAAAAAATAGTTTAATTATATTATACGGTGGAAACTTGAAAAGTCAAAATTGTATATCTCACTTTATCATCTTCAGTTCATATTTCTTCACAAAAAAAAAAGTTGAATTAAAGTTTGATGAAAATCTGAATTTTTGTAAGTGTAATGATAATAATATGAAGCTGCATCACAGAAAGTTGCTTGTACCAGAAATATGTGAATGGATATGTCAAGGTAAGAACTCTTTGTCTAATTGTTCATCAAACAAAGATTGCAGTAGTGTTTGTTTCAAGATCTGTTTAACCAAACCTGAATTTCCTTATCCATATTCTCCACCACCACCACCATCACAAGTTCCTTCTTCTTTCTATTCATTAGATGAAAATGAAAACCATCACAAAATCATCACTTACTTCATCCTTACACTTTCTCTTCTTTCTTTTATTTTCTTTCTTGTTTGTTGTCGTTTTATCTATATCAAGTTAAGATCAAAGACAAGTTTAAGGCTACAACCATCATCATCATCAACAACAACAACAACAACTCAACAAGTAGATGATAATAATTTTGATGATGAAGAACAATATGGTTCTATGTTGGACCACCCCATTTGGTATATCCGTACAATTGGTCTTCACCAATCTGTTGTCAATGCAATAAGTGTTTGTAAGTATAAGAAAGGTGAAGGCTTGATTGAAGGAACAGAATGTTCTGTTTGTTTGAGTGAGTTTGAAGAAAATGAGAATCTTAGACTTTTACCAAAGTGTCATCATGCTTTTCATTTACCTTGTATTGATACTTGGCTTAGTTCACATACAAATTGTCCTATGTGTAGAGCTCCTATTGTTACCAACCCTACAACTACAAGGGTAGAGTCTTTGGACTCTTCTATTGTTGTTGATTCAAGTTCATTGGGACAAACCCAAATGGAAAATTTTGAGGAAAATAGTAATGAAGGATTTGAAAGTAGTGTTTTTGATTCTCAATTGAGGAATAGGATAGAAGAAGATGGAGAAGGCCAACCAGGGGGGTGTGAAAATGAGAGACAAGTCGATGACGCCGTTACCGTTCAGCCTAGGAGATCTGTTTCTATGGATGATTCTTTTGTTGCAAATGTTCTATCAATAGAATCTAATGTTGATTCAAGTAGAAAGGTTAATGGAATTGATAATTTGGCAACTACATCCAAAGGTAGTAGTAGTTTTTCTTTCAGGTCAACAAGATATTTGAAGGGTGTTTCTAGTCCAATGAAGAGGTCAAGTTCTTACAATGGGAAGTATCTTCTATCTTGGTATAGCCGCAGTAAGAAGAAGCCAAATGCTATTCTAAGAAGCTCTTAAATTACTTTGCTTTTATGCTAACTAATCAAACTAAAATGTGTGTATGTATGTATGTAACTCAGTAACTCTCAACAAGCTGAGAGGCTGAGACTTTTAAAGTTTTCTGTATGCATCAAAAACAATATGTGATGTGTCAAGTGTATAAAAGCAGCAAAACAAAAAAGTTACAAATAAATTTTGCTTTGTTATTTATTTGTCTATGTTCTGACTTCTGCATATGTGATCAACTAATTATTCAGTTATTATTTAATCTAAGTCCAATTTTTTATTGTACTGAAGAAGTGATGATATTGATAGTACTGTCATGCAATGATGAAAAAAAAAAAGAGATAACAAAAACCTTGTAGTGTTTCAGCTAGTGTGGAAGAACAGAAAAGCATATCTAAAGTAATAAAGCATTAATATTGAGCTCTTTATGTTAGGCTTTGTGATTTTAGTACTTATATTGAATATAAAGTAGTGTGTTTATGAAAAAAGTAAATTCATTAAACAACTAAATCATCTGCAATAAAAGATCTTATATAAGGAGGGTATTCCTCAACCTAAACAAGTGTCTTCCGAGATTAAAACATCTTTAGTTAAATTGTGAGTAGAGACATTAACTGTTCTCTTCACATCAGAAACTATAGATAAATGAAATAAGGAAAACAAGTTGTGACAATTAAATAATATGCGATTGCAGTAAGTAATTAAGAGTTGCGAGTAAAACAAGCTCAAAACACACAAAGCTTACACACTCAAATAATAATGCATACACGAGATGAAACAGTTCAAGTTAGTTACATTTCGAGTTCAACAACCACCAACTACTTTACACTTCTTATAATCTTCTAAAAACATCAACGTGACTCAACTAAAAAACATTTCAAAAATCTATATTTTTTTTTTAATCAATATTTTAATATTTATAATCAACTCAAATATGATAATATCAACTAATTAACTCAACAAGCAAATATCAAAGTTTAAACCATGAAGTGTATAAATATGATCAATATATTAAGCAACAAATCTTTTGTTATTAGTAGACTAAAAGTTGGAACTCTATTAAGGTAAAACCTTTTTTTTGGGTAGAATTGAGCGAAAACTTTTAACTTTAAAGTAAATTCCATCAGCCATGCTTTTTTTTTTTTTAGTTTAATTTATTTTTCATAAAATATCAACAAGTTTAATGTCTACTAATTTTTTAATTTATGTTTTAGTAACTTATTTAACATATTTGATCTTCACGTAGTATTTAAACTTTTTTGATTTAATTGCAGTTTTGGGCTCCCTATTTTAGCTGAATCGCGAAAATAACTCTCAATTTTATATTCATCATCAGTTTTAGTCACATAAACAAAATTATAGTCTAAAACTTGATGAAAATGGGGAAAACTATTTTCGCAATTCAACTAAAATAGACGACGACAATTTCATTTATAAAAAAAATCAAAAAAAAAAAACTGAATATGAAGAAATAATTTTGGGGTAGGAGTAAAATTGATCCTTATTGTTTTTTTGGACTCAACCTAGGAATTAAAGAGGTTTGGTTTGGGCTGAGAGTGAGTAAATTGTAGCGCCAATACCTTTCCTTTGGTTTGATTTTTTCCCTTTGATTTTGATTTTGAGCGAGAAAGAAGAATGTTTCGAACATGGCGCAAAGCAATTTCTCCACTCTCCATGATTCGATCTCCAATTGGTTTTCAGCAAACCTACGCAAAGGTTGCAGCAGCACCAATGTTTGAAGAAAAACTCCAACCACAACCGGTATGCAATTTCTCCATTATTATTACTTCAATTCAACAACACTCACATACCAATTTAATTTGATATGTAATTTATCAGGTTAACCTAGACAAATTGTTTTGGTCTAAACCACGTTCTCTTTCCCTCCCACGTGACTCGCCTCTCAGAGTTGAAGAACCTGATTATCACGGTATCAAGCGTTTCTTGCTCAATCTCATGCTTTTTTATAGTAAACAAAGCAGGTCTATTCGCGGTGCTAATGTTGTCTACCGAAGAATCTTATCTCAAGTTGATAAACCCCCCATTTATCAAGGTTCCTTTTCCTCCTTTCACTCATTTAGGTCATCTTTCCATTTATTTTATGTAATTATAAAAGCTTATCACATGTTTATATCAAAACAATTTTACTTTATTTTATCTTTTATTCATTGTAGAAATAATTTATACATATGTGTCTTACAATACAAACATTAGACATTTGTGTGCCTGTGCATCTTGGTTGTTTGTTTAGTTCAAGACTTGTGGCCATTTTCTCTCATATTCATTCTACTTGTTTCCCATATTGCGATGTTTTAGACTATGTAGAACTGTCACTTGGACAATGACACGACATTGACATTGTGATTATATATAATCACTTCTTGTTTCTCAAATTATGATCGGTGTCTATATGACCGTGTCAGTGTTGTGTCTACTATCTGTGTCTATGTAAATGTTTCATAGGTTTTAGACCCCCCAGCTGAATTTTATTTATAATGATAAACTTCTCCTCCACATTTACTGTGGGACATAAATATTCCCTTCACTTCCCTATATTCTCTGGCTCATGTTTCTCTGTTGAATATTTGGAGATTTAAAAGCTAGTTGTCAAAGTGTCTATGTATGTATTACTTTGGCCGATTACGTTCATGTGTCTTTCCCCCTGTTTTTATTTGGGGTGGCTTTCAGTGAAAATATTTTCTGATTAAAGAAATTTTAAATAACAACAACAAAAGCCTTTTCCTAGTAGGTAGGAGTATGGTCGACTGTATGGATCAAATGAATGTCCTGTCATCAATCATGTTCAATGATAGACAATTGGCGGATTGGGTTATCTTTAATGTGGTCTACACTCCTTAACAAAGCTATTGCCCTAAGAACCTAAGCAAAAAATCTAGTATCACAATAGGAACTACCTTGACTTTTTCTCTAATGATTTCATTCTTATTGATCAAAGAAAACTTAATTAAACTAAAAACTATATTTTATGGTCTTTTCTGATTATTAAATTATCAAAATCATATATCCTCTTTTTGATACATTTTTTCTAACTTTTAAAGTTCCAACCATTTAAGTATTAGTAAAGACAACTGGGAAAACCTTCACATCGTCATTCCCAGCATGTCTCTAGTGGATAGATGTACCATTTTCTCAATTTATATGTTTGCAAATCAATCAGGGTGAAGTAGTTACGATGCAGAAGGAGTTTGATGTGGAATAGTGCTTGTCAGACTAGTGTTGTATTACGTAACATTCTATAAGCTTCTCTCTTCTGCTTGCAGTGTTTAACTTGGAGAAAACATTCAAAACAACATTCTCTTTGCTTGTACTTCATATGTGGTTTTATTTGCGTCGCATTAAGCAAGAGGGAAATGAGGGTGTTGAATTTGGGCAGTACCTTTATGAGATTTACAATCACGATGTGGAGCTTAGAGTGTCCAAAGCTGGGGTGAGTTGTCTTCTTCAAATAGATACAATATTTTTATCATAAATTCCTTTTTTTTTTTTTTTTTTGCAATTTTTCCAAAATAGTTTGATTACATGTAGGAATTGGCCTCTCTTGGTAAATTGTGGTGAATTTAATTTGAAATGACAGGTTAACCTACTATTGATTAAGTGGATGAAGGAGCTCGAGAAGATTTTTTATGGGAATATTGTTGCTTATGATGCTGCCATCCTTCCAGAAGCTAAACCGAGTGATTTTACTAATGTAATATGGAGGTAGGTTTTGATACGAACTTATCCTCTTCACTGCTCTTTTTGCACCTATCAAAAGTAGGAAAAAGTCAATTAAGCATTTCTATGTTTAATGTTGTTTTAGATAAAAGGAGGAGAGAAAAAAACAAATTTGAAAATTATTGATAATAATTTGAATCTAACTGGATACAAAAGACTAACCCCTTTATATAGCGATACAAGACTCCTAATCCTAAGTAAATAGAGAAATCAGGAAATAATTCATATAATATTTAAGTAATATACAACTAAATAAGAGATAATCTAAGATACTCTAGATTATAAACTGATCATACGAAATAAACTAATATCTCTAATATACTATCAAAGATATTATAAGACATCCTCTTATATTCTAACAAAAGTATATCCATATTTTTTTATCAGGAATATATTCTCTGATGATGGTTCTTCAACACCAGACGAAGCTGCATTGCCATCAGTGCAGGTATATCTTCTAAATGATGTTAACATTTTTCACCTAATTTGTGGAAGACATATTGTCTTGTGGGTGACTTCTCTTATGTAAGCTTTTGGAAATGGGACATTTCCTGAAAAGTCTATCTAAGGCAAGATTTTGAACCTAGAAACCGATTCAGGTCATACAATTTATTGGCTGTTCAGCGGCATTCACCAGTCATGCTTCATTCAACTGACAGTTGAGACTCTGGGTTTAACATGTTGGCTTGGCTTGAAGAATTGTCCCTTTTATAATGAATATTCTTTAACATATTCTTATCATATTGGAGTCTGTTTGCTTTTCAAACCAGAGCTTATAGTGATTATCACTTTCATCTCACGAAGTACTTGTGAGATTGTGGGACTTTTCTGTTGTTAGAGCTTCCTGTCTTTTCTATTAATTGCTGCTTTTCCGCTTTGTTTCGAACTGTTTCCCAAATAACCATATTGACATATCGAAAAACTCCTTATCATCACCATCTTTGTATTGTTTTGTTTTTCTTGGTTTGCTCTGCCTTTCATTGTTTTTTATCAAATATCCGATGCTTATATTGTTTTCACAATGCTTACTTTTTTTTCCTCAATTATATTGAGTATGACTACAATGATACTGAAACTAAAGTTTTTATATAGGCATTGGCCAGGTATGCTCGACGGGAAGTAAGTTGCATGACTTTAACAGGTAAATAATAACTGTTTCTGTTTGCATTATATTATTGATCATGAAGTAGAAGAAAATTGATCGGCTAATGCCTACTTCTGCATACTGGTTGCTAAAGTGGGATGAAGAGATCCCTGTCTCAATATAGGTCTCTCATTGGAAAACCTTCCCTAAAGAAGGGTTTTGAGCCCAAAAATATAATATATTTTTTAGGAGTTCAGTTTTAATTCTTTAAGAAAATTTGATCAATTTGTCTAGTTCCATACAATTTTTTCATAATTGATAACCACATGCTAGTTTACCATCTATACATTTCTAAACGTTCTACCAATACTCTTGATGGACTGCATTCCGCCTTTTAACTAGACAGTTTTCAACCTGCATTATTTGTTCCCTTGTGTCTGTAGTGATCTAGTTAGAAGCATAGAATTTTCATCAAGTCATGTAATATTAGTTATATAATGCTCACTGCTCGTCACTTTTGACCTCCTGCGAAAACATATTATGTCAAACTTGAATTCTCCATGCGTGATAGCTGTTTTACCAGTAGAATACATGAAATTGTGAAAGATATGCTTATGAAAAACTCTGCAGATCTTATGGGGATTTTACTTTTTCCCTCTTTCAACTTTGTATTTACTAATTAATGGAATTTGAATGGGCAGATAAAGAAGCACTACTTTCTGGGAATTTCATGTTTACCTCTTTGAAGCATGAGAACAAAAGCAGAGAGGGGCCTCAATTATAAAGTAATGAGATTTCTAAATTTCCAGTTAAGTAAATGTATAATACATGCTGTTCTTATTTTTTAAACAATTTTTTTCTTCAATAATCCCGATAAAATATTTTATTGTTCTCCATAAGGCTTTAGTATTTAATTAGCTTGATGTTGAGGAACTAGAATTTTCATATTCTTGCTCATATAAACGAGAAAAGAAATATGCAAAAGTGATTGAGAAATGTTGATTTTTCTCCTTTTACTTTCTGTCCTTTATAGAGCTTGATAGCTTCAATTGTGTGCCTCATTTATATGAGGCATTACAATGCAATATATATATTAAACATTTAAAGGTATAAAAATCAGAAAAGTTATAATTAATCCTTTAAAGAATGACTCCAATGTTGCTTGACAATTCCAATAGGATCCCCTGTTCTCCCTCCCATCTCCCCTCCTTTGAAGGTCTTCGAAATTGGGTGATTTCTTGAAAAAGAAAATGTGTGAAATGACCTCAAAAGACTGTCTTTTTTGCTTGAATACCTGGAGTTTTTGAAGGAGATTCAAATCTTAATATATGGTAGCATAAATATTGGCTTATCATCCAAGTAACACAATTGTCAATTAATAAGAGTAATTTAATACAAATATTATTCTCTCTTTTTAAATTATACAATTCTTAATCTGTGTAAAATTGTAAAAAGATCAAATAAATATATTATTGTGGGACAGAGGAGTAATTGCTTAGATTTAGCTTTATGAGATATAATATTTATTGTAAGAGTATCAACAATCCATAAAATTATTCCATTTGAGATATTTATAACTTCAATGGATTGTTTGACTTAATTGGAGCTTATTTGTTGCATATTACTCTTTCTGTCCCACATTTTTAAGTGCACTTTTGTTTCTTCTATTTTGATTGAAACAAGATTTTAATCCTTATTTTAAAATTCAGATTTTAATCCAATTTGTGATTTACTTTTTATGGTGTGTCATACATTAATAATGTGAAAATATTTGATGATATTGCATGATTTACATAAAAAACCCGGATACAACTTTCTTAATTTAATTAATCAAATGTAAACCTGTTTTTTTAAATCCATTAATTTTAGATCAAATTAGCAATGCAATTTCATTGAATGTAATTCTACATCATTAATGAATATATATATCATAAGAAGAAAAAAAGCCATGTGGGAAAATAAACCCACTAGAAACATAAGAAGGATAATTTGGTTTCATAAAAAAATACCCCATATGGGTAAATAAACTTACTTGAAACATAAGGCAGAAGATTTAATTTCATAAAAATAACTGTAACTTATTATTATGAGACAAATGGAATAATAAACACAAGGAATTCATGGAGGGTTTGGTATCATAAAAAAGTGAGGTCTAAACTCTAAAAGCATGATACGTAGTAATAAGATTCAACATAAACATAACTCCTTTAATTAAGGTTGCAACTTACATATCCCATATTACCACACTAGGCCTCCACTTCACCTACCCCATCTCTTTATTTCTAGACTGGGGTCTGCTAGGTGACCCTTCCCTTAGTTCAAATGCAACCCACACACATACTGAGGTAGCATCGTTAGGATTAAAAATTATTTAATGGTCATGTCACTACTTATAAAATATGGGAAATTTGTTTATGAGTAAATTGTTTATTACTTTAAAATTACAAATATTGTAATGTATTCTCTCTATTTTAGTAAGAATAAGACAAAAAGATACATAAAATATTCTACGGTGCAAAACTTAAACGCACTGCAATATAAAAACCCAACATTACAAGATGAGCCCAAAATAAATTACATTCTAGCATTAAAGTATTCCATCGAATTTTGTCAAATCATAATTAAATTGTTTTACTTTAATTTTGATCTTATAAAAAAAAATATTTTGACACGTTTAATACACCATCTCATTATGAACATTCAATATAATTCAAATATCTACAAACCGAATAACTTAAAAAAAATCCACTTTTACATCATTTACATCAGAATTTCGAACTAAAGACTTATTGTTAGCAACATGTTTTAACTATTATCATACTTTTTCAAATGAAGACTTTTATTATCATAAATTTTAAAAAAAAAAGTACGAAAGGGACCACAAAGTTGAAATTAGGTGGATAATGGCATAATTAAAGTGTTAATAGATTTTTTTTATACGTAGTCTAATTCGTCTTTACAAAATCTACTTGTAAGATGATGATTGTCTCTACTTTTAAATATATTTTCATGTCATATTACATTCAATGTAAGACTCTTAACAGTCCTAATGTCTAGAATTGAACATATGCATCTGGAGCTTGATCAAAGTGTTCTGATAACGACAAGTTGATAGTAGGTGGTTCAATATATTTTGATACCATTTTAAGATTTGAATTGAGTCTAACTCAAATCCTACAAAAATCAGCTTGAACTATAATAACTGTACTCACTTTTAAATATATTTTAAAACCATATTATATCCGACATGAGACTTTTCAACACTTTAAGCCTGATTAATTTCTTATTTTTGGATCGAAATAGGACTATTAGTTCATTTCCAATAAAAGTATGAGAACAAGCAAAGTTGTGGCTATCGGTGTAAGGAAATGAGCTACCATAATGACTTGTCTCTTTTACAAAACCAAATTAATTGTTGAAATAAGGGTCTAAGTCTTGCCTACACTTATCAATAATAACACCATACCTCAGACTCAAAAACTCTAACATTATGAATGTTATCCACCACACTATCTTTGCATCAAGTTCGAAGACAAAATTGTACACCCTATATGCTTCCTTACGATATTTGCCTACGCCCTACATACCTAAATGTGTATTATGCAATGCAATGGCGTCCTCAGTATGTGTAGGGTATGCGGCTCCAAAATTTTAAAGGTATTAACTTTTTTTTTTTATATAATATAAAAAATTATATAATAAAAAAATATTGAAATTGATAGATTATTTTGACTCATGTTCATATGGATAGATATGTTGTGTAAACATTTTTGCTATAGTTTTATTATAATTTTAATTTAATTTAAAATTTTCAATGTCACTTATTATATTTATTTATATATATGATTAATAAAAGTTAATAACTTGTATAAAGAAATGGAACACCAAATTTAAACTTAGTACATAACATTTAAATTCTCCAAAAGCAAAATATATGGATCAATAGGAATGGAAACTTTTAGAAGTTCATGCTAAATATAATTTTAGAACCTTGTCACTTGAATCTATATGAGAGAGGATGATGATGAGAATAAGCTGATGAGTTAAAATGATACTGATAAGGATAATAATTTCTATTATCATTTTTTTTCTATTAAAATCGAAGTGCACTGGTTAAATGATGTCTTAATCAATTTTGACTTAGTAGTGTTAATGGTTTCAAATCGTACGGAAAAATATATATGTGAAATACTATTTTTTAAAAATTTGAAAATTAAAATAATATTTAGAATTAATAAAAGAAATAATTCTACTATAATAATTGTTAAAATAATAAAAAGCCGAACTAATATATATATATATATAT
>JBBPBR010000001.1:1184194-1195435 GCA_037974775.1 Cicer pinnatifidum
AATAGCAATGAAAATGACATAATCTAAATTTTTAATTTCATTTTAATATTTTATGTGGTTTTTTTTATATTTATTTCATCTCATTGATGTCACATAAAATTCTAAAATTTACATGAGAGTTACAAATAAATTCAATAAGATCGATTTTAATATAATAAAAAATATATAAATTTACATGTTTAATTAATCGGGTAAGTTTATGAATAAATTATATATGTGAGGTCCAAGTTCTTGCTTGAATAAGAGGAAGACACAAACCGATCCATAAATGTACAAAAATAGACATAACAACTTCAAATAAACTATTTGTTGGAAAAAATTGTTGAGACAAAATCTCAAATTAATATTTTGATGAAAATTAAACAAAGGTTAATTAAGACTTTTAATTATGATTTTAAGTGTTTTAGTATTTAACATGTGTATTTCAGTGTGCTAATCAAGATAGTTACCAAGCATTAAGAACAACTCAATTGGTACTTATCCCCTAGGTACCGAGCTCGAATCACATGTGCACTTTCAAACAAACCTGCACACATGATTAAGCTCGTCTCAAGGCAAAATTTATAAGTTCTCTTGAAGCCTATAAATAAAGCCTCAAGAAGAAGAACATATTAGAGCTTCAAGTGCAAAGCAATACATCACTCATTCAATCATACTCGAATCGTTTCGAGCTTCTCAATCATTTTTAAGTTGCAATTTTGTTCTTAGTTTGATATTAGAATCAGTTTCTACGGAATTCTAAAATCTATAATCTATTTTTAAACATGAGTTGAGCATACTCAAATTATAATAATCTCAAAATCGTTATTTTTCATTTTTCTTCATCATCAAAATTTCTTGGAAAAGAGTAGAGTTAGCATACCTAATCTTGAGTATAATGATTTTATTTGACATCGTAAATATCTTATTTTCTTTGATTTGAGCTAACATACCTAATCTTCACAGTGTAAACAACATTAAACTTATGATACAAAAATTTCAAATCAAACACATAAAAATTAAACATAATATTTCAAAACAACACACAAGTCTTAAACAAAAAAGATGATGGAGATAAGGGATTTTTTCCTCCAACAACAACAATTAAGCTTAATTTTGTTTGTTAAGTTGATTGAATATATGCAAAATTAGTTGAATCAAATATGCAATGTAGATTTTAAAATAAGACGTAATCAAATTTTTTTTTTTTTTTGAAGTTGATGTAATTGGAGTTTGAGATGATGGGGTGGACTTGTGGAAATAAAATAGAATGTTAGGAGTTTAAGGAATATCAAAAAACAACAACTAGTAAATGTATAAGATGTTTGAAAGTGTAATTAATATTATATTTGAAATTGGAAGAGACGTATCGTAAATATCTTATTTTCTTTTATTTGGACTAACATACCTAATTTTAAAAGTGTAAAGAGCATCATTGAGAAAATCTATGATATAAAAATTTCAAAGCAACACATAAATCTTAAACAAAAAAAGAAAATGAGGATAAGGGCACTTTTCCTCCAACAACAACAATTAAGCTTAATTTCGTTTGTTAAGTTGATTGAATATATGCACTATTGGTTGAATATGTTAAAAAGAAGATGTAATAAGATTTATTTTTTTTTTGAAGTTGATGTAATTAGAGTTTGAGATGATGGGGTGGACTTGTGAAAATAAAATAGAATGTTAGGAGTTTAAGGAAGAGAAAAAAACAACAACTAGTTAATGCATAAGATGTTTGGAATTAAGTGTAATTAATATTATGTTTGAAATTGGAAGAGACGAATAATTACTTAAAAAATGCATTAAACAATCAAAATAAAAAAAAAAATAATTATCACAAAATTGATTTGGAGAAATATATTAAAGAGAAAAGAAAACGATTGTTTCTAAGTTGACAACTCAACATATAGTAGGAGATGGCACAATCATGATTATGTGGTATGTAGAATGTTAATGTGTCATGATCAAAACTCAAGAAACTATATTAATATATTATAATAGATAATAGATGTTATTAGAATAATTACAAAATCCTTCCATTTGAGAGCAAACATGAGTTTGTGAATTTTTTTTTGGAATGAATAAAAAGGAAAAGAGTGGAGAAAATAAGATAGTTGAAATCTAAGAGTTGAGTATTTAAAATCACAAAATTCTAATATTAATATTTAAAATTTTTATATTTGGTGGTGAACAGTAGCTAGAGGTGAAAATAGGTTAGTTCGTCCATCAATGACTTGATATATTTATGGTCTGGTCTGGCCTAACTTGTTTAACAAAAAAATGTTAACTCATACTTTTTTAAAACCTATTAATTTAAATAGATTATACTTATAAAAAAAATCTGAAAGACCGCCCTCTATATATATATATATATATATATATATATATATATATATATATATATATAAAAAGGTATTGTTTAACCTATTTAAAAAATATAAAATATATTATTTAAATATTTTAATATGAAATAAACTTTTAAATAAACTTTCAAGTCAAACCAGACATTTAAAAAATGTCAGGTCAGGTTAGGTTGGAAAAAAAAAAGTCTATAATAGATCGTAGACCAGACTCATATTTAAAAAATTAATCGTAGATAAACTTATACCTTTCAAAGCATGACCTAACTTATTTTCACCCCTAGTGGTGGCGTGTGTTAAGCGACAGTCACATAATCACATTGCTGAGAAATTGATATTTATTCTAAATAAACAGTGCAAAAAATTAAAATATCAATTTATTTTTTAAAAGTGTAATATATACCTAACAAATTTTGAGGAATTTATAATTAGAGATTATGTGTCAATGTTGTGATTGTACACATTAACATATTCTATATGATAACATTCAATATTAAAAGTGCACCGAATAATCTACCTTAAAAAATGCGATATTTTTGCTAATTTTATGTATAACTTTTATTAAAAATGAGCATACAAACTAAGATAAAAGAAAATAAGATATTTCTAGTGGTGGATTTATTTATATTCTGCATGGCAAAACCAAAACCATCCGTTTTGGGGAGACACTAAATGAGACAAATTGGTACTACTCTGCGCCTGTGTTGAAGTTGAAACTTTAAATATTACTATTACAAAAACAATTTAAATGTATCTCGATTTTTTCTTTTTTTCATCCTTAAAATTCACTTTTTCTTTAATTTTCTTTCTTTCACATTTCTAACTGAGGGTTAAGATTTTAATAGACCCTCGTGTCATATGAGATGATTTATTTTAAGCAAGATTATAAAATCTTTTAATTAACTAATAATTTTAAAAATTCAATTTTTTAAATTATATAAATTGGATAAAAAAATCACTGTAAATTTTAATTTAGATCAAAGAGAATAAATATAGATATATGTATATGTATATGTTTTTAAGCTACATTCACAGTAAACTTATTTTACACCAATGATTCATTTGCAATTCCAAAATACTACTACAACATTTATTCATTATTATTTTTTGACTAAACATTTATTCATTATTTATTGCTACAGCATTTGTGGAGATAGATACTCAATGGTTGTAAAAAGGCCAAATGTCAAATGTTTTGTATAAATAGGACGAAACATATAGCCACACATGTCACACTCATTTTTCCTACCATCCCATCATCCACCACCACTTTGTTTTTTTTCACTAAAAATATTCTTCTTTATTTACACGAGTTATTGTGTTAACAAATATTTATATTATCAACTAATGAGATTATCACGCTTACTACGAAAATTAAACTCATATTCTTAGAATACATGAGTCAACTTTGTACTAGATTATAACTCGTACTTTTCGTTAACTAATTAATTAATTAACTAAACACATTAAGGAAGTTGAGTGTTTCTCTATCATCATTAAAGGAATGTTTCTATGACATAACAAAATTGAATAACAAACTAAAAGAATTTTAAAGTAAGCTGAAAAGGAAAAGACATGCATGATACTAAACTATCAATGTTCTTACTTATACATACATTTATTTATATATATTAATCCAATTCCAATCCAAAGTTGAAAAAGAAACAAGAAACTCATAATAACATAATTCACTATTAATACTCTTTTTACTTGAGTATATCCCATTTCATCACAGCCTGTAATAATAACATAATTCCAACCATCCCATGTGGGGTTCCTCCTCTCTTTTTTTTTCTGTCTCTTTTAATCTTTTATATATTTTTGGTTTTGATTCTTAGTTAAAGTTACTTTCCTTATAAAATTTTATAAACAGTACATTCTGTGAATCTGGTTTTTTCCATTCATTCAATCAAGCATGTGGGAATCAGAGAGTGATTCAGCTGCAAGGCAGAAATATGGTGATGGAATTCTCACTTCAAGCAAGCATGGTGTCCCAACTGAAGGATTTATTCAAAGAGGCCACTCTTGGTATGTTCAAAATGCTGTAGAATTAGTTATTTAATAATATTATTATATAGTATACTCTTTGATGGTGCTATTAACTTATGCAATATCTTGATATTAGGGAGATATAAATATAGTTATAACACACACTCACAAAACTGAAGCAGATAGAACAGAGGAGAGATTTTCAGCTTAGCACTATATTTTCATAATTGTGATGGATGCATAGTTGAAATCGAACCATCACTGAAATAATCATTGACTAGACTTTACTTAACTCCGATCGAACTTTGAATTATTAGGGCCACAGACTACTTTGTTGCAATATCCATTTCACAAAAATGCTTAAGAATCTAGTACCTTTTTATGCAGGTATGTTGCAACTGATATTCCAAGTGACATTCAAGTCCAAATAGGAGAAGCTAACTTCCACTTACACATGGTAGCTATCTATTTATTTATTTTTTTGGTTTCTTAAAGTTTTCAATTCTTTTAATCTATGGTTATAATTTTGGACAAAACTTAGGTAAAGTTCTTTGGACATTGTTCTGGCTGTTCTTCACTTAAAATATAGTATAACTGTTGAATTATTTGTGTTAATTCTTTCTCTTTGTTGTTGTGAAAGTATCCTCTTATATCTCGAAGTGCAAAGCTGAGTAGAATCGTATACGAATCGCGCGAACCGAATTTGAATAAGATAGTTATGGATGATATACCTGGTGGATTTGAGAGTTTTGAACTTGCAGCAAAATTCTGCTATGGAATTGCTGTTGATTTAACAGCAGGAAACATCTCTGGTCTAAGATGTGCTGCTGAGTACTTAGAAATGACAGAAGATTTAGAAGAAGGAAATCTTATATTCAAAACAGAAGCATTTCTTAGCTATGTTGTTTTATCATCATGGAGAGACTCAATAGTAGTGTTGAAAAGTTGCGAAAAGCTTTCGCCTTGGTCAGAAAATCTTCAAATTGTTCGCCGATGCAGCGAGTCTATAGCTTGGAAAGCTTGTGCTAATCCAAAAGGGATAAGATGGGCCTACACTGGAAGAACAGAAAACATTTCAAGTCCAAGATGGAGCAACAATAACAATGATATAATCATCAAAGATACAAGTCCAAATAGGAATCGTCATCAACTTGTTGTTCCTCCTGATTGGTGGTTTGAAGATGTTTCAATCTTAAGGATTGATCACTTTGTTAGAGTCATTACTGCTATTAAAGTAAAGGGTATGAGATTTGAGTTAATTGGTGCTGCAATAATGCATTATGCAACTAAATGGTTACAAGGACTAGTTACTGACACATCAATTTTATGTGATGAAAAAACAAGTAATTATAGTATTAGTAACAGTAACAATAACAATAGTACTACTAGTAGTAGTGGAAATAGTTGGAATGAAAATGGACTTCACATGATTCTAGTTGGAACTAGAGATGAAAAATCAAGTCTTCAAGCTAAAGAACAAAGAATGATCATTGAGAGTCTTATAAGCATTATTCCACCTCAAAAGGATAGTGTTTCATGTAGCTTCCTTCTTAGGCTTTTGAGAATGGCAATAATGTCAAAAGTTGCACATGCTTTGGTTACTGAATTAGAGAAAAGGGTTGGAATGCAATTTGAGCAAGCTACATTATCTGATCTATTGATTCCTTGCTATAATAAAGGAGAGACATTGACAATGTATGATGTTGATCTTGTTTTGAGGTTACTAGAGCATTTTCTAGTACAAGAACAAACTGAAAGTTCTAGTCCTAAAAGATTGTCATTTTCTGAAAAACATATGGCTTGTAACCTTAATGCTAAAGCAAGAGTAGCAAGGCTTGTTGATAGTTATCTTACAGAAGTGTCTAGAGATAGAAACCTTTCTTTGACAAAGTTTCAGGTGCTTGCAGAAGCTTTGCCTGAGTCAGCTAGAACCTGTGATGATGGACTTTATAGAGCTATTGATTCCTATCTTAAGGTAATTATTTCCTGTTTCTTGGAAATAAATAAACATAATTGTTTACTTATTTAGTAATTTTATGAACTAAACTGACGGTCGTATCATAAGTAGAAATATATGATCGCTCAACTTTAACATTTTTTTCATTGAATTTATAGTTCTAGAATTCTTACATGTGAAGTAATACAAACAGGCACATCCAACACTTTCTGAGCATGAAAGGAAAAGACTATGCCGTGTAATGGACTGTCAAAAACTCTCAATTGATGCATGCATGCATGCTGCACAAAATGAAAGGCTTCCATTAAGAGTAGTAGTACAAGTTCTATTTGCAGAACAAATTAAAATAAGCAATGCACTATCCAACACTTCCTTAAAAGATGTTAATGAATCTTTCACACAACCAATGGTTATAACAAACAGAAAAACACTTCTTGAAGGGACACCACAATCATTCCAAGAAGGTTGGACAGCTGCTAAAAAAGATGTCAATACACTAAAGTTTGAGCTTGAGAGTGTGAAAGCCAAATATTTCGAGCTTCAAAATGATATGGAAAATTTGCAG
Organism: Cicer pinnatifidum; assembly: GCA_037974775.1. Lineage (NCBI taxonomy): Eukaryota > Viridiplantae > Streptophyta > Magnoliopsida > Fabales > Fabaceae > Cicer > Cicer pinnatifidum. Next base: position 1,191,048 of record JBBPBR010000001.1, read on the forward strand.
AGACAATTTGATAAGATGTTAAAGCAGAAACAAAGTTCTGCATGGAGTAGTGGTTGGAAGAAATTGAGCAAACTTACAAAGATGACAACTGTACAGAATCATGATGATGTTTTACCTCATAATGTTGAAGCTTCTGCAGAACAGAACAGAAAGATTACTAGAAGGTGGAGAAATTCAATATCTTGATAAAAGATTATGACAACTTGTTTCTTATGTGTTACCACTTTTTTCTTTCTTGTATCTTGTCACCAAGTTAATCACATTTTTCTAGTGTGAATTTTACTGTCACTTCAATCACAAAAATGATTTTGCTAAGTTACATGTAATCTTTAAATGTGTCATTAACTAGTGATAATTGTTGTTTATACCTTATTTTTTATCAATTATCTAATATTATTTTTAGTTGTAAAAACTGAATTGAAGTATCAAATCTCATTCAAATCCACTTATATGTGATGCTATTTTTCTCTTTAATTTGCATAAAATTAATTCAATTTGTACGATACCATTTTTCTCTTTTATTTGAATAAAACTTGACGACTTAAATTTACACCCCATGAAATTTTTGAAGTTGTGGATGTTAATAAAGCTTGAAGAGATGAATGAAGTTACAAAAAAAAAAAAAAAATAGTTGTACTACTATTCACACGTTAAATTTGATGTTTCATACCATTGCTTTATGTCAACATCAGAATTGTTACTATCAATTATGTGGGAAACACTGAAAAATTGGGGAACCTTAGTTAAATAAATTAAAATAATTTTCATACAAATATTTCACTTTCGAAATGATGGAGGCTAATCTAAGCAGTGCCGCACAACACAATCACTTTTTTTCCAAAATATTTTTTATAGGTACCAGCAGCACCACTCCTTTCTATGTTAAGTGTCCATGCCATGACAACCAAAATGAATTCTTCCTGAAAAACGCTTCGACCGGACAGGACAATAGCCGGTTTTAGTGGTTTTTGGTTTTTATGTTTAATCTAAATGTATATATGTCTAATTTTTTTTTTTATCGGTTGAATTAACCCGTCTAATTCGATGTTTTAACGTAATCTCTTACACGAGAACTAGATATTTTAGTGAATCGATAAATTTTGAATAGACTTTAATACAATCTTAGAATTTCATACATGTAAATTGAGAATTTTTTACCATTTATAATCATATTTTCAAATCATATCGCATCTAATATGAGACTTTTAATAATAATGAAAATGCTGTTTGATTAAAGTTGTATCAATTTGTAATGAAGTTGTAAATACATCACTAATCCAACTATACTTCTAAGAAAGTTTATGTTTTTTATCCCTGTAATATGGTCATTTTTTGGTTGTAGTCACTCGGGAAAAAAAAAATAGATCTAGTCCCTGTAATTAGATCATGTATATCACAATTAAAAAAAATAGAACAATTGTATATATGTTGTTACATTTACTTATCTAATTAAGAAACATATACTTCCATCAAAAGTAGTAGTACACAAGAAAGCAGAGGAAATTAGCAACCATGGATTCCTAGTACTCATGTTCTTTAGATATTAAACATTTACAACATATAGATATAGTCATGGTATATCAAACACACAAGACAACCAACATAGAATAGACAACTGCCCCAACATTGATCCTTCAATTATTCACACAATCACTCAACCGACAGATACATACATCATGAAAATGAAACCTTGAATTGAATGGAACACTCAACAGAGACACACACACCTCTCAATGACAACTACGTAGAAAATGGAATTGCCTATGATTCCACTCACAACAAACACATAAAACAAAGATAACCTTAAACCACAAATTCTATATTCAATTCAACAAAAGGGTCCCATTCATTAACTCATCATGAAATGAAACACCACGCTCCCCAACATCAGAAACTTTCTTGCCACTTTATAGTCTACGCCAGAATGAAAAGGAGGGTGGAAAGTGGGACCCCAGTTGTTACCTTAACGCGCATGCATATAAATTTCAACACTTGTTTTTTTTAGGGAGATAAAAAAAGAAAGTGTCCTCATTTACAGCACAACCATCCACTAACCATTCTACTGTCGATTCAATCTGTGACCCTTTATCTCCCAAAGCAAAAAGATAAAAAAAATTGGTCAACTAATTGAAATTCGAACTCCAGGTTGTGCATAGTCACAAGCTCGTAACTGCATGCAATCAGCCACATCTGGATTGTCTAATCAAGATTGGACAGTCCAGGTTTCAGTAAGATATTGAGCTTGATGATCTGGATGTAGCTGACTGCATACAGTCACATGGCACACAATCCAAATCCATATTTCTTCATTTACATTTTACAGTACTTGCAGTACTATATAGTATATAGCTGCTTTTGCCCCTTTATTGCTAAACCATAAATATACCTTGAGAAAGAAGAAAGCATGAAGCTAAGAACACAACAAATACTACCTTTTCAACTATTCATGTGTCCTTCAATGACATTATTAGTGATGATATTTCACCCCAATCATACCAGTTTGGGACATCAAAGATTTTAAGTAATCAATAGTTTCATCAATGACTAACAGTGGATGTTTTCCTTTTGCTCCAGGAGTTATGTTCTCAAGAGCTCTCAATGTTTTACGGATTTTATCCTTTTTCAATTGAATATCACCAACTACTAAATTATCTTCTTCAGTTCCCCTGGCAGAACACATTTGGCTGCCAGAATACTTCGATTCGGCATCACTAACACACTCGCATGGTTCATTTAGTCTTAATGAACCAACACTGTCCACAGGCAGTTGTAATCTCGTGTACCCACCATCAATTAACTTATGCCTTTTGTTTGGCCGACCAGAGCTAGTGACATCCTCCTTTGTGTCCTCAATTTGTTCTTGCATCAATTTAGTCCTTTCAGTAGCCAATGGAGAATGGCCTGTACTTGTTACCTCATCGTCATGATCATCAGAATCATAATCACAATCATCAGAACAAAGTAATGCATTGATTTCTTCGGTGTCTTCATGCATTTCACTTTCTTCATTAACTACATGATCTTGATCTTTCTCTGATTCTTCCGGAGAAGTGTATCTTGGTAAATGTTTTTGAGCAAAACTAGTTGCCCTTACTTCCCGATTTACATCATCAGCTTGAGAAAATTGTTTAGTAGTAACAATTGGACTCTGAACAAGTGGGAAAACAGGACTATAAAACAACCTTGTCTTATTACCAGATTGGTCAAAAATAATAAACTTCTTCTGCAAAGATGCAGGATTTGCATTTTGCGTAGCTCCGCTAATATGCATTTCTTTCAAACACGGCTCTGTTTTGAGATCCTGAACGAACTCTTGCACTTTGTTGGTCTGATCAGCCCGCGGGCTTGGGGTAGCATGAACTGTGAATCCTGGAAATGCACTGACAGCAGGAAAAGTGCATGCACTAGAATTCAGATATGATGAATGACCATACAAACCGTGATCCGGCGCGCAATTCATATAAAGTGATGGCCAAGCCACATGCTGTGGACAAGGCCAAGACTCATAGTGCTTAACCATCCACCCCAAATGAAAGGCCCTAAAGAACAATCAAATCAATCACTCAAAGCTTTGGTTCTTCAATATAGGATCTTCAATATCTTGCTACTTTTCTTTGGAACAAATGACAGAAAAAGAAAACTACAAATTCCAGCTTTTAACAAAAAGTAAATGTGCAACAATTACGTGACAGGCTTAAGCAACTGACGGAAGTAATCAGCCTGCAAAATAGAAGATAACACACATCACCTGTGAGCTCATAGAATTATTAGACAACTGATAACAAGCTTTGTAAATAAAACAAATACATGAATAAAACTTTTATTATAAACTAGCTTTATAATCCTGTCAAAAGATATATATAAAAAAAATAAAAAAAAAATAAAAATAAAAAATAAAAAATAACAAATAATGGAAAACACCTATGAATTAGCAACACAACACATTACTAACCTGACAATCATGCAAGGGTTGAAAACATGCTATCACTCTAACAATAATTGCTGGTTCACCTTCAATTCCATTCCAATGTTTTAATGCCCGAAATCTTGTTTGGCTTGCTGCTTGGCCTACCATAACTTCTTTTGGTCCTCACTCCTCACCACACTACTCAGTCAATCTAAATCTAATGCACACACCAAAAGAATGTCCTGGAATGATGATTTACAGTATAACTTTACAGTATAAGTTTAAGCGTATAACTTGGCGGAATACATCAACTGAATGACCCAACCAAAGCATGCTGATTTGTTTCTGTGTTTGTTGAGATGTCCAGAATTACTTAGAGCTTCATGCAGATTTTATGCCCTCCAATAATTTTCCTGAAACAAGGTTCATATCATATGAAAGAAAATTCAATTTTTTTTGCAGATAATAATAATAATGTTAA
>JBBPBR010000001.1:1215580-1279491 GCA_037974775.1 Cicer pinnatifidum
AAAAAAAAAAAAAAAAAAAAAAAAAAAAAAAGATCTCATTAATCAAATTATATGTATAAATTCTAAAATTTGCTGGAATTTTTGTTTTTTTGTTACAAATTATTTGCTTTTACATCATTGATTTAAAACATTCAATAATGATTGTTAGACGATAAAATTAATTCCAAAATGTTTTAATGTTCTTATGTAAAATTGATTTAATCTCGAAAATAATTTCTAATTTGAAATTCTTACCTACAAAACTCAAACATAATTTTTAACTTTAAAATTATCGTTCAATTCAATATAAACAACATTTTTTTTTATATTGTTATACTTTTAATATAAATTAATTCGTTTAAAATTATTATTATTATATTTTTTATGTTTTTGTTATACGTCACAAAACCACATACAGATTCCAATGTACCCAGCTCATACTTTGGATTTAAGTCATGTGATTGAAGGAACTGTGCCCAGCTAGCAACTATATATTATTATTTATTTTTATGAAATAATAATTTACATTGAAGTGTAAGCACTTGACAAGATAGCAAATAGAGATAGATAAGAACTCTTCGGCTCTAGTTTCTCTTTTACAAGTCGATAACATGATACTTTTTGTCATATTAGAAGCTTGGATCAACACAATGAGGCTGGTATGTAATAAATCACATGAAATAGGTAAGATGGGTTGTCATGCTATGGACAAATTAACTATGTGGCTTGTGTAGAAGTTATTATCATGATAAATTATTTTCAACTCATGTAGAGCCACATGTAAACTAGCCTATGTGGTTTTTTTCTCTGCTGTACAGAGCTACATTTGTCGACAAGATACATTGAATTGCTTTTCAATTTAAATGTGTTTTTTACTGAATAAAATGTTTGCTATATTAAAATAAACTTCATGTTTTCTTTAAAATAATTGTGAGTTGAGTATATTTAAGATACTCTCTTCTTTTTGAAATATTTATTTATCTCATATTATTTATTATTCTATAATATTAATATAATTTATTATTATTATTATTACCCTTATTTATTAAAGTAGTTACATGTGTATGTTGGACAAATAATAAATTAAGTACAAGAATATTTTAATTTTAACATATTACTTTACATTAAAATTAGTATAAATAATTATTTTCTTAAAAAATGTACATATTGAAACACATTATGAGTCGAAAAAGTATTTCACTAGTTCATAGATTATGTGCAGAGGACAGGTGGCAGATGAAGAGGTTGACACGTGCTCTAACTTATATAGTCTGACTGTGTTTTATTAATATTTAATTTATTAGTATATGATGATACAATAGTAGTTCATACAAATATCATTCCTATTAACTATACTATTGCAGTTTAACATCAGCAATCACATAAACAATCTTACCTGAGGTAAATAAATTGATTTAATTTCCATCAACAGGGGTTTCCAAGTGAATATTTCAGGCAGCATTCCATTAAGTAGAAGAAATAAATTTCAGTCATCAAAGACCTAACATCAACTTGTTGTACAAGTGAAACTTTTTGCTTTTTGCTGAACTGACACACTTGTTCATGTATGTCTGGTTCTCAAAATTCTGGGTCCAAATTATTCATGGCAACAGGTGACCTCCAATTAGGATGATGAACTTACATGAAAGGTTTTAATGGAATAGAAATAGAAAACTATGTAGAGCAATAAAATGTAATCACATATTCTAATCCCTACCTACCTATCTGAGAGTTCAGAACTTTGGAAGAAAACTACAACAGGTAAATCTCAAAGTTTATTCTAAACCAATCAATTTTAGGTGACTCTGCTCCTAGATAGTGAAACCATCAGAACTAAAAATTAGCTTGCATTGTGCAGTTGAGTAAAGCTGTAAAGATGTCAGGTTTTACATATCAATATAAGCTTAAAGGTAAATTGCGGCAGAGATAAAACATGTGTCTGATGTATAGCGATTGAGAAAGTTCCATTGTTCCTACAAAATGTGTTGGAATAGTGTTTCTATTAGGGAGTTTAACTTGTAATGGAACCAAACCATGGAAGACATAATCAAGTGTGAGTTCCTTGGTGACTTTTGTCATGAAATTAATGTTGTAACTGAGGCTAGCTAGATGAATCCACTGATGCAACGCTGAATCAGTGCTAACAATCTGATCTGATATACTGGTCCTGAGTAAAGACAGGTGAACTAGAGTCATCTTGTTCTTTCACGGACTATCTGATCCGCAACGGGCTAGCCTGTATCGGGCCACAGGCTATATCACGCTGGGCCAAAAGCTCCAAATTTAGTTTGGGCTCTCAAAATGCTGCCCAACCACTGCTCTATGCAGGTTGTGGAGTTGTCAGGCCAGGACGACATATATAGTTTTAAACTTTTAAAACAACCATACAGAAACAGTAATATTTTTAATTTCTGTCATACAGCATTTCTGCCATATTGAAACTACGCATTTTGCAGGAGTACATGTTTCTGCCATAAAGCATTTCTTCTATGATATTTAAGTAACAAATATCAAGCATGAGCTTAGTTGCACAACATTGATTTTGTTAAAATTGCTTGCTGTATCTATTTCTCTGTCTAATAAAATACTTCCACCGTTTTGTTTCCTCACTTAATTAAAAATAGAATATTGCAATATGTAAATGTTTTGTACTAGGCTTTTGGTTTCTCACGTCTATGTGTACTTGGTTTCACTCCCTTTTACATATTGGATACTAACGCTATTTATATAGCTAGGATGGTGGCTTCACGTCAATTGATACTTCTGCAATAAACATGGCTCAGTGCTATCTGTTGGTAGTACGGTTAAGCTCACTTTTTTTATTTTTGATTGTAATATGAACATTACATAAATGCTTAGTGGTAAAACATGTTCGCTTTAGCTACTTGTCTCAGTATTGTTATGTAAATATGGCATCAAGAAACAAACCACAAGGCACATGTTTAATAGTAATTTACATTTTGATCCGAAGGGGATCTCGTACGGTGGGTGGTCGGAGTAGCTTGGAAGCGGCGCAAGACGGCAGCGTGAAATTCTAGGAGGAGGTTGCTGTACCTGCAAACAGTAGATGCTCAAGTCAGTGGAAGAATGAGGTAGTTAGTAGAATATTGTGTACCTCTCTTATGAGTGTAGATGTCCTTTTATAGTAGGGCTATTCAAGGAAATTGGAGACAATTTCATTGAGACGGTTGAGCAATATCCGCCATATCACCGAATCACACTTTGATCTCCATCAGACGGTGGTCGCCTGTAGAAGGGTGAAATGAGCGTGTGCTAATGGATTTGGCATGTGCAGAGTGGACCCTCATGATAGAGCCAAAAGTGGACAAGCCTTGGACCAGTCCGAAACATGTTTGAATACAGGAATCAACACTTGTGAGCAATTAGAAAAGCAAAAATATTGCTGACAGAACACGGTTCTAGGTTCATGTTAAGCATTTCCTTATTGCCTCCCCCTTCATGCTACCTAAAGCAGCCCGGATTTGAGAGTTTTCATTGGGCAGAGCCAAAAAGTTCAAGAGTCATTTAGGCTCATATTATTTAGCCCAAACCCAACATTTTGTTGGGCTTATTTGGGAGGTAAATGATCATCCACCCCCTTAATTTTGCATCCTCACCCACAAATACACTACCGGGAGCTAGAATCCGGTAAAAAGCCGAAAAATTGGGGGGTTGGATGAGCATCCACCTATTTGGGATATCCCGACTGGGGCAGCTCATTCTGCTAGCTCACAGCAACTACAGTTGGACTCTCATTTGAACACACAGTATGGCTTGCCAGATTTAATGTTATTAGATATTTGTTTGCACTATTCTGAACTCAGAACTTCCACCAGAAATTTGAGTGTCTCACCATAGAGATAAGGCCCACGCAAAGCAGAGCTCTAATACCATATAAGGGAACAAAGAATGGACTCATAGAGATGAAAATAAATTATATTCATTCATCAATCTTGCGCAAGGTAAAGTCGTGTATATATGCAAAGCAGATGAAAGCACATGAATGGTGGCTTAACCGCTTACCGTTCCTTAACTCACATTGTTAAAGTTAACTGATGCTGTTTCCTGGAGTTTGCAGCTGATTCCTTGTTCTCATCTCTCCATTTGTAGTGTCGTGTGTCAGGAGGTTGAGCAAACTCGAGGTCATGGTCATGAGTTCACAATTATGAGTGATAAAAATTATTTAAAAAACCTGAAAGCAAGGAGTCAATATAATAGATAGCAAAATCCTACTTGTTGGAATCAATAGATTATGAACAATATTTTTCAGTACTGGCTAAAATACTCGTGGTACGTATTATAACTTGAAGTTTATCAGAAAGCACAAATAAACAGACACACCAAATGTTTGGGGTTTGTTCAAATTACTTTAAGTTACAATATTTTATGAACGGTACAAAAAAGTACATTAATCAATCTATGCTTTAAAAGTCCTATTAGAAATATAAATTTTAGACAAACAAACTGGAACATCAATGAGGAAAATAGAAGCAAAAACTCAAGACCAAAAGATTTTATTTTTGGTAGCAATTTTTTCATTTGCTTCCAGTTTGGTTCTCCGGTAGTCCAATGTCCATTTCTCAAATGAACAGTCAATAAAGTTATAGTAACCACCATGAATAGAGAGTTCTTCATTCTCCACCTTTTCTTTGATCCAAGGGTAACTAAGTAGGTTTACTAAGGAATGGTTAATTGATTCCTGTAAAAAAGAAACTTCAAAGCATTAAAACTTGAAAGTATTCAACATAATCAACTTCTTAGTAGAAAAACAACTTGAAAATATTCAAAATATCACCTTCTCACAATGTTTGCACTGGCTATCAAAGTCGAGGTTGGAAGCAGCAGCCTTGGTTTTTACTTTTGCATTCTTTCCATTGACAACCCAACTTTTTATAAAGCTACATGGAAAAATAAAATATTCAAGTGACAAGTGTATAGAACAATTTTACCAAAGAAACAAGAGGAAAACCAATAACTAAGAATTAAGTACCCTGTAGTGCCATCGTCTTGCATACTCATAAGGGCGCGTATACCTCCACAGCAGCTGTGGCCAACGACTAAGATGTTCTCAACCTGCAATAAAAAAATATTGTTTCTCCTTAACAACAAGTACAAATCTCAGTTTCCTGACCACTATTAGGAAAGCTAATAGAATACTTTACATTAAAATGTTCCACAAATATTTCTTGCAAGTACTAATTATTAGTAGACATGTCATGAATTTATCTTATTGGCTGACTTCACTTGTGACCTAATATTAATAAGTATTTTCCAATATACATAGAGTTTGTTTGGATTGACTTATTTGAACTTCTCTACTGGCTCAAACACTTATGTAACAGCTTGATAGAGCTTATGGAAACAGCTTATGACATGTTCATAAGTTGTATTCAACTTATTTTCACAAAGTCTCCACAATAGCTTATGAAAATAGCTTACAACTTAAAATTAAATAGTTTGACTTTATTTCATGTTTTGTTATAGAAAATAGCTCATACATAAACACTTATATGATAAACGTTTATGCTATAAACACTTAATTAGGTTGTTTGTTCAAACAGGGTGATAATAATTTTGCAGCGAAGAAGAAAAAACCTCCAGCTTAATTTTCCACACTCCAGCTCTTCAAATCTCACCTTTCCATGAATTGTTACAATTATCATAAGATCAGCAGTTACTTTAACCAATATTGTTTTCTAATTGTAATTTAAATAACTATCGCCAAAAAGAAAGTGTGAATAAAATATTAGAAAGTAAATAGATAATGGATAAATAAATGCATAAAAGCATTAGAAATTTTCAAATAAATAAGATAAATCCTTCCTTGCACTTTGTAGGTAAAAGAAATGCTTACCAAAAGGGAGTTTACCGCAAATTCTAATGCAGCATTTGTTTCTGTGGGTCCATTCTGTATCATGAAAAAGGAATTAGAAGAAGCAGGCAGGGCATCTATTCTATCCACGACATAGCAATGATAATAAATTGGTGAACACAAACAACTAAATGAATCAATAGAAGTGACACTTATACCTCAAAGCGAGGAACCAAATTAGCAACATTACGGACCACGAATGCGTCTCCTGGTTGAAATCCCAAAATAGTCGAGGGGCATACCCTGGAATCTGCACAAGCAATAACCATGAACTGTTCTTGGAATAGTTAGCAAGGAATGCTTATTTCTGTTATATTCTTGTCGAAAATTGAAGAATGAACATAAAGGAATAAGCAACAAACAATTGAACATGTAGCCAGAGCGTAGGTAACAGAGAATAGGAAAGAACAATTACCTTTGGTGCTTGAGTCTTGGCGAGATATTCAAACCGTTCAGTATTTTGCCTGACAAAAAAACAGAACAAACATTAAGTAAGTTGCTTCTTTAATTTAGACATGAAAAATAAATGTTTCTGACCATGATTTTTCTGAAACTTACATGTATATATTATTCTTAAAACTTAAAAATTTATCCTTCAGATCATCAAAAATATCACTTTTGTCTTTAATTTCGGCAAATGTCTCTGGCTTGCTGTTAATAAGTTGTTTGGTAAATTCCGGAGATCCCATTGAAGCCTTCAAAGTGAAACACTGACTTCTCCTGCAAACATTAGAACTGTGTATAGATGGAAGAAGCCACAGAAAAAAAATAATAAAATAAAAGAGAGATTCTGACGTATTACTTTCTTAACAGGCCTAATTCAATTAAATGCAAAGTGGTCAAATATTAAAATCAGGTCCAACACAATTAGATCTCCAAATGAAAATCACAGGTGCAGACTCTATGTATGTGGTCACATAAAACATAACTCATTTATAAGGTGGTGCTTAAACGATTAGGAGTGAACCAGCAATAATTAAATAACAATATCAATATACAAATAATGCAATTAAACATAATGAAACTGGAAGTCCTTTATAAATTACGTTATCACTCAAAATCTCAAATGTTTCCTCAAGATTCAAACTTATAATCATTTTTATTTATTTACTTTTTTTAGTAAATCAAAAATTAACATCAAACATAAAAATTAAAAAAAAAAAGTTAAAAAAGAAAGTTAAAGGTTAATTGAGTCCTATACTAAAAACAACCCCAATTTACATAAAATAAGCGAATTCTTATTCAACACCATTGAAGCAAGAAACAAGAGAAAATTGAACACTAACCTTAATGCAGTGAAATGCGTTTGCGCAAATTTCGGTGTGATTTGCACAGGACTGCAGATCTGTCACATGAAGGTGAAATTAATAAGCTCATTCACAAAATTGACAGATATATAAGAAAAAAGAAGAATGAATAGAATAGAATACCCTTGATGGTTGAATGGAATAGTAACTGGAGGAAGAGGATAACCCTAGAAGCTTAGAAGAAAAGGGATCAGAGGGAACAGAAATGGAAGCAGGAATTGCCATTGAAGAATTCAAATGAAAATGAAAATGAAAATAGGGAATTAGTGAATAAAAGGGTAATGAACATAGTTGATAATGGTTATGGATTAATTAATTAAACTTGTTTACAAATTTGAGTGTGGTAATAATTAAACTAAAAACACTGTGATTGGTAAAGCCGTAAAGGTTGTTACGTTGGTAAACAACATGCATTGGCTTTTCTCCAGGAAAGACGGAGAAACCAAGGTCTTCACCGCTATTTATACTTTTTTTTAGTCACCAAACCATTATTTATATATATTTTCTTTGTTTTTTTAAGCAGAACCACAGTAAATAAATATACAGTCCAATTTTTTTAGTGTACGAATTTTTACATTTAATAAATCACGGTAAGTGATTTATAAATAAGTCTGATATTTTTTTCAATTTAATAATTATAATTAATTAATGATGTAAATATTACATGTAAAAATAAATATCGAAAATAGGGGACCGAAATGTGGTCGTGTTATTAGCGTCTAGGACCAAAATGTTTTTAATTTTTAAACCAGAAATATTTTTCCCCATTGATGTGTCAAGGTTAAGCTAGTGACTTTATGATTTGTCTTGTGGGGTTACTGTTATTCATCTACCCCTTACTTTTCTAGAATAGGTGGACGAGAGTGGAATGTTGATAGGGAGAGGAAAGAAAATAGTGGCTGATAAATAAAAGCATAATAATAAAGTAAAAGGGTAGATGTGATAACTGATAAGATAAGATCAATCGTATTCAAGTAAAGGAATAGATGTGAATGTGAATTTGATAACCGATAAAATAAGATCAATATACAAGCTATTCTTTATTTTTTTTTTAATACAATTATAAGGGGTGTCTTTTACCAACTAGCAAGACCCTATTGGGCTCAACAAATGAAAGCCCAAACAAAATATCGGCCACAAGCTTCCCTTATATAAGGATTTTCTACTTGTTACATCTCCCATATATTTCTTACCTCTAAATACATTTAAAAATATCATTTTATTTTTTTATTATGTGTAAAAAGTTAAAAAAAAATTCTTTGTACCCATACATCTCACATATTCGAAATTTTATACATTAAAAAAAATATAATTTATCAAAAATTTTGTTGATTATAAATTTTTGAAATACAAAGTGAGTTTATTTTTAAAAATTTAATTTAATTTGAAATATTTAAAATGCAATTATTGTATTTGTAAAATATTTGCAAAACTTTCACCTTTAATAGAAGGTTAGAAATACATATTTTCAAAATTTTAAAACTTTTAAAATATAGATTTTTTGAAAAATTAAGTATTTGACATGTAATTTCACATTACAAAATTTTTTATGAAGGTGAAATTTCTGAAGATTTGAAAATTTACTCAAATTTTTTAAATGTATTTTTACATTTCGAAACTTTTGATGAAGATAAAGGTTTTTTCTAATTTTTTAAATGTATATTTTGTTTCAAAATAATTACATTGTTTTTTTAATATATTATATATAATTACATTGTTTTTAATATATATATATATATATATATATATATATATATATATATATATTATTTACAATATAGATATTAATTAAATTTAATATATTTTTTCAAATTAAATCAAATATGAGTCGAGTTAAGGGTGAAGTTTCTGCTACACCGATTGTAGATTCTACTGATAAATTCACGATTGATCGGGTAGATTTTAATGTATTTAGATTGTAGATTTTAATGTATACACATATGTTGATGTTTTATTTTAAATTTATTTTGTAGATATTTTTTTCTCGAGAATCTCTATTCGAATGGGCCAAAACTATTAGAAGACAAAATGAAATAATAATTATTATCATTAGATCTTATACACCTACTTAAAAAAGATGAAGAAAATACATACTAAGTTTATGATGCGAAAGAGATGGAAGATATAAACTAAAATCAAAATCAAAATTAACTTGTTCTCACAAGGAAAATTATTAATTCAAACTCAGATATATATCATTGAGTATTGATGAAAAATGGAAAATTAGTGTTCAATGTGGAATACACAATCACGATTTAGCGAATATTTTAGACGACAATTCATATTTGGAACATTTAAATAAAAATGAGAGAAAAAATGTTAATGACACGACAAAGTTTAAGCTTGAAGCAAGATTCATTTTGAATGATTTAAAAGAGCTAAATTAATAAAATCTCACACAGATTTCACTCAACTATATAAAGCAAGGAGTACTTATTGATCATATTTGAGAGGTTTGTACGTAGAAATGCAACATCTATTGAAGTTAATACAAAGTAAAAAATATGTGCATTGGACAAGACGACAGGAGGATTCAAATATTTTGAGATACATATTTTGGATGCATCATGATTGTATAAAGTTGTTGAACATGTTTTATTTTGTTTAGATATGTGATAACACATACAAAATAAATAGATGTCGACTACCATTACTTGAAATTGTCGATATAACATCTATTAGTTTGATATTTTTTGTTGCATTTGCTTACTTGGAACAAGAGCGAAAAGTAAACTTCATATGGGTATTTGAAAAGGTATGACAATTGTTTGCTTTTGAGAATTTAATTTCAAAAGTTATTGTGACATAGATCTTGCCATGAGGAATGTTATTGTTGTTGTATTTCCTACTTCAATTCATCTGTTTAGTCATTTTCATATTGAAGAAGAAAAAAGAGGGTAAAACGCAAACAATATGTGAAAAATGATAGACAATATGATATAATGGATTTATGGAAAAAGATTATTTATTCGACTAGCGTAGAGGAGTATGATCATCTCTTGCATCACTTTGAGTTAGTTTGTGCCGATATTATCATTTTTGTCAATTGTGTTGAAGATTCATGGTTCACACCTTATAAATAAATATTTTTCGTTAGAGATGAAAATATATTAGGTCGTCCATTAGAGACCTATGGTCCGGCCCGACCTGACCTATTTAATAAAAATGTTAGACTCAAGCTATTTTTAAAGCCTATTTATTTAAATAGGTCAGACTCGGACTTATAAAAAATTTTATTAGACATGACATACCGACCTATGTATATTTTATTATTCATTAATGTAATATTTTATTATTATTTATTAATAATATTATTTCCTATTTCAAAGTCTATCAATTAGGCAACTATTGGTAGTCGTTCCATATTTAGTAGTCGAGTTCTATATTCGGTAGTCGTTCAATTAGGCAATCACGCAGTAGTTCCATATTTGTTTAAGAGTTAATAATTGATGCGTTTGTTTTAGAAAAAAAATATCTATTATTTGAAATCAAAAATCATTTTTTAGGGTTTGAAAGGTGTTTGTTTCAGATTTTCTTAAAATCATTTTGTTAGAAAGATTATTTTTTGTTATATATGTATATAGATATGTACATTGATATTGGTGTGTGGAGAGCATCATGTTAATTGGTATGGATAGTTCATGTAGCTTGATATGTGTATAAGGACTAATTGTGAGTTCATTTTGCTTTTTTGTTTTCTTGGAAGGTTGTTGCAATGTAGACTTGTTAGTTATTATTTTATTATAATTTTATTAGTTTTCTTTTTATATAAATGCATAGTTTAACCTATTTAAAAATAATGTAAAATATAACATTTAAATATTTTAATGTGAATAAGGCTTTTAAATAAACTTTTAGATCAGACTGATCTTTTAAAAAGGTCATGTCATACTGGAAAAAAAATGTTATGATAGGTCGTAGGTCTAAAAATTTAATCGTGTGTCAGACTCAAATATTTCAAAGTCTGGTATGGCATGACCTATTTCCACCTCTATTTGTCGTTGTTTTGACCCATAGAGTGATGCATTTAGGCAATACAACGATCAACATCTACTTTAAGTTATGATTTATTTTATAAATATAATTGAGTAATATATGTGATTTGTTTTAATCTTGTTATTTAATTGACTTGTAGAGTTGAGTTTGCTCATTTGAGATTAAAAAACATGTTGTAAACTAATAATGGAGACTTGTATAAAAATTAGGATGTTGTGAATATGACGTTGAAGAGAAAAACCAAGGCAATGCTCCATTATTAACCTCATGTTGACAACAACAAAAAAAACATATGACAAAACCTCAATGGCCAATGCAATGCTCCAATATCAACCTCGTGAAAAACCTAGGGCACAATCTCCAAACATATGTGTCTATCATCGACGACAGATCAAACTCAAGTATCATGTTTTGAAACAATATGTCTTGGTTAAACCTTATTGTGAGCTTCATATCTATTGTCTTAGTCATGTAAGCATTAAAAAGCTTGACATTTCTCATATTATCATTGCTCAACCCTATCCACAATCAACTAAAATTATCACATCAAAGCCCCCAGATTCATTCGATCCAAACCTCGACGTCAATAATTACTTTGTAAAAGATTGTTGGTGGATGACACCACTTTACTTTATGCCAATTAACATAGTTTCTCTCCTGCAACTAATATTTTGAACTTACGTTTTGGTATTCATGGAGGATCACAGTAGATTTAAAAATGATACTCGTAACATGTATTTCAATCCCTTCAAAACACTTATTATATGCATATCATACATCATAATAGATAATCTCATATATATTTTTTGTGTTACTTGCATATATATGAGAAAGTTAAGAAATCGTTGATCGAAAGATTCTTGATTTTAATTAATTGTTGAAAGTAATTTCTAAAGGGGACGCAAACTAAACATCATCAAATATTTTCAAGTTAATCTTAAATTTTTTGAAATAACAATTAAAATATAAACCTGAATTAAACTTATAGATTGTGAGTTGTTTATGCTTACCATCATATTACAACATAGCATTCCCTTTTTGAATAAAAATATTACAATATATTATTAAAATTATATTTAAATATTTTACGGTCATGGTATTGGTTACACAATTGATGTGCTAAATTGTGTTTGGAAATAATAGAAACAATTATATAAAACTACTCTTAAGATGTCCATTTATTATCAAATGAAATTTATAAAGAAAACATTGTTTAGAAAAAGACTGTCTATAAATAAAAGTAAGATGTATATGATTTTTACTCAATGCAAACAAGGGAAAAAACCACAAAACCAAGCAAAATATACATATACATTGTAGAAAGTAGAGTTACAGTTTGATCTCCTAGTACATGAGGACCTCTCAATGTTACCCAAGGATAATGGTTACATTTCTATCAACTCAATGGAAACAAATGATTTCTCTGCCTCTAATAGAATTACAAGAATTATCACATAATATCACATTTAAAGATGAACTTGATGATTTGACTCTTCAAAGTCTTAATTTATAAGAGATAGGAATGTTTTCATTTTTGAAAGAGATTTAATTCTCCCACTTCAAATAGCTTGGAATTTGAGGATCAAGATCAAATCAATACCTCAATATCACATAGGTTAATTTTAAATAATAAAAAAAAAGTACATAGAGTATTTTTTTTGTTCAAGTGCTCATTGAATTTTTTTAAAAAAGGGCAAATTTATATTAGGGCCCCACTATTTTCTTTTGCAGGATATAGTATGCCCAACAAAGTGGTAGGTGATGTATCCAATCCCTCGAGTCCAAATGACACCTAATGTAGAATATTATAGAAGAGGTGAGAATCAACATACTAATCCAACTCTATTATTCATCAAACTTGTCTTGTGATAAGTAGGAAGCGAATGTCATTAACACAATTGATTAACTAATTATAATTATACTTAGCAAAATATGGCATGAAATAATAAGGAAACCTTATCTTGAAAGCATCATCTGCCACATCTTTATGAAATCATAAATACCACTAACAATCCATTTGAAAATAAATAAATTGTCTACTTGCAAAAGATAATCACATCCAATTTATAAGGAAAAAAATGTAGATGAATAAAAAAAAATACAATATAATAAGATCATTCTTTCGTATTTCAAAAAGACATATACATATTCCTTGTTCATGTCTAATTACTACGTTCATTATCGACTTTTTACCACAATTGAAATGTTGAAAGAAACTGTAATTTGATATGAATCTTTTTTATCAGGTTCACACTTAAAATTAAATTAAAACACAAAATACTTGAAAATATTCCACAACCACACAAATTAACCAAGAGAAAAGACATGAACAAAATAATACGATATAGGTTGAGAGATGCAATATATACTTCAACATAAAAGCTTTATTGGATAATTTCAGTTTTAATATTTTCAAGAAAAAAATTAAATAACAAGTAGTGATAATTTATATCCTATAACAGCTCAACCCAACACAATATCAACCATTAATAAGTAGTGCCTAGTAAATACTAAAACAATATGCCAAAAACATATTGTGTTGGACTCATAGTCATAGACAAATACTAGTTAGTTCAGATGTTGAGGCAAGACAAGTAGACAACTACACGAACAATTTAATCATGCAAATAACGTAATTGATATCATCACACACAAACAATAATTGCTTATTCAAACAATCACTAGTCCCATCATTATATTTTCAAGTAATGATTAAATATTAATCTACATTGAATCATATGAGGTATTGGTCTAGTGATTCATTCACCCTCCAAAACCTTATTAAATCTTTAAAATCAAACTTTCACCACTATATACCACACTGTGGGAAAGTGTTATGTTCAATGTAGTCTACATGTTTAAAAATCGTTGGAAAGTCTACATAAGCAGAAGCTCATGATAAACTATAGTCACATGATTCAAATGAAGTGCCTCTCAAAAGAAAAGTACACAACCCTTTGCGAAAGAATTGTAGATTAAGCAACTGTTACCCATCTCAATTCAATTAATTCAATAAATAAATAGAAAAGGAAAATAAAAATAAAAGGGAAATTGAAATTGAAATAGCAAAAACGCACTTTCTTTTCCCGGATCCCAAATTTACACAAAATTCGCAATAAAATTTATGTAATTCTGTTACCGAGTTTCTCCCTCTTCACAACTCGTTCCGATTCACTCACTCCATGACTCAGCGCACATCTTCTTCATCGATCAACAAATTCGACGTCTTCGAGTTCGACGACGAAGAGGAGAAAGTTTCTTCGAAGATGTTCAGCAAGTTCACAAACCCTAACAAACCTCGTTCTTCTCCAATTTCAAAGTACGATTTCCTCCAAGCATGTAAGTCGTTAATCTCTTTCAATTCCCTTTCATTTTTTTTATTTCGATTCCTTGTTTGCAATTGTTCATTCATTGATTCTGTGCAGTTGCGCAAAATTCTAAACCTCCATCGAAGTCTGTTCCCGTTGATCCAATTGACCTCGATGATGAACAAGGTATGTAATGTAGCATTCATGCGAAAATCATTCGTTCGTTTTCAAATCCTTGATTTTGGTTTTCTTTACTGCGAATTAGAAGATGATGAAGAAGAAACCAAGTGTTCACTGGAGAAAGTTTCCAACAAACGGTTAGAAATTGACGACGATGAGGATGATGATGATACTGGTATTGATAATCATGGAAAAAATGGTAATGCGTGTTTAATGGACTCGCCATTGCAACATGTTGCTGATAAAGCGATCACTGGCTATGCCGAGTGTATTGATAGCGACTTTGACTTGAAAGTAATTGCTCAATGCTCGTCATTGTCTCTCTTACTTTTTTAATTACCATGTTTTTACTTGTATAAAGCGTTGTTGTTTATGACTCTGTTGATTGAATTTGGTTTCAGAATCAGAGTCTTGATATGCTTTCTGATGATGACGATGATAGTAGTGAAATGAGTTCATCTTCAAAATTTGAAGGTATTTTTTTCTTCATGATTGAAGATATTTTAAGTAACTTATAGCTTATTAAGAATTCTTATTTTTATAAGGAAAATACTTAGGGTACATGGTAAAGAACCAAATATAGAAATTCTTACTTTGCGTATTCAATTTCTCAAACTTTTAAACATTGCTCTTTCCAATACAAAATTTATGTTTTTTTTTTTATTGCTTAACATGTGCCCTTAGGGCACTTGTTAGCGAGACCCTTTTTTTAATCAGCAATAAGCCTCTCTTATTTTGTACTGGTTTTCCATTTAGGGATCGTTCATTTTTTTCCTTGTGATTTCAGATTGCTTTGAAGACCAGCTAGTGTCCGATGATTCTGCTGCATTTGAAATTGTAAGTGTATTTGTCATGTTTATACGATCAATTGCTTAATATTATTACCTACCTGCTGATGGCTGTACCCTGTGGAGGTAATATGTAAAATCTTTGGTTTCATTATGAAAAAAAAAATTGTTCAACTTGATCTATCTCTTTTGCTTAAGTGGATAAACAAATAAAAGAAAATGTGAATATAACATGTTAAACAATAGTGTTTTGACATGGAAGTGGCATTGAGTCATTGACCAAAATATGTTGAATGTTGGTTTTACCCTTTTGCTTCATGCAATTGGTTTGGTCAGCTTATGTGATATAATCTTGTAACTCAGTCTCTTTTAAAGATAAAGCATCTGAACCACTCAATTTTGTTGTATATGGAAGTTGTAGGTTTTCAATTGGGGTCATTTTCTTTTTGTGGTCAATCTTGTTCTCTCAGGGATTGGAATTATAGAACTTTATAACATGTGGTCATCCTATTTTTTTAATGTTAGTAATCTCTGGTTAACTGTTCTAGTTTCACTTCTCAATATGCAGAATGACATAGAAAAGGTGGTTGATGTCTTCCCTGATTTTATTCAATATGAAGAATTATATTGCACCAGTTCTCGGTTAATATTCTCGTGCAGCTCCCTGAAACTTGAAGGCCCAACAAATAATCAAGCCGGGAAAAATTTTAAAATTGAGTGGGAAACTGAAGATATTATAAAAATTGAATCATGCTGGTTTGATAAGGTAATTTTCTCATTTATTTCTTTTTATATTAATCCCTTAGTGATAAATTTTATTGTCTTCTGTCTGTAGATTGAAACAGCATTGATCAGCCTTCTCCTTAGATCAAAAGATTCTGGAGAAGTTGGCATTACAAATGAAAAGTCAGGTGTGACTGCTTTTGTAAATAAAGTTATTGATCTTTTTGTGTGTCCTTGTAGATCTAACTTTCTTGATCTACTTCCTAGTGACACCAGCAGATATACTGCAATCAATTGGTTGACTATTGTTTGCTATGTTAATTTTGAATGACAGAATGATAAAAAAGAAGAACATTTCTTATTTTCTTATGCTCTTGATAGTTATCGCAGTATTTCCCAGTGAATGCTGCCTTGTTTGGGATTTTATAGGTTTTACTTCATTGTAATTTATTAGCTGATTGTGTTTTTGAGATATCTCGCCATAGTTGAAAGATTTGTATTAATGTGGATTTAGCCTCTGGTTCTTGGCTTTTCAAGGTTATATAACAAACACAGATATTTTCTAGGCCTCTATAGTTTAGAGCTGAGTTGATTGCTTAGATGATGGCTGGTATTAATGTATTAATGTTCAATAGAGAATGGTCGACCTATTTTTGTTCCTTACTCCCTTATTTAGGAATGTCTAGTTCCTTTTTTAGTGTTCTACAAATTCCTATATGCATATGGGATGCTTTCACTTATCACTTTTCTCTTGAATTAATGTTCATGCAGGTTTTAAGCTGTTGAAATTTGCAGTTTATGATTCATATTGGTCCAGTGCAGAAGAGGCTATCAAATTATTGGATATGAGATACACTGATATCTGGAGTACTTTTTTTGTGTAAGAATCTCATTCTTTAAAACATCAGGGGTGTAAAATATCTTTTGTAACAGTAACAATGCTACCTTACTACCCTAATCACATAATTTCACTTGAAGGAAATAAAAAGCAAAGCTTAAAAGGCATCTATCTGCATAATTTGTTCTGCTTAAATTAATATTTTTGATTCAATAGGATATGCATATCCAAAATAGATATTTTTCAGACATCTATATTCAGTTTTAGTGTCTCTCACCTTCAAGTTTTTTCATGACGAGATCGATTCCATTAACGCATTAGGTTTTCAGTGTTCCTTTTATCTGGGAAGTTGGTGCTTTAATACATAACCAATACGAAAGGTTGTTGCTCAATATTGCTAGGTGTTGATTAATATCATTATTATATTTCCTTCTTGCAGCATTGACACAGATAACTATGGAAATAATTCTGCATTGGGGCAGGGAAGTTTGTTTTCTCAGAGGCATTATTTTCCCATGTAAGTTGAACTAACATTTCTACTTGCATTGTTGGATATCTGTTGAACTACAATCTGTGACATCTGAATGTTATTTGATAATGAAATTTGGAATTTTGATTTCTTGTTATGTTAATTTGTTAATGCTGCTTGTCCATGGTATTTGCTTTGATGGTTGTGTGAGCCTGAATTTTTCGAGCCATTGGTAACTATTGAAAGGATAGTTATTTGTTTTGCTTCTCTAGTGTTTTGTTTGTTTGTAACTGTTAAGGCTATTAAGTATGGATGAAAACCATCAATGAGACTGCATCTGATTCCATGTGCTTTTTTTGGTTCTTGAAATAGTATCAGAACCTCTTCAGTCATGCATTAAAGAGTTCAATCCAATCCTTGCTACCTATGATCATAATCCCAAACACATTAAATTTCTGCTTTAGGCCAAGTAGGTTTAGGCCTTAGGTCCTTGGTTTTAGGTCACATATTTTTGGGTGGGATATACATATATATGAGCATGTATTAAATAACTTGAATTTTCCGTGGTTAACTATGATTGCAAAATTACGTGTGTCCTTTAACTTACTTATTTTGCTTGTTTTTGCATGCCACTCCACGAAGCTTGGTTTTCACAGTTAAAACCTTATTACTTCTGTGTTCTTTTAGAAAATATATTTTTGGAAAGATATTTTTATTGGTGCTGTATTGGATTATAGGTATTGAAAAGAAATCGCTTGTTAATATAATGCCATATGATACAGTTTTGGTAAAGCATTTGACGAGGTTATTTATCCGAAGGGTGAACCAGATGCTGTTTCCATTAGTAAGAGAGATGTTGCGCTTTTACAGCCAGAGACATTCATCAATGACACAATCATTGACTTTTATATCAAGTAAGTATATGATGGAATTTTTTTTAACTTTTCAATGGTTTCCATTGATGATGCTCTCTCTCTCTCTCTCTCTCTTAATAATCTCATCACAGTTACTCTTCTCCATCCTCTAGCTTGAAAGTCGTTAAATTAGTTATCTGTGATAGTGTTGCCCACCTATTTGTTTTATTTTCAAATGGAATAACTGCTCAAAGGTTTAGATATGCCTCTTTATTGGCTTCATATGAATCTGACATTTGCTAAATCTGGTTTATTTGTAGGTATTTGAAAAATAAACTCACAACTGATGAACAGGAGAGGTTTCACTTTTTCAATAGCTTCTTCTTCCGAAAGCTAGCTGATTTAGACAAAGATCCATCAAGTGCTAGTGATGGCAGAGCAGCTTTTCAACGTGTACGTAAATGGACCAGGAAAGTTAACCTTTTTGAAAAGGATTATATCGTGATTCCTATTAACTACAGGTAAGAGCCTAAGAAAGTATCTTGCCAGCCAATTAGGATTCTGCAGCATCTTCAGAAGAATAATATATGTATCTTGATGACAGTCTTCACTGGAGTTTGATTGTCATTTGTCATCCTGGGGAAGTGCCATGCTTCAGAGGCAAGATATCTTTTATTCAAGTTGTTATTTTATGGTTTGTTTGGACAATCATCATTTTAGTTAATTGTCTTGTAGATGAAGAAATTAAAGAAACTTCAAAAGTACCTTGCATCTTGCACATGGATTCCCTGAAAGGAAGTCATAAAGGCCTCAAGAGTGTTTTCCAAAGGTAGCTTGCTGATTGCTGAATTTCATGCAAAATCAACTTCTGTTTTGTAGTTTATGTTAATTTGGAGGTTTGATAACAAGATCTATTGCCCTTCTTTTCAGAATTTCATTCCATGCAAAAATTGATGTTCTGCTTTGTTGGCCCAATTTTCATCTATTTAACTTAATGGATTAAGATGCCAAATAAAGGCAGGATATATATGCATTGGATTTTAACTAAATTACACCAACTGATGATAAAAAAAATTAGTAGATCTCTAGGGAGCAATTGTACTAACACCCCGTCCCAATGAGTTTTTTATCCTCTCCAAAGGTATCTTCATCCTTGAGACTTTCTGCATGAAAATGTTAGCTTTTGATGTTTGGTACATCATCTCAAATTTTTTCCGATCCAAAAAATTTGCTTGACAATAACGCACTTTCATTCTTGTGAGGGAGGTGGGTCCCATGGTATGGAACACTCTATTGTCATGTTATCATCACCGTTGCCATTTCGATGCTTGTGGTGACCACTGACCATTGACTGCCAGCTATTCTCCATCACTTGTGCGCTTGCCAATGTCCAACTGTCATTAAATGCTACTTGTGATTGACAATGATCAGCAAATTCTGCCACCCTCAGTCCTCATTGATCACCAGAATCCAGCTACCTTCCAAAATGTATCCACCTTCTGCTACTGCTGTTGCTTGACACCAGAATTCAGCCATCCTATGCTATTGTCAATGGTTGACCGGTGACTTCAGCCAACTCCGTCAGTCACTTGAATCTTGTCACCTACACCTAACAACAGTTAACAGTGGCTGGTGACTCTGGTCTGGTCACCACGCCAATCACTGATCAAAAGAACTTGTTATTGTCGATGATCAATGTCATTCCTGGTAATTTTCTTGTCAGCCAAACATGCCATTAGAGTCCATATTAAACCAATGGTTACCTAGCAAGTTATTGATGCATTGACATTGGAACTTGGAAGTTTCATGCTAGGTGACCAAACACGATAAAGCATGTACCGATACTTTGTCTGACGAAGAAGCATGGGCTTTAGATGATTTCACAAGGCTTTTTTGGCTGAGTTATTTCATTGTGCCACTGCAGAAAATTTTATGACCACAAATAGTAAAAAAAAATTGACTCCAATAAAGTAAAATATTGTTTCAGTGGATTTCATCTACTTTCTGTTATCGTAGAGTCTGATGGTGCTTTCTTTCATATATTGTGAAATGGCAGCTACCTGTGTGAAGAATGGAAAGAGAGGCACTCTAATATGGTGGATGATTTTTCTTCTAAATTTTTACAGTTGCGGTTCATATCACTAGAGGTAGTCTCTCTCCATATGAATTTAACAAATCATGTGCAACTTTTTATTGACTTCTGTTTTTCCCACCGTTTTTATTTCAGCTTCCTCAGCAGGAGAACTTGTATGATTGTGGCCTGTTTTTGCTCCACTATGTGGAACGTTTTCTGGAGGAAGCCCCTATCAAATTTAACCCTTTCAACATAACAAAGTTCTCTGATTTTGTGAGTGACTTCGAATTTGATTAAAACTTGAAATTTTTTTTTTTAATTTTTTTTTATGATAAGTGATTAAAACTTGAAAGTGATATACAGTCTCATTTTGTATTTTTAATTCTATAATGTTGACTCTTATTTTAATTTTATGTTTAAAGTTAGTACTTAGTAGTATCTGGCATTCATGATTCTGTAATCTGATGATCTGTCCAATTCTACTAAGTGCTATGTTAAATAAGAATGAGAAAATTTTAGGACAATCATGACAACATGCTTGCTGCTATGGTCCTTTGCTTTTTCTGGGATTTAGGAAGAAAACTGTAACTGAGGAATGGTAGTGTCTGAATGAGTCGTGTTCACAACCTTGTAAAAGTATTTTAGTAGAGAAACCGTCTAAGCAATTTTCTTGTATCATAAGCAAAATTATGTATGGTATTTTTTGTTTGTTATTAACACTCTGGTTCTTAGGGGAATGGAACCCTAATAATCTGGAGTTCGGTCGGGATGTAGGTAAAGTCTGACCAAGGATTGTTCTAGCCAGAATTTGAATTCGGGTTATCCCGTACGATTCTTCCTTAACTTGAGCTCAATCACTTGGTTAATAATATATGATTGTTCCTTGGTGCCAAATTTACTTTTATTCCATATTTTTATGCTCATACTCTTACTGTGATGCTTCATTCTTTTTCCCTCTCTCCCTTTCCTCTGAAGATTGTAAGGCACTTTTATGCTTAAAATGTTTTATACACTTGTATTATATTTTTTATATACATGGGTGTCAACATCAGATTGTATCTGGTGCTACTACTCAATCATTTTTTTATGAATACTCTGGTTTGCAATTGAGTAACATTTGAATTTTCTTTTCATTCTCAGTTGAGCAGTAACTGGTTCCCTCCGGCTGAGGCTTCTCTGAAGCGATCTCATATAGAGAACTTAATTTATGATATATTTGAAAATAGTTCTTTGCAAGCACCCGATTGCCATGGCAAAGGTCCTCTCCCTGAAGTACCTTGTCTTATCAAGCACAAAGTGGAGGCAGGTTCCTCTGGGGATTGCTGTTATCCTGCTATGTGGCACGGGAATCCTTCCAATTGCTCTACTGAGACTGATATTCAGTTCCCAACTGCTTTGCCTATAAGAGTGACATCATGTTTGAGAGAACATGGAACTGTTTACAAGGACTTGCAAACAGAAGATGTATCTCCGCAATCTGATTGTCTGAAGATGTCAGTGTGCCATCGAAGAAGATTCATGTCACCAATAAAGGTATTTTAATCATTGTATTGATTGATTACTGTGATTATTTCATAGCTATTTATTTATATGTAGTATATTCCAACTCTGAGGGAATGGGTTTTTAGGTTTTCTACTTGATATTTAACCTACCTTGAGTTCGAACCTGGGGTTGCTCGATTGAGATCCATTATGTCGGTTCTGTACCATAATACCATTTTCCCTTGGCACATTTTTACTTGAACATAAGAGGAAGGGAATAGATGAAAGAAATGAAGTGCCTCCTAAACCATAGTTTTATGTGTTTCCAATTTGTACAAAACTTTCTCCATAAGGATTCATGTCACATTTTGTGCTGCAAAGCTCCTAACTTTTGATAATATGATTTGGAATATAAAGAAACAGAAAAAATTAAAAGAAATGATTTACAGACGACATAGTTCAACTTAAGCCCTTGAGCACTCTTGGGTTAAATGGGATAGCTTGCCAACAACCCACTCAAACTCAAGAATATTACAATCTCAAAATGAAATTGGTGGGGCTTTTCATCGGTTTGTAATTAAGATATAACTTGTAAAATATTATTTCACCGGACAAAATGTGAACTTTAGAGTCCTATCATGTGTATTTCAATAGTTCTCAATTTCCTTGTCCACCTATTTCTTGTACAACCATATTGGGTAGAATAAAGAGAAGACTTATCCATCTGCTTTTAACTTGGCATTTCTTACTCTGATGCAGGAAACTGAAGAGTTTGGTGAGGAAGTCACAATATCCATAGTAAGAGAAAATTCTCAAGTAGGCATTGTGGCATCTGATTTCCCATCCACATCATATATAGGTATAGATCATAGAGCACCTGAAACAACGCAGCAGGGACTCTCTATGAATTTTGTGGAATCTGTCGAGGGCCTTTCATGTTCAAGAACATCTGCTAGTATATCTTGGAATACATTGGATTCAGGTACTCTTGAAGACCAGCCTCTGGAGAAAATTGAAGAGTCTAACAGTCCAAACAAGATGTCCCTTGAGGAGCTTGCAGCTTCTGTTGTTCAATATTCTCAAGAATCAAATGACGGGCATGAGATTGATGCATGTGTGAAATCTCGTTCTTCATTCCAAGAAAATATAAATTCAGTGATCCATCAAATTTCAGATTTGGCTCATAATACTGGTGATGAGGATGATAGTATAGTTAGCCAGAAAGAACAGCTGGCATCTGAGTCTCAGGAACAAGATGCCAAAAGGCCGAAGTTTATGAATGAATCAGGTGGTCCAAGTCGACGATTCACAAGGAGGATGCTAAAAGAAACATGTTTAATGTCATGATAATAGTGTTAGAAGCAGCAGAAAATGTTAATATTTGGAAGTACCAACCCAGAACCGAAGATTCAGGTAGGAGAGAAATATGAGGATTGAGGAGGTTAAAAGAGCTGTATTGGTACAACATATGGCCCTTGATAAGTGAATCTTTTTGTGTAGACACATCTTGAGTTGCCTCACATCTGCAGGATGACGTATAAAATGTTGATATCTTTCTTTTCTTAGTTTTGGTGGGACTAGCAAAATATAGAAAGCATATCAGCTCAAACTTCATAGTGTAAGTAAGTATATCGAGTGTCCGATAGGAATTTTCGATGATTAGTAACCAGAATGGGGTGATTAATCATGGTTTAGTCTTAGGTTCTTTTTGGTAAGAACAACAAATTAGCTTATAGTTTATTAAACAAGTTTATAAATTTGATCGATCAAAGGAACTTTAATTTGTTACAAAGTTACTCCCTCTAGTATAATTATAAGTAATAATAATTAATTTAGTACTTATTAATAACTAAATACAGTTAATCTATAAACTAATTTAGTCATTGGAAACTAAAATCTACATTAATTGGAAGATGTTTTAGGACATACAATTATATGTTTTTAATTTAGACCAAAAAGATGTGTGTATTTTATGCTTATATTTGAGATTTTTATAAATCAAAGTGTTTTTTAGAATTACCACAGAATTTTATTTTGTTAATCAAAGAATTTTATAATTAGAGGATAATGTTTCAGTCTAACGTAGAGTCTAAGGTAGAGAGACATGTGAATTCAAAAAACACTTATAAAAAAATGTGAATTCAAAAAACACTTGTACAAAAATTTGTATTTACTTTCTTTCAAGAACATTAGATGAGCTCAAACCAAAAACTTTTGAATCAAAAATCTATCTTTCTATCACTAGATACCGTTTAAATTTTATATATTAACAGTTTATATTTTTTTCTCCTTTTATTGCCTTTTGTAAATTTAACATTAACAACATAAATAAAATTTTATTATTATTATTTTTTTTTTAACACTAACAACATATGTAAATATTAACCACTCAACAAAATCACCCTGCAAAGTTGTTAATATTAACAGAAGCAGATGACCTAAGCTCCAAATAAAAAAAATAAAAAAAAATTTGGGGAGTTGTGATAAATAAGTAGTTAAAGAGCATTTTGATCTGAAGAAGAGGGAAATATATATTCGGAAAATGCAATCTATCGTTGAAAAGTGAGAGATGGGAGAGTCGGCGGAGAAGGCGAAGGCGGAGGCATTGCAGATTATCGGAGCATTTGAAGTTTTGCCGAAACTGGTTGTTTTCGATCTCGATTACACTCTCTGGCCTTTTTACTGTGAGTGTCGATCGAAGCGCGAAACTCCTTCTCTCTATCCTCACGCCATGGGAATTTTATCTGCTCTCAAACACAAAGGAATCGATCTTGCCATCGCTTCTCGTTCTCCAACCTCAGATATAGCTAAAGCTTTTCTCAACAAATTGGGAATCACTTCATTCTTCGTCGCACAGGTCTCTCTCTCTCTCTTTCATAATAATCTATTCACACAGTTATTATTCTTGTTGACCTAATTCTGTTGTGTTCAGGAGATATATTCCAGTTGGACTCATAAAACAGATCATTTTCAGAGAATTCATTCAATCACTGGAATTCCTTTTAACTCCATGCTCTTTTTTGATGATGAGAATAGGAACATCCAAGCGGTAATTATCATTATTATGATACTACATATTTCGATTCACTCTCACTTTAACAAAATCCCGGTGTATGATTTTGGCAAAATTTACAATTTTCTGACATGATTTTAAATTATGGTTTCCCTGTGAACCGTTATAGAGACCTCTAAGCACATGTTTGGATTGACAGTGAGTTCGACAGAATCACCATGTCATCACGGTGTTTGCTAAAGCTAAATTCTCGAGCTTCAACAAAATCGAAGTGTCACTGTGATTTTGTTAAACTCAGTGGAATTCTAAACATGCACCAAAATTGTTATATTGTGGCTGCAATTGCGTTTAGAATCATCATGCACTCGTTTTAATGTAGTATCTTTTTTTCCTTTCATTTTTTCAAGTTAGTTGACTCCTATATCATTTGATAGGTCTCTAAAATGGGAGTGACTAGCATTTTGGTTGAAAATGGGGTAAATCTTGGATCCTTATCTCAAGGCCTTACACAGTTTTCTAGAAACTGGAATACATCACAGAAGAACAAGCAGAAATGGTTATCCAGTTATTCTCAAAAGCCAGATACTTCCAACTCTGCTCAATGAAATTCAATGTCCAAGTAAAATCTCTAGCCGGATTTTATTTTCAATCTAATTGATTGGTGAATTTGAATATATGTTGTATAATTGCCATGAAACTCCTACTTTAATGATTAGTTTCAATCAAATTACTAAATCAGTACATCAGCTAAGCAGATTTGAAGGTTCTGGCTCCATATTCATGTAACATAACAGCCAAACATGTTATCTCTGTTGTTGTACTTAGTATTAATGTTACTTGTGTCTTTGGCATATACTGATTCAACTTTATATTCCTGAATGAAGAACCCTGCTTTCTCTAATCATACAATAAATCATACTCGTTTCGATATTTTCCTTTCTGTTCCTTTTAATATGTTTTTTTTTTTTTTTTACTTGTATTCACCAAAATTAAGCAATTTTTATGGTATTATCAAATCAAATTTATGTATGGCAAAATAATGATGCAACTACTGCTCAAATGGACCAAGATAATTTTTCCAACACTGTTCAACAGTTTTAACATTCAACTGGTCCAACACTTTTATGGGGTGCTTTTTACCGATACACGAATGGCTGGAAACTGGAGCTACTGTGGCAGAAGGAGGCGGCACGCACTCCATACAATCAGCCTCAAGGTGGGGTATCCAATTGTAGTGTTGGCTGGGATGTCAGTTGGCTAAAGAGGTGAACGGTATTGGGGCACGGTGATGCGGGGGCGACAGGAGGCATAAAATGATTAATGGATAGAGCATCGAGTTCTAAAAACAATGTGACGGAGAAATCATCCATTTGTGTGTTTGATACACTACTTTTTTATTTTTGTAGGAAACCTTTGGGTAAACTTAAGAGCAGAGTTCAATCTCTCACTAGCTAGTAGCTCTCTACGACACATAACATACTCCCAAAGTTCTCTCTTTTAGTTTCCTGGTTGTTACTGTTAAAATGATGCCAATGAAAAGTTCGACGCTGTTGATTGGTTTTTGCAATCAAGCTGCTGCCATGATAGTTAGTTGGTCCTTTTTGTAGTATGTGGTATGTCAGTAGCTCACGTGACAACTGTTATCACTATATATTTAGCCATAATGCAAAAAACATAATGCAACCACTGCGCAAAATCTGAAAGAATTCAATCATTGAATAGATCGTGAACCAAAGAATCAGAAAAAATTTCCCACATTGTTCTACTGACTTAAAATTTAGTTAGTGAAATCACCTTTTGTACTTCCACCCTTCCAATCCATTTTCTAAAGGGTTTGGGACTACCTCCTTTTCTCTCATGTCGTGAGAGTGATAGATACAAAACCATCGTTTTGTCAAATTTTTTTTTTTATATAAATTCAAAAAAAAATTTGTATGTATCACTTTTAGGACATGAAAGAGTCAAAAGGAGAGGATTCTAATCCTTTCTAGAGCAAATGTAAGATGTTCAAATGACTTATCAAGTAAAACAACAACATGAAAAAAACCAAAACTGCCATAGAAGAATTTCTCAAATGACTTATCAAGTGAAACAACAGCACATCACTAAAAGAGACTAGCTAAAACATCCATTATTTGCAATCTTTAACAAAATAGCAACTACTTACGCAAATCAATAATGGAAATTTTATGGATGTGTGAAGAAATGGCAATTTCAACTAATTAGATGATTGAATGGCATTTTTTTTTAATAAGCAAAAATCGATGGCATATGAGGCAAAGAAAAATCATTATTATGAGATTATAGCATGGCTTATTGACTACCTCCATTTCTGAACAGTAAGAATTCAAGACATTTCATTCATAACGAAATCCACAATACAAGGTGGATTTTAAACTTGTCTTGCATACATGTGCATTTAGAGGCACAAACAACTAAACATGACAATATGAAGAGGTGCTTATTTCTGAATTTGTATACCTTGTGGCATTTACTTCAGCAAGAACACAAAATTCTTCGTTGGTCTACATATGGAAACTGTTAA
Source organism: Cicer pinnatifidum (assembly GCA_037974775.1). Taxonomy (NCBI): domain Eukaryota; kingdom Viridiplantae; phylum Streptophyta; class Magnoliopsida; order Fabales; family Fabaceae; genus Cicer; species Cicer pinnatifidum. Next base: position 1,243,009 of record JBBPBR010000001.1, read on the forward strand.
CCTCTCTCAATGGCAATCGCCCATCAAAATTTTCTTCAATTTTTTTGTTTGTCGGAGGTAAAAGAATACCATATGCACTATCTTGAGCAGAATCGTGTAGTTTATCACAAACTACTGAATCCATTGTTGTTTCATTTTCATCATCTATAGAAGTATTCACTATATTTCCCAGTCTCTCCATCAACTGCATATCTTCACTAGACAAATTTCTAATTTTGTCATAGATGTATTCTATGTGTGCCAACATATCTTCCCTTTCTGTCGATAATTTCGTGATGTCATGAATCAAATTTCCTTTCTCAAACTTGATCTCTGTAATTACCTGTTCCATCTTCAGCTTTTCATTCGTCAACTCTTTAGTTTCTAACTCCATGGTTTCCAATGATGTTTGAAACTGCTTAGCTTCGTGTTTAAAATGGGAACATGATTCTTCTGTGTGTGCCAAACTCTCAAGCAAACCGTTAATTTCCAATTCCGATTTCATTATTCTTGCATTCTTCTCTTCAATTTCTAGCTTTGTCAGGTATTCCGCATTCTTCAAAGCCTCAGTAAGCATGCAAACCTCAACCAACTTTTCCACTTGTTTTGAAAAAGAGAAACACAGTGCATCCAAAAATTCTTGTTCTGATGCTTTAGCTAGCTCCTGAAAATGCTTTATAGTTTGATCTTTCTCATCTTTAATCTTCCAAAGAAGATTTTCCTTCTGCTCAAGGGCTTTTAGTGTATCTAGTTGTGCAAGAACTGCATCTTCTAATTCTTTTTTCATGAACTCTTGCTTCAAGCAGACACCATCTATATCTTTCTGAAGATCTTTTATGGAACCATCCTTCTCCATTACAGTTTGGACAAGTTCATCTTTCTCTTGCTTAAATCTCTTTGCTTCCTTTGTTTTCTCTGCATTGCAGGATTCCAGTAAAGCTATTTGCTGTTGAAGATCTTCAGTTTTCCTCTCATGATCCTTGACAATGCAGAGAAGGCTTTTGCTCTCCTGCTTAAGGGCTTGCTCATTTTCAATTTGTGATAGGAGGGAAGCTTCCATTCTTTTGTATGTTCTCTGCATTTCTTCAAAGGAAACTTTAAGGTTTTCAGCATTAGACTTCCAATTCTGTGCTTCACAATCTAATCGAGATATTTCATCATTTTTCTTAGCCATTTCAAGTTTTAGCATCTCTAGAGCCTCAAATGCAACGTTTCTTTCATTTTTTAGGGTGTTTTCCATCTGCAATAGTTGCTCTTTCAATATGAGTTGGCCTCCAGATGATTCCTCGAGCATTTTCTTTTTTTGTTCAAGCTCTTCCTCCAACAGAAATTGTTGTTGTGCCAGAGTTTTTAGAGAATTGTTTTTCACTCTCAATTCCTCAGTAGAAATTAAAATCATATTTTCATTCTCTTTGACACAAACTGTTTTACCAGTTTCTGTACCAAATGATTTTGATTTGGAATAAGCCTCAACAAGTACTGATTCAAAGATCAACAGTCCAATTTGCTTCTCTTCAATGGCATAGTAACATTTTTCCAATTCCATCTGAAGCTCCCTGATTTCTCGTTCTTTATTGGTCAGTGCAGATTTATAAGCAACAATGTCTGCTTCCATCTTTTCTATCTGAGAACCCCATTGGGCTTCTTTAGAAATGAGAACTGAAGAACAACTTTTATGAACCTCCTCCAACCGTCTTAGCTTGTTCTGAAGCTTTGATGTCTTAGAATTCCCACCCCCATTACGTATTTGAGCTTCCCTCAGTTCTTTAAGTGAATCTCCCAATTCCTGATTATCTTGTTCAAGGTGAACGATTTTCCTTTCCAATTCTTTCACAAGAGTCTCTTTCTCTCCCAGCAAGTTTCTCAACTCGGCTATCTCATCATTCCTCATAACGGTCAACTGTTGTATCTCAGACTTCTTTTCTTCACACTGACCATAAACATCCTCAAAACAAGTCTTGAACTCAGATATTTCAGCCTCCAAGAGTTTCCTCTTGCTTTCTTCGCGAGCCAACGCATGGTTACACATCTCCAAACGAGATTGAAGCCCGTCCAAAGTTCTTGTCTGAGAATCCAAACTGATTTGCAAGGAAGATATTTCGCCGAGCAGTGAAGATCTCTCCTTCTCCCACTCCTCCTTGCTCAATTTGAACTGAACTTGAAGTTGTTGGTAAGCTTGTTCGAGATGTTTAAACTGTTCATTTCTCCATTTAATTTGATCTTGCACGCTGATATTTTGTTCCTCCAATTGCAGTATCACATCCTCTCGTAAGCTCAGTGTCTTCGCCTGCTGGGCTCTCTCCTCAGCCTCTCGATACTTCTTCTCTGTAGCCGATAACAACGACTTGAGACACGAAATTTCCTCGCTGCTGGCACTAACATTCTGCTCCAAATAACTGTTTCTAGCAGTGAGTTCATCCAAAGCCAAAACCAACTTATTGTTACTTTCCTCCAATTTGAGCTCCCTCTCAGCACAAATAGCTTGAATCTTGTTATTCTCCAAACTCAAATGGGTAATGTGCTTTTCTTTTTCATGCAAACTAGAGTTGAGATTCTCATTGATTCTCTTGAGTTCATAAATCTCCTCTGATTTGAGATCGAGCTCGTGAGCTCGTTTCTCAGCCAGATGAGTAATTTCTTGAAATTGGTCAGAGCGGTCTTTTCTCTTCAAATTTTCAATGTGTTGTGTTTTCAATTGGCATTCTACCCTAAGCTTCTCTAATTCTGATTTGAGTTCATCTAACTCTGTGCGCACATTATCCTTCATTCTTCTTTTATCCCTAAAATATATACAGATTTGAGATTTTATGACTGAAAAACATATTAATTAACCTAAGATTGAAAAATACAACAATTACTATTAAAATTAAAAATAGATATGTGTGAGATTAAAATTGAAAGATAGATCTGATGAATCATAATAATGTCAACATGCATAAATGAAGAGATGACGGAGAACGATATTGATGAAACATGATTGTAACGCTTACGATTAAGATAATAATAAATACTAATATTAATATGAATATTAATGTTAAATATGAAACATGAGAGGTAAAGTGCAAAGTATTAAAGAAAAAGAAGATTGAAGGGAGAAAAATGAGGAAGGAGCGTTACCTGTTGTTGCAGAAACTTGAAATCTAAACAGAATCAATTATGAAGTAGTAATCTATTCTCACTCACTGGAACTGAGTGTGTGAGAGAGAACGCGCTCTTTTGTTTTCAAATTTGCGGATATTTGGAGGGCGAAACAAAAATAACTTCTATGACTTTATATATGCAATAAAATAAAATAAACAAAATATTCGGCTATTTTATTTCAAATATTATTATTTTGTCAGGTCAAATGTATTATTATTTAGTCACAAACACAATGCCATACCTCCACTCATATATGTATTAATTTCAGAAATAATGTAATTTATCTGAAAACTATGCAAAACTTGTTATTGTGTGATTTTTAAAAAGTAAAAATATAGTTTAATATTTCCTAGAACAATAACAACTTCTTAAATAAACATCAAAAATTAGTTTTTCCCCCACATTTTTTAGGTGAATTAATGGGGCTACTTCCCCACAAATAAATAAAAGGAATACAAGTAGGATGAAATTGAACTTGGTGCAATACACATCTGATGTAGTTTTTAATGTCAACCGTTTGATAAAAATAAATAATCGAGATGGTTTAAAATTAATTTTATTATTATGTAATGTAAATTGTTTGATTTTAAATTAATGGCTGAGATGATTTAATAGGTAAAACTTTGTGCAGTTTAATGCAATCCAACATTTTGAGATTGGACGTAAGACTTTGCTAAGGCATCCCAAACTTGGATGCCTTCTCTAAAGATATGAGAGTCGGTCTACATCCTTCACAAAATAAACAGATGGCAATATGAGAGTCAGCATAAACTTGAATCCGATAATGTCCTCTACTTCCAGCACAACAATTATATGTGATTGTCAGAAGCCATTGACGTATAAACTTTGGCATTCTTCAATAATTTTTTTTATAAATTCTTGTCAAAAAAATAATTTGGCAACATGAATTTTTATGAATAGGCAAAATTAGTATTCAAGCACTACTAGAAAGCATAAATTATAGGGCATTTAGCATCAACTATAAACAGGAGTTACAAATCAGGCACCCCTTGCATCAGTTATCAGTACACCAAATGAACATTTCATAATTTGATTGGTTGATATTAAATTTCCCATTAAAAAATTATTGGATGGTAAAGGGCTACAGGCATCGAAGACATGCACTGATGTTAACTCAATTTCCACACGAATCGAATGTTGAAACACCATTTTGAATACTAGCTTTACATATTTACACAGAATAGGTCAATTTTTCACCTTAAAGAATGTAATTCAGTTGTTTCATACAAGGAACAAACAATATAGTAACCAGCAGCCCACACTAACATAAGGACATTCATAGGTCATGTTTCATTTAGAGGTCTCTTCACTCTTCACCGTGTAATTAGACAATTTCAGCACTACTTTCAAAGCTTCAAACCTATTCTGCCACAAGCAACTGCTCAAGTTCTGCTCTGCGCCGTTCCAACTCCTGTCAAGTGTCAATAGTAGCAAGTAACTTTTAGTGTAACTTTTTCTGTAAAAATTTATTGGATTAACTGAGATAAAAGTTTCTGAGAGATTATGAACTCTGTCGCATAGGACTTGGGAGCAAATACACAAACAGGGATAGTAGCCTTGCAATCAGACCACAATTCTAAACTCTAAACCAGGCAAAAAGAAGCAAGCCTTCCATATTCAAAGTTTATTTGAATAACTATAAGATATAGTCCTGGTCAAATAATGCTTTTCAAAATTCAAATACATGCAGTAATAATCACACAGTCTCCAAAATCCTTGATTTCTTTTCTTTAACTAAGAAAAATAAAAGTCAACCTTTGATTTGAAACAAATAAAATCTGGAGCAAGGAAATACGAGCTAGCATCAAATCATGCAGTTTATTTCAGGTATATAAATTAAATTTTGCTACAATATATAGGAAAATGTTCCATAAGTTTGCAGTTGGTGCAATGTTATGTCATTGGAACCAAGGGAGACAAAGAACTGCAGACATGCACTTGTGCAATACAAACAAGAATAAATCATAACATCTTAATATAAGCATATTACCTCAAGATCCTTGGTTGCTTGCTCTCTAGTGATCTCCTGCTTCTGGCGATGACGTTTTAGGAAACCAACACATAGGACTCCCTTCAAATGGTAATACAAGCAAAACGTTTTAAAATACTTTCAATATATGCAATGAATAATTTTTTTAGAATATTTGACTGAATACTGTCAGCAACAACAGAGAATGAGTGGAAGAATAATTTAATGGAAAATACTTTGAACTCTGACCCAAGGTACATCAAACAAGAGCCATGAAATATAATACACACACGGTTTGCAAATTAAAACATCTTGGAAGTTTTCAAAGCGGTAATTGAAGTATTAAAATAAGTGCAAGGAAGAGAAACTGATTAATTTAAGTTGTGATTTGTAAAATATTAAACAAAGGACAAAATTCAAAGCCAAATAATGTGAAAAATCAATACTAGATTACAAAATGAAAATAATTTGCACATAAAAATACAAACATCAAATTCTTTTCAAGCTATCATTTAGACCATCTTTTGACACTAGCAGCTTGTCTGGCAGTTTTATAAAACCAGGGTTTGGGGAAAAGGGCATAATAGACATGCTTAGGAATTGGAACTATAGTTTGGTCTCTTCAATAATCTTACCGAGATAACATAAACTACACCACAAGAAAGAAGCAGATAACAGGCAATGTTTTGAAGAATAACAAGATCTTTTCGCTTCCCATTATAGTCGGGGAAAGCCCTGGTCATCACTGCCACACTGCAGAAAAGAAAAACCACAACTCAGACAGAAACCACGCTACAATTAATATTTATATGCATCATCATGTATACAGAAATATCATGCAATCTCCACCTTACCCCAAAAACTTGAGAGGTGTTTGATTTTATACTGTAAAAACTCTCAGAATTTATCTATCATATGTGATTTTAGTAAAGACGGATGTTGGCAGTTTTGAGTTGAAAAAGTGACACTAACTTAGAGACTAAATTGAGGATTTATTCCCAATGTTTTATATTATATCAGATAACAAACTTGTTTTCATCATAAAAACACAATAACATAGATCATTTTCAATTCAAACACAATTTTAAACAAATAAATTCCATTAAAAATCACGATTATCCAACTCAGATCCAAATACACAATAATAATTACTGTAAGATTGTAGAAAATTAAGAATTTGGTTAACACAGAATATTTAATAGATAATAAAAAACATTTAAGAAAGAGAAAATGTACAATATCTGCAGCATACCCCTGCCAGCCCAATACTCCAGAACCTGAAAATGCAATGCACCAGTAAAAGTAAAAGACAAATGCTGTTTGTTAAGTAGCAATGAAAAACGAAACACAAGAATTACACTTCATTTTATTTTTTGCAATTACTTTTAAAACCCTCTAACCATTTCTATACTACTTGGGATGGGAATAGGCCAGACCGTCCGCCAGGGCCTATGGCTTTAATAAAAAGGCTAAACTCAAACTGTTTTTAAAGCCTATTTATGTAACTAGTTCAGACAGTCTTATAAAAAAGTCTATTAGGCCTGACAGGCCGACTTATATATATTTTATTATTTATTCTATCTTTTTTTCTTCTAATTTTCATTGCACTCAATCCAATAAACAAGTATATAATAATGTAAACAATATATTTTTTATAAAAATCAATATTATTTATTTGTTACCTTTATATTATTTGTTACATTTTTATATATTATTATTATTATTATTATTATTACTGAATATGATTTTATTTGAGAGGTAATAATATGAGTTTGATTGAGAGTATTGGTTTGAGAGATAATAATGGGTGCGTTTGTTTCAAAAAAAAATCTATTCTTTTGCCCAAAAATCATTTTTTAGGGTTTAAATGGTGTTTATTTCAGATTTTTTTTAAAAATATTTTGTTAGAAAAATTATTTTTTATTTAATATATATATATATATACATTGATATTGGTATCTGAGTAGCATCATGTAAATCGAAATGGTTAACTCATCATGTAAATTGATATGGATAGAGTATGTAGATTGATACATGTATAAAAACTAATTTATTTTTTATTAGGACTCAATTTTTACTTATATGTTTATTTATTTATTTATTTTTAAGGTTGATAAACCAGACATACAACTCACTTTGAAGATTTGATATCATATTTTTGTCATTAATTGGACTTTGAATGTGTTTTGTTGGCTGATATGTGTAACTGTTTATGGGATTCATTCTGTTTATTTTTTGAAGGACTTTTTAGAGTTTGTTAAGTAGAAATACATTTTGTTTTTTTGTTTTATTATAAGGTTGTTACATTACAAACTTGTTAGTAATTATTTTATTAGATTTGATTATAATTTTATTAGTTTTCCTTGTATATAAAGGTTTAGTTTAGTTTATTTAAAAAATATATAAAATATAACATTTAAATATTTTAATGTGAATAAAGCTTTTAAATAGGCTTATAGATCAGGCCATGCCATGATAGGTCGTAGGCCTGACTCAGGCCGAAAAAAAAACATATGATAGGCCGTAGGTCAGACTTAGACCTAAAAAATTCATCGTAGGTCAGACGCGCCTTTCAAAGTCTGGTCTGGCCTGACATATTCCTATCCCTATATACTACCATCTTATCCATGTTAGGTTAGTAGAAAACACCTTTGTCAAAATTTGCTTTTAAAGTACTCGTAACATTTACGAGGCCTCAAAGTAAAAACATATAATTTTAAAGCTCCATTTACTTTACAAAAATCTTTCCTATTTTCATTTATTAAAATTTGTGTTAATTTTACTTGCTAACTTTAGGAGGTAAGAGACTTCTAAAATTAATAATTATCTACATTTCTAAAAAAAAAACAAAAATTCAAAAAATAATTTTCATTATTTTCGGAATCCATCCTCGTTAAGTAACACTTTATCTTCCCTTCCTTACAATAGTTCATTTGGAGTCTCTTGTGAAGATAAAATGAACATATATTATAGAAAATGAAAACATGGAATGTATTCACAAACTAAACAAGATCTAAAATAATGTGATCCAACAACCATCAATTCAACTTATGTTGAAACATAGAGTATTTTAGTGTGTAAATTTTAAAATTGTTGAAGTCTCACAAACAAATCTCATATTGAGTAGTTTTCGACTCTATAAATACTAAATCCACGGTTTGCTTTTAGTACTATATAATGAGTTTCAAACTCTTGTGAAAAATATGGGTTGGATGCATTTTCAAAATCATGTGAAAAATATATGTGAGTTTTAGAGGTTTATTGTATCATAGTCCTTTTGCAGACCACTTTCATTGTCATATTAAAAAGATATTGAGGATGGCTTCAAGGGCCATATTAAAGGTGTAATTCTACCAGCTTTATAGGGTGTAGAACTATGAAACTCAAAAACAACAATTTCAAAAGATCATACTAATAACAAATGAAATGAAAGAACGTAATTAACCTGCCAGAACTTAACAACGAAGCCCCATTCCGTCTCAGCGAGAACCACAAAAACCGCTATGAGAACAGCGTAACAACGAAATATCCCATCGAAAATCTAAAACACAAAATCAATTTATTATATATTAAATCCAATAAATGAATAAATAAATTAGAAAAAAAAAAAAGAATTAAAAAGAAAAGAAGATAGATAGCTACAGTGGATTGATTTTTGAAGGAGCGAACAGCAGAGAGAACATTAACGGCGATACATAAAATAGCAGCTAAAGCGGTTATGAAACTGAAACAGCCACAAACTACAAGGAATGGATCTGCTCTCCGTCCGATTCGTGCCGTCGTGGCAGCGCTACTGCTTGAACTCGAAGAAGGTAACACTGGTATTGCCACACCCTCGTTCCCATTTTCTTCATCTACCACTCTACTCATCTTTCACACCTCCAACAAACAAACGTTATGGAAGAATCAACAAATTAATTAAATAAACTCATTTTTTCTTTATGTGTTTCTGCCTTTCTTCTTAGGGTGCTATATCATTTGTTTTTTAGTTAATGTTATTTCATTTTCTTTCTTAACTTTTAGGTCCCGTTTAATTAAAATGTATGTTTTTCCGTGTCAATAAAACTCTTTTGTTGTGTAACTAATTTTTCAAGGAAGTACTTATTTATTTTGGGTGTTCAAATAATTTTTTTCGATAAAAACTAGTCTTCGTTAAAAAACTTAAAGTTATGATATTTAGTATGTATGATTTGGCTGTAAAAAAAATGTATACAATTTTTTAAACGTGAAGCTAAAGTTGTAATTTTGTTGGAACCACAAAAAATATTGTAATTTTGTAACTAATAAAATTAAAGCTCTTTTTCTTTTTAAATTCAAAATGTCTTGGGTACACTTTGCTTCTACGAAGCGTGATTCTTTCTTCACCTGCCATTCAAAGGTGGCAAAGAAATCGAATCTAAAGAGCGAGAAAGAAAGGGACAATCCCCCGCATACCACTAATGTGACTATTTCTTCGATCTTGCCATTTTTTACATTTTGACACATTAATTGGCAACCGTCAAGCAATCACTTATTTACTTTTTTACCCACCGTATTCTTGAATAAAGAGATAAATATTATAAACTAGTTTGTGTTGCTCACAATGGAAATATATCGATTTAAATTGGTTTATTTGAGTTTGTTTATTGATATAAACCTAAGTAAATTTGTTTGAAATAACTTATAAAAAAAATTAATATATATTGATGAGTTGTTTTCAATTAATTTTTATAAGTTATCTAAGATAATTTATAAAAAATAATTTATAGTTTATATAAAAATAATTTTAATTTATTTTAATTTATGTTATAAATATAACTTATACACTATCTTATAAATTGTGAAATAAGATGTTTGTCTAAATATAACTGCTCTATAATCATATATTGAATGTGAATATTAATAGAGTTCATCTTTATAAAAAAATTACATTAAAATAAAGTCAAGTTAATTAATATTTCGAGCAATTAATTATGTGTTTGGTAAAAAGATAGTGGATGTCATAAGATTTATAGAAAACATTTGAGTGTTTAGAATGATTTTGAGTTTATCTTGATTAATTATATATCACACTATTTTTTCATCTATTCAAATAAATAATGCTACTTTATTGTATTCGACTATCTATGTTTCTCTTACGTTCACAATAACTTGTAAGATTGCCTTAAACACCTTCTTAATATAATTTTTTGGTCTTTGGGTGCTTATTAGAGATTTAAATGAAGTTGTTAGTTCTCATAAAAACAACTCAAGTAGTTAATATTTTGTTTCTAATGTTTTAGTGTTTAATATTTTGTTGATTACTTTATCCTTAATTAATCTTGATACTGACATTTTGTTTTTTCATTTGGAAGAAGAATATCGATCATGGAGGGCGTGCGAAGAACAAGCTTGCATATGCATGATAAATGTTGACTAATGTCTTTTGTTTTCTATTATGTTGGTAAAGGGATTACCTTACTATTATTTTGATCACAAATATCTTTTAGTTAATTGTAAAAAGTTTTTTTTTTTTTTTTAACATTAGAAGATTTATACTTTCAAGATACATGACTGAATCATCCTAATCATGAGAATTTAGCTATTTGTACTTGACTGGGTTCTCTTAAGATGTTATTCGAAAATTAAATAAGGTCAAAATAAAAGATTTATTACTTTTGACATGCATCACTAAAGAGATAACACTAAAGTGAAATAGGAGTCTCACAAAATTTTAACAATTTATGGGACATTGTTGAACAATTTATTTTTTATTAAAAATTCTCACAACTTTAACTTCACAGTATAATTATAAATGATAAAAAATATTGATTTAATATAATTTGTTCCACTTTTAAATAATTTTAATAATTCTAATTAAATTCACTACAATAACTAATTATATTTTCTTTAATAATATTGTTATTACAACATTTTTATATATAAACAAAAAACATCTTTTAATTTTTTTGAGAAATACTAATATACCCCGCTGTAATAATCCACCAACGCGCGGGTTCTGAAACCCTAGGCGCAGTACGCACCCGCGTCTTTCCCCTCGGCGTATTGTAGCAGCTGAACTTCCTCGTCTCGTTCTCAGCTGCTGCAACTCTCGTTTTCTTACACTTCGTTTCAACAATTTTGAAAATTCATTCTAAGTCAAGAGACAAAAAAAAAAAAAAAAAAAGAAATAGGATTATGGGAAGTAACTTCCATTCACCGCCAGCGAAGCGCTCCATATCCGGATTACCCGACCCGAATCCATTTCCTCCAAACGGATCTTTCAAGCGCGCAAAGCCGTCCAAAGCTCAACAACCAATCGCCGTACCCTCTGGACACGTGGCATTCCGCCTCCTATGCAACGCCTCACGCATCGGCGGCGTCATCGGCAAGTCCGGAGCAGTCATCAGGAATCTCCAACAATCCACCGGTGCCAAGATCCGAATCGAGGATTCTCCATCGGAGTCACCGGACCGAATCATCGCGGTTATAGCCTCAAGTGCTCTCGACGGTAAAATTATGCTGAGAAGCTACGGCAGCGACGGGGAAGCCGTTGAGGTGTCGAAAGCGCAGGAAGCTTTGTTGAGAGTTTTCGATAGGATCCTTGAAGTTGCGGCGGAGACGGAAGGGATTGAACTTGGGGATAGGATAGTGTCGTGCCGGCTGGTGGCGGATTCGGTGCAAGCCGGGTCCGTCATTGGAAAGGGAGGGAATGTGGTTGAGAAGATAAAAAGAGACACTGGATGCAAAATTAGGGTTTGCAGGGATAATTTGCCAGCTTGTATGTCCTCTTCCGATGAAGTGATTGAGGTATGATGATTCTTACCGTTCAGTTTTCAATGAGGATTTTAGGTCAATTACTTCAAAGACATGATTCCATTATTACTGCAGTATATTGGTAGTTTATACTTTCAAGTTTCTAGTGTTAAAGGTTTAGTCTAGAGTTTATACTCTCTCTGAAGCACAGGCACCTGTAATGGAAGGTGTGTCCAAGTGTCTGACATGGACACTACATATTGATTACAATTATTACTGGTGTCGACATGTCAGTGTCTAGTGTTTGAGTCAAGATTTATGTTTCACAGGAGACTGTTTGTCAGTTTAGTTTAGTTGGATTGTTTTCTGATTTTGTAGAATACTGCTCTGGATTTGCGATGTTAGGAAATTGAATCAATATGTAGTATACTAGTTTTGAGATCCAGGAAGTAAATGCAATTTGTATCTCATTTGGCATTTCCAATGTTCTTATTAAGAAGCATACATAGCTTTATTAATAAGTAAAGTGGGATATGATGGTGTTTTTTTTGGTTCAAACAATTTACCTTAAAACAACCAAAAGTTATGCATTATTTGCAGTTTTAGATTGAATTGAGTGAGTGATTCATTGTGGTCAAAGTATGCAGCAACTTTTCAGACAGTATGCTTTTATAACGATTGTATAGGTATTGTCTTGTGATGTTTGACCTACCAGGCATATTGACTGAATATTTGTAATCTTATAAGCTAATGGCATGTCATGTCGTTAAGTGAGATGGATGATAGATTCTTTCGGTTAAATTGTTTAAATAGCATCATTCATTCTGAGTTTTTTTTTTTGCTTTACATACACGACGGTTCTAAACTTTTCGTAGTATTCTAGGACTCCTAATCTCTAGACTTTCTTTTTTTGGAAAGAGAGAGATCTTCTTTCTGCTTTAACATTTTTCATTCTCAGATTAGATTTTTTAGTGGTGAAGCTTGTAGCCGAGACTTTTCCTTTTAATACATTTTCTCTTCTTTCTTAATTGTTTGGTTAGAACTTAATGGTGATGCCTAGTTTGGCAGTGGTCTAGTGTTATAGAGGCACCTTTCACTTTGACTACCTTTGATGCTTATAAGGCAGGATTTTAGTTTCGTTGTTTAGGATTGGTAACGTTTTCCCACTGACCAATCAAAGAACGCGGGAACAAGCAAATATGCTTCAATTTATTTATGCTTGAAAATTTTATCTCTATTTATACTGACAAAACATCCTTTGGATTTGTGGTAGATAGAAGGAAATGTGTCACCCGTAAAGAAGGCACTTGTTGCGGTCTCTCGCCGTCTTCAAGACTGTCATCTTGCTGATAGAACAAAGACAATGGGACGAAATCCTCATGAAGTGGTTCATCATGAAGCTTTAGTCGGAGTTCCTCGCGAGACTTTTACTTCAATTGCACGTGAAACTTTTATTGGAGCTCCACGTGAGACATTAACTGATCTGCATGTGGATCATCTTCTGCAGAGGGGCTTAGCATTGTCTACTTTACCTAGTAGCTCTAACAGCTATGCCACTGGAGTTCATTCATTGTCGGCAGAAGTTAATAGAGTCTCATCCCTGGAACCAAAAGCACATCAGCAAGAAATCACCTTCAAAATTCTTTGTTCCAATGATAAAGTTGGAGGTATTATTGGAAAGGGTGGTAACATAGTTAGAGCTCTTCAAAGTGAGACAGGGGCTACTATAAGTATTGGCCCTTCAGTAGCTGAGTGTGAGGATCGATTAATTACTGTTACCGCTTCAGAGGTTTGTTAAATAAAATCTCTGTTTTTACTCCTTTTGTTCCTTTGTGTAGTTGTAGTATGTGTATATTATTAGTTTTTTTATTAATTTTTTTTGGCGGCGGCTTTATTTTTTATTTCAGAATCTTGAGTCAAGATATTCCCCAGCACAAAAGGCTGTCGTGCTTGTTTTCTCCAGGTCTGTTGAGACTGGTATTGAGAAAGGGATAGACTCTGGATTAAAGACAGGGTCATCTGTGATGGCACGACTTGTAATCCCATCAAACCAAGTTGGTTGTTTGTTAGGAAAAGGTGGAGTAATAGTGTCCGAAATGAGGAAGGCAACAGGGGCTAACATAAGAATAATTGGGACTGATCAAGTTCCAAAATGTGCATCAGATAATGATCAAGTTGTACAGGTTTGGATTTGGAGATGATACTTTCTTTTGTTTTATTTTAGTACTATACTTGCTGAATAATGCATTTAATTTTTTGAAGGAATGTAATTTTGTGTTTGTATCTATCAATTCAAACAAATCTCTCCCCGTTGAACTAAAGTAAATTTTCTCATCCCCCATCCTGCTATGGTTATGGTGCTAGTCATGCCTCTTTCCTTTTCTTCAACACTCTTCGATCTTAATCATATGGCATTTAAACATTTTAAGATATGTGAAATTGTAAATCATTTCTTACCAATCTCTGCAAATATTTATTATCCTTGTGTTTATAATATGGTTTTTCCTTCCTTGTATGATTCTTTAGTTTTTAGCTTTAAACTTAGATTAGTGCTAAAGGGGATGTGAAAAGGAGAGAAAATATACCTAGAGATTGGAAGTGAAAATCTCATATGCACATGGCAAGTCTACTATGTAGAGAGAAATAGATCAACAGTTGCTTCTTTGTGCTAAGATACTATGTATAAGATATGTTTGAGTTGGTGTTTAAAGTTGGAGCTACTTTTCCATCATAGGGTCTTGTTAAATATTATCCCCTTTCTTCTTCCTGATTATGTAGTGGTTAGTAAACTGCTATGCAGAGGTATGAACTCGAAGGCAGGAACTGCTCATTTTCCCTTCATATTTTTTTGGTTACTATCTAGTATCTAGAAATCTGTGATTGTCACGTTAGTCAAAAATGTCTTGCATTGTCCCTATGATGGATATTATACTAGTTATAACATTGCTGTGCATTCTACTGCTGTTTCTTGGCACTAGTTATTTATGAAATACAGAAAAGGATGTCTTGCATCTGTTAAGATGTTTATTAGTTACCAGAGATCAATATTGTTTCCTAGTTTATTTCTATGTTGCAGGAAGATCTAATCTAATATATATAATTCACCATATTTGTTTAAGTCATCCAGATAGTTCTCGCAGATATTTTTAAATACTAATTAGTTATTCCATTTCCATCTATATCCTCTTTTTTCAGATAACAGGAGAATTTTCAAATGTGCAAGATGCATTATATAATGCAACTGGTAGACTGCGAGATAATCTTTTTGGCACACAGAATATTGCTGGAACAAGGAGCCTTTCCTCTGTACAAGCTGATACCAGTCCCTATGAAAGACTAAGAGATGCTCCTCTTGGAGGCCAATCCTTTTTACGAGCTGATACTAGTCCCTACGAAAGACCGAGAGATGTTTCTCTTGGAGGCCAGTCCTTTTTGCGTGCTGATACCGGTCCCTATGCAAGACTGAGAGAAGGTCCTCTTGGAGGCCAATCCTCTTTGCAAGCTGATACCGGTCCCTATGTAAGACTGAGAGAAGGTCCTCTTGGAGGCCAATCCTCTTTGCAAGCTGATACAGGTCCCTATGTAAGACTGAGAGAAGGTCCTCTTGGAAGCCAATCCTCTTTGCAAGCCGATACCAGTCCCTATGTAAGATTGAGAGATGGTCCTCTTGGAGACCAGTCCTCTTTACAAGCCGATACCAGTTCCTATGGGAGACTGAGAGATGGTCCTCTTGGAGGCCAATCCTCTTTGCAAGCTGATATCAGTCCCTACGTAAGAATGAGAGACGGTCCTCTTGGTGGACAATCCTCTTTACAAGCTGATACCAGTTCCTATGGGAGACTGAGAGATGTTGTTCCTCTTGGAGGCCAATCAGCTGCTGGCATTTCTCATAGTCTGAATAGGCACACTTTTTCACAAGGCGTTGATCATCTTGCTTTTACTAGAAATTACGATCGTCCTTCTTCCCCAGGCTTATGGACACCACCGGTATCTCTCTCTCTCTCTCTCTCTCTCTCTCTCTCTCTCTCTGTACGTGTGTTACGTGTTGATTTGTTTTACCATCACAAATTGTTGTTATTGTTGCTATTATTATTGATTGCAGAGAGTTGCTGGGATCAATTCAAGAAGCATTAATGAAGCTAGTTGGGAATCAGCATCTCGAAAAGGCGGCCTAGAACTTGTCAGGTTGTTGATATGCAAAACAAATTAGACTTGTTTAATGTGAATCTACAATTTCAGTAGAAACAAAGTAAAAAATTATATTTGGATCCAAAAATCTAATGGCTTGTTGGGCTTCAAAATTTTTTTTTTTTTTGTTTTTCCTTTGTTTTCTGTTTTCAATGTTTCCTCTGCAAATCATTGAAAAACGGAAACAAAGTGAAACTAAGGCACCACATTTTGTATTGTAAAGTGAAAACAGAGAATGTGTTCTGAAACCAAACAAGCTAGATTTTGATAATATTAAGGGCTATCTATGGTGTGATGTAATAGATGTAGATGGCTGTGGCATACACTGAAATTGCTTTTGATAGACCCTAAGACCCATTATGCATGTGTAGTTGGAAAGGTAAAAAGGGCTAAGGAAATGGAAAGGGGCCCTATGGTGTAGGCTTGCATGTGAATGAGAGGCGAAGGAATCGTGTTGTACAAGGAAGATTAGTGAGGGAGGAGAATAACATAATGGCTACGTGGCAACGAGTGAGTGGGGGGAAGGGGTATGGGAATCATGAAGAGAAGAGGTATTTAGAAGAGGGTAACCAAATCAAAGGCATCATGAGAATTATGAAGTAGGGAAATATTGGGTACTGGGTATAGGAGATCATCTCCATCCATTGTTATTTTAAAGTTCATTGTTGATTTCTTTCGTAACAGAGGCTATCTCCTCTCTGGTTTATGAAAATACACAGTTTCTATTACTTCTATTTTTCTATTTTGTGTTGGTTCCTATCAGCTTCCTTGTGGCATTGATTTCATCTTGTAATATTTTCTGATATATAATAACTTTTGCAACAATATTATAGCTATTGTGTGTGTGTTTTTTAAACTGTCATTTAATACTAAATATGAGTTTCGTTTTGAAACTCGAGAATATTAGGTGATATTGTACCATGCATACTGCTCTCTAATCTCTATACCTGATATTATACCTGACCTGTGACTACTGTTTAATTTGACATTGCTTTTCTAGGGTTATTGCTCATTTGTTCTTTATTTGAGATCCTTCTATGGAGTGATCTTTTAGCCAATTCAAACATAATTTCTAGTTGAGTGGTGAAAATAGTAGAACATATAAAATAGGATGCCATAAACTGTCAATTTCTTATTATTATTCTTGTTTGGTCTGCAGTGGAAGTAAATCTGCTATTGTGACTAATACATCTGTAGAAATTGTGGTTCCTGAGGATACTCTAGACCTTGTGTATGGGGAAAATGGTAGCAATCTGGCTCGGCTGAGACAGGTATACAGCATGGTTAAATTTATCAATGCATATTTCTTGTTTAGTTAACCAGCTCACCGTTATTGTGCTTATCAGATTTCAGGTGCTAAGGTTGTTATCTACCAACCTCGTCCTGGAACAAGTGACAGGACTATTGTCATATCCGGTTCACCTGATGAAACCCAAGCAGCACAGAGCCTTCTTCAAGCATTTATTCTTAATGGATCATCATGACATATCCCCTCACAGATTTTTAAGTAGATCATATGTAACTTATTGACTGTATTAATTTTTATCTTTTCCTTTTTATCCCCGCCTGAAATCATGTAAAATCCAACCTTCCTGTAATCTTGGCTTAATTTATGCATCTGCAGCTATCCACCGAACATTAGTGTAGACATCAATCGCTTGATTCTTAGAGCATACCTTGGTAACAGTAAGCCTACCAGTAAGATTTTGTGTTTTCCGGGCTCCTTTAATAGATTTCGTGGTTAGCATGTCATGTTTCAACTACTAATCATTTTTTAGTGCGGGTGATATAAAAGCAGCCCCCATGAATATCCTTCATTTTATTGTCCATAATGAACATATGTGAAATCCCTTGAGATACTTGTAATTATTTATATGCATCTTGTAATTATGCACATTATCTTGCCGTCCAAGCATTCATTGTCAAATGAAAGAGGCTTAAGCCTATATTTTCAATTTTTTGGAGGCAGATAGTAAGGAAGTGTATAGCTGATGCAGCTTCTGTTATGTTAGTTCTTAATTCATGATACATCTCTCAAGTATGTAGTTAGCTTTTGTTATGTAGAGTTATTTTTGTTAGAGCAGTTGTGTAATGAAAATTTGTTAGAGCTTGTATATCAAGCTTGGGTGTACTCTATTTATAAAGAGTTAAGGCTCTATCAGCAAGAGTGTCCTCTGAGTTTTAAAGCCTTGTTTTGCAGATCAGAATATACAATTTTGGTTACATATTTCTGTTTTATTTCCCGCTGTATACTCTATCAGTTAGAAGGATTACAAATACAATTAACATTTTCATGTTGTTTACACCAATGGTATATTTGTCAGGAGAATATAATGAGAGGAAAATATCAAAAAGGAAATATTATAATTCATGTAAATATTTTATAGTTGGAGAATTTTGTTTTGACTACGTAATAAATTATTATGAAACTTATGTCTAAGTATTTTCGGTGTTGATTTAAATTGAAAATTTTAGATGCGAAACACTATTCAAACAAACACCAAGACTGTTGGTTACGAAATCCATAACTTTTGCAACAAAGTTATGATGACAAGTCTCTGGTGCGATCATAATTTTCAGAGTAAAAAAATTGACATTGAATAGAAGTTGATAGCATCAATCAGTGCTTATAAAAACTAGCACCATGGAATGTACTTTTATCGTTTCACAGTTTAATTTTGATTTTGGGTACATAGCGTTTCAGTTGGCAGTAGCAGGGGTGAGGGCATTAAGAGTGATTTCCACATTGTCATGTACCCCTTGCAGCAGCAATTCACCTTCGTATGTTAATACTTTTCTCTTTTTAGCTGCTCTTAATGTCCCAACAAGTGCTTCAAATATATTTGCGCATTGGTCATCATTAAACAGCGTTCCAAATGTAACCTTCACAATACAATACAAAACCACATTTTGTTCATCTCAATAAGCCAGTAATCAGCAAAACAAGTCTACATGATGATTATAGAAAACTACAAATTGAACATAGATTACACAAGTTAAATAAATTGTATCAATATCACTTGCTCTGGCTTCATGAAAATGTTCACATCTAAACAACATAATGCATTACCAATCAAAAGATTGTCCAGCAATATTAGCATTGTCTAAGCCAATTAATTAATTAGTGTGTATAGACAGAACGAAAGAAACTATCTCAGGTCTTTTTAACTGCATCTACCTATGATCAATTAGTCATGTAGTATATACTTGTTAGCCCATCAAATCATATCAACACCAGAGCCAAATTATTATGATTTTTTTATTTATGAAGCATGCTTGTAGATAAGCCTTAGCTTTCGTGTCACTAAAAAAGATAGCTTTTTCTTGAGTGCTTCAATCAAGTCATCACAACTGAATCACAGTCTTTGATAATGCATAAGAGAATCACAGTCAATTGTGGCTAATGCGACAACATCGAAAAACCATGGTGTCGCAGCGGGACGCTGACCTTTTTATAAAAATCCTAGGCTGAGACTAAACAGACCCAAAGGATCTATATTCCCTTTGCATCCCTTTCTTATTTTAATAAGACAAACAATAGAATTGAATTAATCTTTCCATCCAAAATAAAGGAGCCATCTTTCTTCTTGGGTTTGTTACAATCAAGACAAACCTATGTAGTTGGCATAATCAAAACTCAATTATCTAATCTTTTGTTATAATTTTCAAAGGCTGGGAATTAAGCATATATATATATGATAGATCCATAGTTTGATGCAAGATTAAGATCCCTAACATGAACTCAAGATGCAGATCCACAAGCACAGGAAAGTAGCCAAGTATCAAATTTAACAAACACATATAGATGAATTTCAGCATCCGGATCAGACATATGCCAAATTGAAATTCCCTATACAAATCTGAAGGAACAAAATGAGGATTGAAAGAGAAAAATAAGGCCTTTCATATTACCTTGTAAGAACCATCTGATTGAAGCTTGCCAAGCCTCTTGATTTCTTCCTTGAGGCGTCCAACCTCTTCCTCCACATTCATGCTTCTGACTCCAACTTGTTATTATGTTACAACAACCTTAATTAAAAACAAAATATCTTTCACCTGACATCATTTTATATTAGTGTTCTGTTCTGTACTTTTTAGGAAGATACATAAAATAAAATATCAACTAGTAATCATATTTGTAAAGTAGCTAAAATTGGTATAGTAATATTTTTTTGGTTACAAATTTTCTATAGCAAATTAGTATACATGAAAATAATCTTGATATAAATATATTTAATAATATACCCGACTTGAATTTTTGTTTTATTTCTTGTTTGCATGAACAAAGGGACAAGGAAAAAAAACATTGTAGGTATATTTTCATGGAAAATTCAATAATGGATTACCATTTCAACGTGGATCAATAGTTAAAATTTAACTAAAACTCTCACACTATTAGCGGTATTTTTTTTAAAAAAATAACAATTACCTTTTCGTTTTTATGATTTGAGAGAATGATTTAATTAATTTTTGTTCCACGAGTTGAGATTTGAGAATTTGATTCATTTTCTCTTATTTTTATCGAAATAACATCGTTCAAATCATTAAAAAGTTTGAGAGATTCGTTAACTTATACTTAAAAAGAAAATATTGGTGTTATTAGAATTTCAATAAATTTAAAACAGGTATTTACAATGAAATGATCAATAGCACCATTTTTCTATTTTCATAATCCTTTAACATTTTGAATTTTTTTTATATAAAATTTCAGGATTGTGTTAATGTCATTGAAGTGTTATATAACATTTGATTAATTTTTCACAAAATAATATCATTTTTTTAAAATAATTACCTTTTTAGTCACCGAAAGTATAAAGTATTATCATATTGACTTAACAAAAATATTAAATTAATATTTCAATCGTCAAAATATCAGTCAACGTAATTTCTACTATTACGTGAAATGTTAACTCTATTTAATAGATAATATCAACAATAATATATAATTTTTGGTCTTCAATATTTAACACTAGTACCCTTAAAATTAATTTAAATATATTATTAAATTTATATTTACATGAATTTATATTAATTTTTACAGTTCGTAAAAAAAATAAAATTATTTGCATTGTTTATCTTGAACTCCCTTGTATATGAGAAAAGAATACTCTTGAAGTCACTTTAAAAAAAGTGCGTTGGCCAAGCTATAGCGTATAGAATGTGAATCCGCGAGAGTTGCGTGGGGTAATTGTTTCACACTGCTCACAATAGGATGGTGATATGAGGGGATTGAGTCCACACGAATTCGTCTTAGGAGTTGAGTATGGTCTAATTTAAAAAATTATTTTACGTTTAACTTATTTTTCTGAAAAAATGTTTTAAAATGTTTCATCTTAAAACCAAATCTTTATGTCACTTTTTTTCCTATTAAATACACAATTCATAGAAATAGAGTATAAAAATTGGCCTAATAAATATTAAAATTATATTAATCCAAACGTAACCCGGTTTTGTTTAGGGATGACAATGGGTAGGGTTTGGGTAGGGTACTATAGTACCCGTACTCATACCCGCAGTTTAAAAAAAATATACATACCCGTGTCCGTAACTCTTGTGATTAAATTTAAAAAGATAAATACCACATATAGTCCCTTAACTTAATTTCAGTTAACGTTTTAGTCCTTTATTTTTTTTTCCGATTTATTCCTTTATTTTAATTTTAAGTGACAATTTAATCTTTTTTGTTTTAAAATGTTAACAATGTTATCATTTTTTTACAAAAATTCAAAAATTCATCAAAATAATATATTTATATAAGTGCGGGTGCGGGGCAGAGTGGGTACTATAGTACCTGTACCCGTACCAATATCCGCTTAATTTTGCAGGTAATTACCTATCTCCGTGCCCATACCTATTATGCGGGTTTTTACCCTACCTATTGTGGGTTTTTTTTCGGATACCCACTGAGTCTGGATCTAATTGCCATCGTTAGTTTTGTTTAGGAACCCTGGCGGTAACAACATAAGCAACATTAGAAGTCGCACTCACGTCACAAACATGTGATGGTTTAATATTTCATATCAAAATCAAATTCTCCAAAACAACGCACAGAAATTAAACGAAAATTCAAAACTCAAAAGAGGGAGGCACGGTCACCACAATTCACATCACAGACCACAGCGAGTTCCAACCAATCCGTTCCGTTTCAAAACCCTAACTAGGGCTCAGCTTTCTCCACCGCCGATCCAATCATGGTGGACGATACTGTTACATCTCCTCCTCAACCATCATCTGCTCCTGTTCCTCTTGGTTCCGGCGTGATCTCTTTAGTGAACCGTCTTCAAGACATTTTCTCCCGCGTCGGCAGCCAAACCGCTATTAACTTACCACAAGTGGCCGTTGTCGGAAGTCAGAGTAGCGGCAAGTCCAGTGTCCTCGAAGCTCTCGTCGGCCGTGACTTTCTCCCCCGTGGCAATGAAATCTGTACCCGCCGTCCACTTGTTCTCCAGCTTGTCCGGAGTGCTGAATCCTCCGATGAATACGGCGAGTTTCTTCATTTGCCTGGCAAGAGATTTTACGATTTCTCAGATATTCGCAGGGAAATTCAGGTAATATTTTCTCTATAGTTCTTGCTTTTAATTAATAGTAGTTGGTAGCTATAAATGGAAGTGTAGAATCGTTAGTGTTCCTTACTGTATTATGCTTCCCTCTAGTTTAGGACTCTCAACCAAGGAATATTTATTTGATTGCACGGATTTTTTTTTAATTTTAAATGATAAATTATAATAATAAGATAAGAGCTAAAATATTTGAAATTACGACAGTGTTGTACTACTATGCATTCATTTAAATTCAATAATATAGCTATGAAAACTGTGATGGACTAATTTAAGAAATAGTAAACAGTGTTGTCAATAGCTAGCCGCCGAAAATAGTGGTTTTTTTCCAATTCCATTATGCTTATATGTTATTCCTATTTTACAACTTCCTACTAAATCTTGCATTGCACTTCAATAGTGGTTTGTTCAAGTTATGCTATGGTATAGTGCTATAGCTGCTATTTGACAACTTAAAGAAGACATAAATATTTTCTTTTTGAATACATGATATATTGGTCTAGAAAAAAATGTGATACACCGATAGACAATGTAGACTAAGAGACGTCACTCACTCTTTAATATATTAGAGTCGTTGTGAAATTCCGATCTTTAGCTTTTAGAAGTGATGTGAGGCAAAGTTATGAACCTATTTACAGTCTAGGCATTTTCTGCCTTCATTCAGTGTCAATCTCATATTCCATATTTGTGACAACTTTTTATGCTTTCAACCTTTGATCTGTCTAGTAGTAGGAATATGGAAAAAGCATGAGACGATTTGGTTAATGAACCAATTTTTAGCCTGCATGAAGTAACTTCTTACCTCAATTAATATTTCCTACCAGCCCTTCCTTGAGATCTGAAGTATTTTTACGTATCTTGATTAGGATGAGTAAGCGGTGATCATTTAGCTCATAACCTTGGAGAAAAGTGATTCTTCAGATTATTTATTCAGTCAATGTTATGTGCATGTTAAGAGGGTACTTGGTAACTTGACTACCTGCTTGTTTGATCAAGGTTTGTGATAGCAACCTAATGGTTAATAGGGTCTCACACACACTAGGTGAGTAAAGTCTTAAGAGGTTAGCAGGCGGCAACAACACCCCAAATAACTGAATGTAGCTGAAAAGAAAATTATTCGATCAGCAGTTAGCAGTGAGTTATGCTTAAGCTATATAGGGAGTAGTTGGCTGGAAGGAAGAGGGTAGTTTTGAAACCTTAACGAGTACGAAGAAGTTAGGGTTTTCAAATACACCAAATGTCATTATGTTTTTTTTATCTTCTCCAATCCAATCATTGAACGACTGGGTTGACACGAAAAAAAATCATTCTTCCATTTTTATTTTGCGTCTGTCACTAGTCTTAGAATTTGGGCTTTAGGCCGAAATCAACTCCAAAAGATAGCTAAAAAAGTTTGGACGTTAGGAACCCAAAAATTGGATTCCAAAAGAAGAAAACTTTCTATTAAGAAATAGGAAAAAATAGGAGATAAATCTCTCTTCCAAGGGTGCCCCCTTCACAATAGAGTTACTACTCTATTCACAAGTTAACTACAGTATTGAAAAATACTCCTCTATATATGCATTCTCCTTTTATACTAGATACTCTCTAACCAACTTTATTAACTAACTACTACTCATCCTATATTGTTACCAACTCCTCTTATCCCATGTCCTAACAGACTCCCTTCTTATCCATATCCTAACAAACTCCTCATTATATTATGTCCTAACAATATGCCCCTCCTCAATGTTGACTTGTATATCATTATCTTTCTTCTGTAGGCTGAAACTGATAGGGAAGCCGGAGACAACAAGGGTGTCTCAGACAGGCAGATTCGTTTGAGGATTGTTTCACCAAATGTTCTTGACATGACACTTGTAGATCTCCCTGGCATAACAAAGGTTCCTGTTGGTGACCAGCCTTCTGATATTGAGGCCCGAATCAGAACAATGATCATGTCATATATCAAAGAGCCTTCCTGTCTTATTTTGGCTGTCACACCAGCAAATTCAGATTTGGCTAATTCAGATGCTCTTCAGATGGCAGGAGTTGCTGATCCTGATGGTATGATTTTGCTTCCATATTCCAAAAGCATTGAATATTTTTTTTCCGCATTTCTTTAATTGGTTTTAAATGTTCAAATATATGTTGCAGGTAATAGAACAATTGGTGTAATCACAAAGGTTCAGTATACTCTACTATCACTATAATTCTATGTGTTTGTTTGTGGAGTTTGTTATGTTTTTGAGTTATCCTGACGGTTTTAGGCACATATTATTTGCTATGTAGTTGGATATCATGGACAGAGGTACTGATGCCCGAAATCTGTTACTAGGAAAAGTTATTCCCCTCCGACTTGGCTATGTAGGTGTTGTAAATCGTAGTCAAGAGGTAATGATATTATCTTAATGTGATGAAGGCATTGTTTGACTCATTTAACTTTTGCACATTCTATTGGAATTTAGTTCAAAATTATTGTTTTTTCTCTCTATATGCATGCAATATGGAAGTACACTTTGCAAATAAAGTTGCGTATGCAAATTGCTTGGATAGTGTACACGTCAATGTGTTGTTATACTAAAATAAGGCGTCTCTTGTTTTATAAAATTAGGATATTCTTTTGAAGCACAAAATAAAGGATGCTCTGGTTGCTGAAGAGAAATTTTTCCGCAGTCGTCCTGTAAGAAAATTCCTATGCATAGTTGTACTCCAACCTTTTCATTTCACTTATATATACAGATATCTATCCATTTTTTATTTTTTATTCATAGGTGTACAGTGGTCTAGCAGATAGTTGTGGCATACCTCAGCTAGCAAAGAAGTTGAACCAGGTAGATCCTTTATGTCATTTAAAAAACAAGTTTTTTAAATATGTTTTACTGTTTAAAGTGCTGGAATTAATTAGGATTTTCAGCGTTTCTTTATATACAGAGCAAAGTATCCTCTTCTCATCCCACTTTTCCTTTTTATTTTGGTGCCATAAAAGAATGAACTTCTTAGGAGTATTATTTATTTTTGGCTTGGTTCTGTTGGAGATTGAAATAGTTTGAAAAGAATATGGCCAAGATATAATTGTCTCAGACAGAATACCATATCAACATTGGAGAGGGAAAATTGTTAAATGATTCTTGGAAATAAACAATAAAAGAACTAAATTCGTACAAATTTTGTAGAAGAGTAAACCTTTATGATTTTGGTTAAGATTGTGGTTTCAGGACTGATGCATGCCATGTATAATTGCCTGTCCATCACTTTGCAGATTCTAGCACAACATATCAAGTCTGTGCTACCAGGGCTGAGAGCACATATAAGCAGTAATCTAGTTGCTGTTGCAAAGGAACATGCAAGCTATGGAGATATCACCGAGTCCAAGGCATGTATTGATACTGGAATCTGTCTTGCCCATGTCCCTATGATTTGCTAAATAATTTATTAGTTACATTTACTGTTTAACCATTCTCCTTATTTGATTATAAAGCATCATATTTTTGTACTCTGACTGAATTTTTGCCTTATTTTATCTATAATTGTTCAACCCCAATAGGCTGGTCAGGGTGCTCTTCTCCTGAATATTCTTTCAAAATATTGTGAAGGTACTGATCCCTAGTATCTGGTTTCTTCTCTCTTACTCAACTTTATCATTTGTGAACTCATAGTGTTACCTTTCATAATTCAGTAAATGCTATCTTTGTTTTCTTTCTTTCTGAAAACAGCATTCTCCTCCATGGTTGAGGGAAAGAATGAGGAGATGTCTACATCTGAGTTATCTGGTGGGGCGCGGATTCATTATATTTTTCAATCCATCTTTGTCAGAAGTTTAGAGGTATATAATGCTGTACAGTGTAGGAGTTGTGTTCCTTCTGTTCATTTTATTCAGAATTAGTTACTTTGAGGCTTACTGAGTAACTTGACACTACCTTGAAGGAGGTAGATCCATGCGAAGGCTTGACTGACGATGATATTCGTACTGCAATACAAAATGCAACTGGGCCAAGATCAGCATTGTTTGTACCAGAAGTGAGTTTCACTACTGTCTTTTCTAAACTTTGCGGATTTAAATTCATGTATATCTAATAAAAAATGTAAAATAAATCCTACTCTAGAACATATTTCCCTATTTGTAATAGGTACCATTTGAAGTCCTTGTGCGAAGGCAAATATCTCGTCTATTGGATCCAAGTCTTCAGTGTGCCAGATTTATATATGACGAATTAATAAAGGTAGGGGAATGACTTTAAGGCTTGCCATTTCTACTGTCTTGCCTCACCAAGTTAGCTCCTAACTAAATATCCTTATCTTCAGATCAGCCATCACTGTATGGTGACTGAACTGCAGCGATTCCCTTTCTTACGCAAGCGAATGGATGAAGTTATAGGGAACTTTTTACGGGAAGGCCTTGAACCTTCAGAGAACATGATTGCACACATGATAGAGATGGAGGTATGCTTCTAAATTGTTTGAAGTATTTATGTATAATTGGTCCATCTTCAAGGCTCTAGCAACCTTCTGCTACAATTGTCATGTTAGTTATAGTCTATCAAAACCAGTGTTGTCAATCACAAATAGCAGAAAATAGTGATTTGTTCCAATTTCGTCCTGATAAGGTACTATAGTGTCATTGTGGGCTGTAGCTTTTATTTGACAATATCTTAGTTTGTACTAAATAGCATATCCCGGAATAGTAGAGGTTTGTTCTAATTCCGCAACGCTATAGTGCCGCTATTTGACAGCACTGATCAAAACTCTCATTCAGGTTATTTATGGGGCCAAAACATGTTTTACACTTAATAAATCCTACAGAAAATGTGGTGTACGTTATAATTGAAATGATCATTTGGAACTAATAAAGTCTAATTCTATATATTACTTTCAACTATTATCAGTCGTGTAATCTTGACCTGTCTCTCGTATTTATCTGGATCCCAGCTCCTACATTTCTTTAAATATTATGTCACATGACAAAATGAAAAAGTTATTGCCAAAGGAGTTGTGGACTGATAGCTGTTGGTGGGTATGTCAAGCTTTCACTTCTTAGAATATATCTCCCTTTTAACGGATGCATTTGGGGTTTCAGAAATTTTAACAAACCTGAAATAAACTTTGTTTATGATTATCTACCTGTACGTTTTGGCATTCTACCCATTCCAACTGGCCATTTGGCCAAAGGTTTATTTCTTTTGTAAAAGCATATTGGGAAGTGCTTTGCTGTTATATTTTTTTAAACAAGTAGTTATATTTAGCTGGCTGAGCATGGCTTGGGTTGCTGTGTTGAAACTTAGAACATTGGTGACTAGTATTCTCTCTTGAAATAAAATGGGAAGTGTGTCAATTGGCGATATTCATTAGTTTTGGGAGTCAAGTAGTAACTTTTGACGTACTATGAGTCAGTCGGTCTGCTTATTGATGTCAATTGTGATGGTCAGTCTATTAGATTGAATCTTCACTTCCATCTCCATGATTTCTTATTTAAAGTTTGTACTACTCAATTTTGCAGATGGACTACATAAATACTTCACACCCAAATTTTGTTGGTGGAAGTAAGGCATTAGAAATTGCAGTTCAACAAACCAAATCATCTAGGCTTGCACTATCCGTTTCTAGGCCAAAGGTATACTTGGGCTCTAACTCCAAACATGCCCCCTATGTTTTGAGATATCAAAATTAGTTTGTGCTACACTTTCTTTTGTTGTAAATTTTTATGTTGATCGCAAATAGGATGCTCTGGAATCTGATAAGGGATCAGCTTCTGAAAGAAGTGTAAAGTCTCGGCCTATTCTTGCAAGACAAGCTAATGGAGTAGTTAATGATCCGGTTTGTAATTATATACTGTTAAATGAAATTAAAGTTTTATGTCATATCCTTGTTTATACTAAATTGATATGTTATTCTTAACATTTCTATTCTTATGGTATAAATAAAAGCAGGGTGTGCGTCCTGTGTCAGACACTGAAAAAATTGCAGCTTCTGGTAATTTATTTCTTCTATGTAATGTTTGAGTTCATTGCTCTTGTTTTATCATTTAATTTCTATTGATCTTCTTTTTTGGTTGTCTAATATTGAATCCAGAGATTTTTATGCATCAACAAATATCATTATCATTTTATCAAGATATTCACGTTTTTTCAGGAAATATTGGGGGATCAAGTTGGGGTATCTCATCCATTTTTGGTGGAGGTGATAGGTCTGTAAAGGAGAATGTAGCAAGTAAACAACATGCTGAACCATTTCATAGCATGGAACAATCATTCTCCATGATCCATTTGACAGAGGTTTGTATATATGTAACACACTTGTCATTTTCTTTATCATTATGTTCCGTAGGTATAAGTTTTCATATATGCTTTGTTTTTGTAGCCACCTTCTGTCTTGCGGCCATCTGATACTAATTCAGAGACTGAAGCTGTTGAAATTACAGTAACAAAGTTGCTTTTAAAATCATACTATGATATCGTCAGAAAAAATGTCGAAGATCTTGTCCCCAAAGCAATTATGCACTTCTTGGTACTTAATATCCTTCTTTTAAGTCTTACTAAATTACAAATGATTGCAATTAAAAATCTACAGTAATTTGTATCATCCTATAATTTACAATGTTTTCTATCTTAATATGAATATAGGAAATATATTCTTATTTTCTGTTTTCTTGGGAATGCCTGTGTCTACACAAGTTGTGAAAAACAAATCAATAATAACTAAGAAGTCAACACTTAAATTGTGATACAGTTATGTGACAAATAGTTCATGTAATTATGGAATATAAATGGTCGTATTCGTAAAATCTGCCCAAATCCCATAGTTCCTTGCAGATAATTTTGTCTCCACTCATAAGGATAAAAATGATGCATTGATATTTTTCAGTATAACACATGTATATAAAGAGCAAGTCTGCAGTAGCTCAAGGGAACTACATCACAGCTGAAATAACACAATATGCTGACTTGGCATATTATATTTCTACAGTTACTGAACAACTATTCAACTGAGTACACATAGGCTACTATACTGATTACTGATAACTGTACATATGCAGCTATTACTTCTCTTATTACTGAACAACTCTTATTTTTCCCCTGCTAATACAGCACCAACTCATTGCCTAAATACCTTGCCCCATCACTGATGGTGATTTTATTAAATTTCATAATATTTTACCATATGCTTTGTGCTATTTAGTTTCTAGTGGTTGAGAATACTTGAATTTTTATGCATTCCGTAAATCTTTTACTGATTCATATCAGGTAAACAACACCAAGAGAGAGCTACACAATGTCTTCATTATAAAGCTATATAGGTAAAATAGTGGTTATGGCTTGTTAATCCATTCCATTGTATATATAAATTTTGACTATGTTTCTTCTTTCTTTCTGATTGTACTTTTAATGTTACACTCAAACCAGAGACAACCTGTTTGAAGAGATGTTGCAAGAACCTGATGAGATAGCCTTGAAAAGAAAGCGCTGTCGAGAACTTCTCCGAGCTTATCAGCAAGCATTTAAGGTGGGTAGTCATAATACTTTAATTTGGAAATGTCTCGATCAAATTTCTGTTATTTTTTTATGTGATGTCTTTGGTTGTCAAGTATTTAAATTGTTTGCTCTATCATTGTTGAAATGTGTGCTGTTTGGTGCCCAAGGTCTCCTTGTTTCTGTCAACTCTTTATTTAATATATGTGTGATGATTGTATTTGTTTATTTTTTTGGTATTCCCTCGTTCTTATGTATGAGATTCTATTTGAATCGTTGGCTATCTGTCAGTCCTAAGTCAATGGAAAGGGTTTCAACATAATGTGTCACTTCTTTGGTACATGCATGCTTGTCACTAGTCAACAACTCAGCGTTGTTGAGTCAATTTTATTCTTGCTACTGGCAAATGCATATACTTAAAAGTTTATTTATTTATTCTAGTTTTTCTACCTAAAGAAACTGGTAGTGGAAACAAAGTATTGCCACTGTCTTTTGACTCTATTTTATCCCCGTAGGACTTGGAGGAGCTTCCTATGGAAGCCGAAACAGTTGAAAAGGGATACAGTTTACCTGAAACAACTGGGCTGCCTAAAATTCATGGATTGCCAGCGTCATCGATGTATTCAACAAGTAGTTCTGGAGATTACCATGCAGCCTCCCCTAAGCACCCTAAGTCAAAAAGATCTTCTCATTCTGGGGAACTTCAATCTCAATTTTATTCTAATGCAGATTCCAATGGAAATGGAAAACAATCTACATCAGGTTTTTATCCCACGCTTGACACATAAGCTATAGCTCTAACTAAGATGGTTCTGAACGTGGCTTTCGTAACACAAGTTCACCTTTTGTTCTCATAAAGCATTGGCATTATTACAAAGCTCCCGAAAGAATAATAGGAGCGGGTGATCTTTCACATTTTTGAGAATCGGCTTTCTGTATATTACCTTTTTTCTTTCCTTAGTCGTGTATTTTGTCTTAGCAATTATAGCTCCACAGTTTGTTTGCAGTAAAAGCAGGACATTATTTACTATGTGAAATTTCTTGCAACGTTGATTTTAGTTGATTTTAATTTAATGATGACCGATGAGATGTGATTCTCCTGTTGATTGTTCTTGCAACATAAAGTGTAATTGATTAAGGCTATATTGATTTGATTTTTTTCATTCATTGAAGTGGATTGTTTTCTTGGCGCTCTTTTCAAACACAATTCATACAAATTACTATCTTCGGTCTTTTTTTGTTAAATACAAATGAGTCAACAAAAGTTATATATTCTATTTAAATATATTTTTGTTCATCTATTTGTATCTTTTATAAAAAGGATGGGAGGGAGTAGCAGATAGACTAAATTCAATCATTTGGAAAGCTTGGCGAGGCTTTTGAAAGAATTCACTTAGAAATTCCAAAAATAGATATTTCAGTTATCTTAAATGAAAAGGTGAGTACTATGCCACTTCATTAGAAGAAAATGAAATAGATATTTCTTGTCAGTATTTGAAGTTTCTTTGAAGGATCGTCGTTAACTCATTATTGAAGTTGCTATATTTAATATTTAATTTAGTAAATGAAATTTTGAATAAATTTTTTAAAAGACTTCATCAAGAAGTTAATTAATGAAAATACAAAATCAGCATCAAATTTATTACTTTGTATTGATAGTTAACCATTTTAATACAAATAATAATTTTTAAAATAGTTTAATTTAGGAAACAAAAAGTTTACATATTGTTAGAAATCCATAGATTAAGGGGAGTAAGATCATATTGATAAGCAATATAGAGAGTATATTGATACTTTTTTTTATACTTTTTAGAATTCATGTTGAAAACATATTGAATTAACTGAAAAAGATTATGTAAAATGAATACATCATCCTCTATTTATAGCTATGTAATAAATAGCGCCACTGCAATAGCGGTTGCAATCGCGGCGTAGCGGAGATTGGACGCAATGCAAACACCGCGATGGAGCAGATCGCAGAGGAATGGCGGAGAAAACATGGAGAAGATGACAACAACAATGAAGATATGAGAAAAGGACATAAAGGTCCTCGTTTTTTATCACTAAAAGACTAAAAGACCCTCATTTTGATCACGAAAAGACAACAAATCCTCTCATATTTATCGTGAAAAGGCAAAAAATATCCTCATTTATTCTGCAAAATGACAAAATAAACCTCATGTTGTATTCTTTTTGAACTAACAAGAAGTTACTTACGATTAACTCATCTAACTAATTACTTATACCCTAACTAACTAATATTTTGTAACACATCAAAATTTGGCTTTATGACGATAATTATTGGACTAATCCTGATGTAGTATGAAATGGAATATACTAATATTAGTCACAAACCCCGTAAGCTATAGGACATTTAAGCTATAAATATCTTGTTTATTTAAAATGACGTTGATATGTTAGTTTACGTGTTTTCTAAGAAATAAATAACTTGAAGTGATCTTGTTCATTTGGTTGCAGTGTATTAACAGCAATGAAGATGAGATCAGCAAGTGCCAATTATACATGGACATGCTTGCAGAGTGCAAAAGACATTCTAGAGGCACATTGAGTGCATGAATGTGCTTTTTTTGTGACCAAATGTGTCTCATTGATTAGAACTTCATTTTTGTTGTTTATACTTTAAAACTAGGCATATATATGTACATATAATCTTTATCATATATCATTATTGTCTATCAGACCAATAATTACTATAACTTTCAAATTCCTTTTGGAGTGTACATCCCACTTTGTTTGGGAGGGGGTCCTACATATATATCTGGATGGAGTAGCTAAACAGCTGGAGTGATAGATGTCTAATTTGTTTTGCTTAGATAACATATATTAAGTTTCAATCATTAAATAATAATAATAATAATAATAATAATAATAATAATAATAATAATAATAACAATAATATTAATAAAGATAAAAAGAATTGGTAGATTTGTTTTAATTGTTTAGCCAAAGATAAATAAATAAAAATGAAAATTATAAATTTTTTTAGGTGTATGGGTGTCTAAAAAATATTTTCCAACAATTGTGACGAAAAAAGAGAAATAAAAATAAAATGAGGGATATAATTGGTGTTATACATTTTGGAGTTTCTAAATATTAAAGTCGATTTGTGATGAAGTTATTTTTACTCTTAAAATAAGAGGATCACGTCTTGATTGTGAGCATATTTGCTAAGTCCAACCCAAATCTCTAGTTATCTTGTGAAAAATGGGAAAATATAAATTCAATCCAATTTCACCCTTTGGAGTCTAGTTTCAAAATCACATAGATCGTGTTGGATAGAGATGGGAAACATTTTTATTTTTGTTTTTTTACAACCTTTCTAATCTCAGTAACTAATGGTCTAATGTTTGATTCGTTTTATAAATTACAGATTTTTGTGTTTCATTGCCTATTTGTTAAGGTATATTAATTAATACAGTTTATTTTTTCTGGTGACTCCACTTCTTTGGTCTCGTATAATAATGAACCATTAATCAATACCCAAATAACTTTATGAAGGATGAACTAAAAAGAACAAAGGTTATTTGTTTTCCATTTTTATTACTAATTTTTAGTGCACTAGAGGTTGCAGCACGGAAATAGAACCATTAGACTAAGCTTTACTATCAAACTATCAAATTATGCAGTCGCTACCTCTCATTTCTGAAAATAGACAATTTCAAAAATTTGCATTACAAATATGAAAGTTCATCATACTGAAAAATAAAGTTAAACTCTGAAAGAAATAGTTTCAAAAAGTTCAGGTCGCTAATCCTGCTGCCACAAAAAGCTGCTTAACGATTCGCCTTAGCAACTCTCTCAATTTCATCTTTTTTCTTGATTGCATAGCTGAAACATTGTATAGTATTTATCAGTAAGTCACATAATAAAAAACTAAAACTAGATACAGGATATAAAAAACAGCAAGCTCCACAGATAGAAATAGAATTGAAAATGTGTATACCTGTTGGATGAACCTTTTGCTGCATTAATAAGTTCATCAGCAAGGCATTCAGCAATTGACTTGATGTTTCTGAAAGCAGCTTCACGTGCACCAGTAGTTAAAAGATAGATGGCCTGATTCACACGACGTAGGGGTGAG
Organism: Cicer pinnatifidum; assembly: GCA_037974775.1. Lineage (NCBI taxonomy): Eukaryota > Viridiplantae > Streptophyta > Magnoliopsida > Fabales > Fabaceae > Cicer > Cicer pinnatifidum. The sequence goes on from JBBPBR010000001.1 coordinate 1,277,125, forward strand.
ATATCCACAGCCTGTCTCCTAACAACTCCAGCAGAACCAATACGGGTAGCATCTTCACGAGGACCGCTGAACAATCAAAAAGTACATACTGAATATCAGAATAAAAGTTACCAAAATAAATGAAAACAATCATGATTCTATTTATTAAGGAGGATGATCAGATAGAGCTAATACATAAATGCCATCATCCAGGCAATCAAACCAATAGGGAAATAATTAATCATCATGTCATCCTCCAGCTTTGATTATCTTTTATCTTAGCTTTAACTTCAAACTTAGATCCATTTTCGTTTTCCAAAGCTCATTTCAATCAACAACCATTTAAAACAAGTATCAAAACAAATCATAAAATAGTTTGTTTCCACAACCAAACATTTGTTCAGACTGGTTGTTTTTACTCATGAACTGTAAGACATCCACAAGCGGTAAAAACATCTTCTACAAAGGGTTTATATTCCATATAAAAACAGAAAACCACACTTTATCATTACAAATTTTAAATTTAAAAAAACAAAAGAACTGAGATAAGGATAATGGTCAGATAGAGCTAATACAAATTGCCATCATTCTGACAGTCAAACCAATAGGGAAACAAATATTCATCATTCCATCCTCCATATCAAGGCAGACAAGTAAATCAAAACATCATTCAAATCATTTACACATCTTTATATAGAATAATGTACAACAACTTTAACTTTATTTAATTAATACTCCTTTCAATCCCCTTAACAGCAATAACTCAAAAACAAAAGTTAAATGCTCTTCTTATACAAAAAGATTTATCATCCAAAAAAGAGGACAGTATCCATAATGTATAATATCATCTTAAGAAAAAAAAAATGAGGAGAATGGTCAGATAGAGCTAATACAAAATGCTGTCATTCTGGCAATCAAACCAATAGGAAAACAAATATTCATCACCCCATCCTCCATATCAAATCCAACTAATAAAAAAACTTAATCCAATAATTGAAAATTGAAAATCAAATTCAGTTTTCACAATATAAAACACAATTTCAGAAACCATCAACACCATACAATTAATAACATGAGAAATACATACCTGTTGACAACAGCATCAACAATAACCTGAATGGGGTTCTGGTCAGTTAGCAAGTGAATAATTTCCATAGCATGCTTGATGATTCTGACAGCCATAAGCTTCTTTCCGTTGTTCCTACCGTGCATCATGAGAGAGTTGGTGAGCCTCTCAACAATCGGGCACTGAGCTTTCCTGAACCGCTTCACGGAGTATCTACCAGCAGTGTGTGGAACATATGTAGCATGTTTCGATGCCACAACTCCAATGTAATCACTCAGAGACACATCAGAAAGCTAACACACAAATAAAAACAAAATTTCAAAATACAAATAACACACAATTGAGCAATTTTCATAACACTTCAAACAAAGAATATAAATAATTATTAAATTTAAACTAATAAGTAGTTCAATTCAACCCTAATCGCAAAAATAATCCAACTTATATTGTTCAAAATATATATTTCAAATCTGATGAACGCATAAATTAAGCAAGCTAATAAACCAGAGAAAAATATCAAGATACAAAAAACATTACTGAGTAATTTTGATGATTATTTTAACTAATAGATAATTAAACCCTAAATAAAACTAATTCAACTCATAATGAACGCAAAGCAAATTAAAGAGTTTGTACCTGAACATCGTCGAAGCTCCAGCGATTAAAGAGTTTGACTTCAATCTGAGAGGGATCAGAAACAACAACGGCAGGTTCTGAAATAACTTCAGCCATAGTCGCACGAACAAGGCCAAATCAACAGAGTGATGAAGATAACCGCGAAGCAGAAAAATGACTTTGAGAAACCCTAACCCTACTATCTATTTGTATTCTGGGCTGGGCTGTGGCCCATTCTTATTCCTACCCATGTAGTAACAATTTTTTTTTGGAAATTTTAGGGGTGAATTCTTTTTTTTTTTTTTTTAAACGATGGTAAATACTACATAAATTTGTATTTATAAATATAAAAGATTTTGAATTTTAATCCAAAACAAAATATATAATTTAGTAAAATTTTAAAATACAATTTTTGTACCAAATATTTTATAAGTGAATATTTCAGATTTTTATTAGCTTAAAGTCCCAAAACATATGCATCTACAAAAAGTTTTTTTTCCTTCTATTTAAAGCTAGTTATTTTGTTAGATAAATATATGTAACATTGAAACTTAAATTTTTAGTTCCTAAATATCATTGACGTAGGAAAATTTAAAACTTCAGAATTAATATTATTGTTTTAAATTGAAACAATTTAGTTACAACTTCTAAACATATTATTCTAATTTTGTTTTAATAAATATTATTCCAATTTTTTAAAACTTATA
>JBBPBR010000001.1:1290265-1303380 GCA_037974775.1 Cicer pinnatifidum
TACTTAAATATAAAACATTGAGTGGTTTTTAAAAATTGGGATCATGAGTACTGTAATCACTCATCTTAATCGCCAAGAGTTTAAAAAATTTATGAAGTTTTAATCATGTTATGCTATGCTTGTTTTATGAATTTCAATTTACTACAATAAAGTCAACATATTTAAGTTGTGATATTAATATCAGATGGTTCATACTTTAAATTCATATATTTATTTATTTTAAAATGTAAAACATAAAATTAAAATTTAGACAATTCAACACAATGTGTCACTGCAGTGCAGTCATATGTTTCTTTGGGCCATAGTCTAAATTGTTCATAGAGAAGCCTTATAGATGGAAAGTGGGGGATGAGAGCTCCATTCATATTGGTGACCCTCATTGATAATCTTCCTTTCTTGCTCCAAGTTAGCTTGTGGGTCTATTTGTTGTTAGCTTGTGGGTCTATTTGCTTTTAAAAAACAAGGATTTCTACTATGCACCTCACACTTAAACATGTTACCTCCTTAATCAATGTGAAAATACAATTTTATTTTTTTAATTATCAATTTTTTTAGCTTTTCATTTTTTCACTAATTTTTTAAAAACTTTAGAAAAATTATCTTAACTTTCGAAACTTTCAAAATATTCGAAATCAAAAGTAAGTAACGCTAAAAAATTTCAAAGTTCCGAAACATAAAATTTTCAAAATATTCGAAAGTTTTGAAATGAGAATTGTCAAAAAAATTTAACAATTCAAAAGTTTTGGAACTTTCCATATTTAGAAAATTTCAAGATTTGAAAATTTTAGAAATTTTCTATATTTGAAAACTTTTAAAACTTTCTTAAATTTTTAAACTGTAATCCTTATTTCAAAAATTTGAAACTTCATAAACTATCAATTTTGAAACTTATTATAAATAATTAAAAGAATAAAATTGTGTATTGAGGTGGCAAATACAACTATGAGAATGCAAATAGAATCCTCTTAGAAAACTCTTTAATTATTTGAGTCCAACGAATATATCATAAACTCCTTCTTTTGTATGAATTAAGTAATTAACACTTTAAATAATCTAAACATGTTTTAAAAATCAATTTGAATATATTATTAACTGTTCATTACTCAAACAACACGTTAATATAATAGCAAATAATTTATCCTTAAGTCACAACTCAATCGTTAAAATATTGACATATGTTCCGAGTTGAACATTGAAACATTGCAATTATATTTGAGTTTTTTGTAGTAATTATATCATCTCATCTATTAAAAAAATAATAAATGTTTTATTTACTTATAATTTTTTTTTTCAAAGAGCCGATTTGACTGTAAAGGGTCAATTTATTTTTTAATTTAATTTTTGTGTAAAGGGCCAATTTGATTGTGGTATCAGTAAGGATTGGGGATTTGGTACTTGGGCCACTACTTGTTTTATGCTCTGAAGGTGGCAAAATTAATTAAAGAGTGCATTACTAGAATTTCATAGGTCATTGTGTCCTTGGGGACAATTTAACACTATTACTGGCTATCTTCAAATTGAGTCGACTGATTTAGGAGTTTATTAAATAATTAACATTTTAATGTCTCTAAATTTGGAGATCCAAATTTGTCACACCTACACAAATGTCAATTTTTAAGCCGAATTACTAGCCTACTATTGGCTGCTTACAAGGAAATCGTTTGATTGTTTAGTATTAGTACTGTTTTCATTGAACTATGCTACTACTCTTATTATGTTGATACCACACAACTTAAGTTGTTTGAAGCCTTTTTATTTTGGACGAATAAAATTTCATTCACATAGAAGCAAGGCCAGGAGGGAGACCTACTGGCCCAAAAAGAGAAAACAAATGTTTGCAACCTTAAAAGAGTTAACTTTTGTACCTCAATTAAACGTTGTATCCCCTAATTTGTTAAAAATTTAATTTTATCTTTAAAAAATTCATTCACATGAGTGGTAAAAAAAATTACTTCAACATCTCACCCCCCTCAACCAAATTTTCGGTAGGTAAATTTTTGCGACTAAATTTCCGGTAGTTATTTGTAATACCGGAAATTTGCTCAATGAAATTTCGGGTAGTTACATTCACAATATCGGAAATTTCAAAATTTTTGAAAAATCCGGTAGTTATGTTTTCTTCACCAAAAATTTCATTTATTGAAATTTCCGGTAGTTAATCTGGAAATTTCAAAAATCCGGTAGTTAATAAATTTATTTATTTTTGAATATTTTTTTAATTTGTTTGTTAATTTTTTATTTTTTATTTTTGAAATAGGGATGAAAACACACAACCAATATTTATAGATTTAACTGAAATATTTACAACTGATCAAATTTTTGAGTCACGAGAAGCTGTCATATCATGGGCAAGAGAAGTCGGCCGACAAAATCGAGTAGCAGTTATCATTACTCGATCAGACGTAGAAACTGGAAATAGAGGAAGAAAGTCAAAATTAATTCTTGGTTGTGATAGAGGTGGACAATATAAGTCAAATAAAAATAACACAGAAACTTCAACTAAAAGGTGTGAATTTCTGTTTAAACTTAGATCGAGACAATTGAAAAATGTTGAAGGATGGATTATTAGTTTAATCTGTGGACTTCACAACTATGAGTTAGTAGCTACTTTTGAGAATAATGCATCTATGGGACCCTTAACAGAAGAAGATAAGAAACATGTTGACGAGTTGACAAAATATCACGTTGCACACAGACACATCTTGTCATCTTTGAGAGATCGAGATACGGAGAATGTGACTAATGTCTATCAAATTTACAAGCGACGAAATACATACATGAAGAATTTGAAAGGACCTAGAACTGATATGCAACATTTGTTGAAGTTACTTGAAACTGAAAAATATACTTGTTGGAGTAGGACTCATGAGGACTCCAACGTTGTGAGGGATATGTTTTGGACGCACCCAGATTCCATAACTTTGTTGAACAAATTCCCTCTTGTATTGATCATGGATAAAACCTACAAAACCAACAAGTATAGGTTACCATTGTTTGAAATTGCTGGTGTAACTTCAACTGGGTTGACATTTAATGTTGCATTTGCTTATATGGATTATGAACGTCAAAACAACTTTTGGTGGGCATTGGAGAAGTTAAAAGAGTTGTTTGTTTCAAACACGTCATTTCCTCAGGTGATTGTGACTAACAGAGAACTTGCTTTAATGAATGCAATTGAAGTTGTATTTCCATCTGCAACAAATTTACTTTGTCAACTTCATATTAACAAACATGTTGGAGTCAAATGCAAACAATATATATCAAAGAAAGACATGCAAGAACCCATTCTTGAGTTGTGGAGGAAAATTGTTTATTGTTCTGAAGAGAAGGAGTACAAGGAACTTTTGCAAATGTTTGAGCAAACATGTGTCGATAATATTATTTTCTTTGACTATGTCAGAGACACATGGTTGAATCCTCATAAGGAAATATTTGTTGAAGCATGGACCAATCGAGTATTGCATCTAGGAAATACTACGACTAACAAATATGTTATTAAAACTTCACATTTTGTATTTTATTTTATGCATGATATATGATTAAAACTTCAAATTTTGTATTTTTTGTTTAAATATTAGGGTTGAGTCTGCTCATTGGTCATTGAAGAGATTTTTGGAACACAGTAAATGAGATTTTTGTAAGGCATGGAATGGTATGAATGACAAGTTGAAGTTTCAAATTATTAAGATAAAAGGTTCATTTGAGATAAGTAAGGGTTGCAAATACCATATACACAACAATCCATTCTTTAAGAAATTGACTTGGGTTGTATCCAAGAAAGCCTTAGGTGATATTGTTCATGAATACAAGAGAGTCAGCTACGTCGGTAACGACAAAGATGTGTGTTGTTGTATACTTAGAAACACTAATGGATTACCTTGTGCATGTGAGTTGGCACGATACAAGTTGGAAGGTGTTCCAATCCCATTAGATGTTGTTCATATACATTGGAGGAAATTAACCATGAATAGTGATCAAGAGAAAGAACAATTGACAAATAATTCAGAGTTGGACATTACACCAGAGATGAATATAATTTGAAAAACATGAAAAACACTTAATGTTGCTGGAAGAAGAGCATTAAAGAGCAAATTGCGTGAAATAACATATCCAGAGACAACATCAATGTGTGCACTAGTGGATAAAATCAAAACAAAATGTGGTGTTAAGAAGAAAAAAGGCAATAAGCCGAAGGGATATGACGTATATCGCGACCCTTCATACTTTGAGCATGTTGATACTCAAGTCTCCCAACAAGCATCCAAACAAGTCTCCCAATAAGCATCCAAACAAGTCTCCCATCAAACATCCGAACAAGTCTCCCATCCGGAAATTTCAAATTTCCGGTATTGAAAATGTATATCGGATTTTTCAAATTTCCGGTGAACCTTTCCGGAAATTTCCGGTATGCATTTATAACTACTGGAAATTTCATTCCTTTTGAAATTTCTTGTAAATTTTTTTTTCCACAATACTCACTTTTCCGGGTTTTTCAATGGTGGGGGTACAAGTGTTTTGATTTTTCGTTTTTTTTTTATTTTTTTTTTACTGATTTTGTTAAGGATATTCTGAATATTTCAATCCAAAAAAATTTAAATGTAGGAGTATATGGTTAATTGGGGGTACAAAAGCCAACAGTCCGTCTTTAATTGACAACAACCAAATACTTTTTTTGTTGCTACAGTATATACTAGTCATGAAGTCTACTTTGAGATAATTGGATTTTTTACCCCACAATTGGATTTATATCTTCCATTTATACTTTTAATCGCTTAACTTACTAAAATACCTATTTATTTAAATAAATTTTGATATCTTGATTATACCTCCATATTCTAAATTTTCTAAAAATAAGTATTTTTTTTTTCTAACTGAAAATTTCATGAACGAAGTTTCTGGTAATTATATTTCAATATCATAAATTTTATTTTTTAAATTTTCAAGAATTAGTTTCACCCGAAAATGTGAAATATCATTAGTTGTTTTCAATTGAAAATTTCATTTTTGAAATTTCCGATATTGAAATATAACTACTGGAAATTTCGTTCATGAAATTTTCAGGTGAGATTTTTTTTTCAATATTGTTTGTATCCATTTTTTTCCTTCAATTTTTTCAAGTGAGAACCAGAAGAGCGAAAAACACTGTTGAACATTATTGAGTTCGACCTCCTACACAATCTAATAGGAGAGCCATCATTGAAAAAAGGAGAAAGAGAAACGAAAAGATGCAACAAGAGGATGATTATTATATTCAACATGAGTTTGAGCAAGAAGAGCAACATGATCCTGCGTTTAAAGATCATATACAACATGATCAAGAAGAGCACGAGCAACAATGGGATAACATGCATTAACATCAACAACTTGTATGACCTCTATTTCTTGGAGGTCCTTTCGATCTTTCCGTCCTTAAGAACTATGAACACCACATTGCACTTAGAGTGTGAAATGGGCATGCTAGTAAATAATTTATTTTATTACATAGTATAGTATATTATAGTATGAATAATTTAATATATTTATAGTATAGTTTTTTACACGGTCGATTTTAAGAACTCAATTTGTTTGAAATAATTGATTTATTGATTCACTAGTGTTAGAAACTCGTTAGAATTTAATTTGATTTATTGAAAAATGTCAAATAATAAAATGTATTAATTGAGAAAGAGAAGAAAAAAAATTAAAAATAATTATTTCAATAGTAAAATTGTTTACTATATATATATATATATATATATATATATATAGTCTATTAACTAACTGTATAATTTATTGTGTTATTTTAATTAAACAGAATAGACGTGCTTTGAAAGTTGTTACAAATGACAAAAAACAAAATAAATTCATTGATGTCATATATGTATTTCCTACTCAGGTAGATCAATGAATTACTATATATGAGTTACATCTTCTACAATGATGTAGTTTGCACATGATCGACAATAATCTCATATTTGTTTTTGTTAAGAGATGATATACATAGATTAGCTCATTTCATGTGCCATTTGGTGAAACAATGTTAGTGGGAGCATACCTAATTCATTTGGTAGGGTGTACCATATTAGTCGACAAATGTTTTACCCTTATATCTGCAAAATATTTGTTCCCTTTTCAAGACATCGATACTTGTGGTAAATGAGCATGGGGACCAGTTGTTCTTGTTGTTTTATATGATTATCTTAAAGATGGTACCAAGTCTACAAAGAAGCAGATCAGATGATATTTATCTCTATTTCGAGTACTTTTATATTGTTTTTTTATAATTATTACATTGTTATTTTATAAGATGTTTATTTAATTATTTGTACTTTGTAACTATTTACAAACATGAACATACGAATATTTCTCTAACATCTGTAAGTGGAGTATGAGTGAGCCTATATCTTCACTGTTACAAATATTTTGATGGACTCCTAAACAAACATATGGAGATGTTGCATACTACAGAACGAAGTTGGATACTTTGGGACCTATTGAGTTAGAGGTGGAAATTCGTCTAAATATTTTATAACTTAACTCATCATAGGTTTGTTGTAAGGTTTGTTTTGGTGGTTGCTAAGAGGCTTATTTGAATATTTACTAGAGGTTTGTTAGGATGCTTTCTTGAGTCTTTGCTAACCTTTTTTTCTCTTCACACCACCTTTTGTTTTGATCTTATCAGGTGGTGCACACGTCACGTTGGTGTTGTATCTGGATATTTATTTCACGCAACTTGATCTTCAATGTCCTCCTGGCAACATTAAGTGTTTTCCAAATTATATTCATATATGATATAATGTCCAACTCTAAATCGTTTTCTAACTTTTCTTCCTATGAACTATTGTTCATGGTTAATCAACTAATGTATTCCTATATACAATTCAAGTCAAATTATCATAGAATGAATTGTTGTGTATATGCTCTTTGCGACCCTTACTTGTCTCAAATGTCACTTTTATCTTAATAATTGGAATTTCAACATCTCATTTATATCATCTCATGCCTTACATAAATTTCTTTTATTGTGTTCTAAAAATATATTCAATGACCAATGAGCATACCTAATCATAATATTCAAACATAAAAAATGCTTGATATTAACTTTGATTGAATGAAAATGAAAGAGAAAAAATTGAATGTTTTATATTTTGAAGTATAAATTCAATGTATAAATTCAACTTCTTTAATGGAATAGATTTTTGTCTACTTATTTATAGTATTCCTTATTTTAAACAAGAAAGTCTTCACGTGGTTTTGGAGCTCATTTTAGTAATAGTTTCGACATGGTTTGGAGCCAATTTCTATTCTTATAAACTAGGCTATTGTTTTTTTTTTTATCATTTCTTCTTCTTTAAAAAAAAAATTTATTTTGATGGTTATCTTTTTCATTTTCCTCTCTCTTTTTCGTTTGGTGAAATAGAAAAAAATGATGTATTTTAGTTTTGAATAAATTAGATATAACAATATTTTCTATAAAAAATTTTAAAACTGTTCCATTTTTAGTGTTAAAACTCGAGAAATTTAATTAAACTGAAAAATACACTCGTGCGTCGTGTCATCCAAAATTATTAATTAAATTATAAAGTGATTCTTAAAAATAATTTCACTTGTAAAAGTAAGATCAATCTAATAAAAATTTTAAAAATGTTTTTTAATACAAAATGAAAACACTTTTATTGTAATTAACACGATGACTCGTGCTATGATCTCATCTTTTGATTGTAGTTTTGTTTTTCCTTTGCATCTATGTAGCTAACTAGTAACAAGCCAAAGCAATGTGTGGGAGTTAGAATTCCACGTGACAACAAATAAACCGCACTTAATGAGAAATGATTCTTATTCAAGGAAAATTTAGACATCTTAATTATACACTTATCTGATATTTTATTTATTTTAAATTTTTCTTTGGATCGTATAATTAATATATCTAGTCACTTAGTCTATATTTGTTTCTTACATAAAATATTTTTGAAAATTGGATGTTAAATATTGAATGAATGGTGCATGGCGTGAGTACGTAAGTGATGATGGAGAGTGAGGGGTGGGAGAAGTTATACATGCAAACAATGTAAATTATCAAAACTGACCTGCGGTTGCACTCGCCACTCCATAACAGGTAAGTATAACGGTACTTCTCCGGTCACCAGTAGTACCTACCATACATGCGTGACAATGAGGTAGAGGAAAATTATGTGAAAATGTGAAAATGTGAAAATGTGAAAATGTGAGGCGTGAGTATTACAATTTTTTCCTCTTTTAAAAGTGTGAAAATGAAATGTTATATATATATATATATATATATATATTCATAATATTGCGTTATAAATTTATACAATAATATTGTGAATAATCATAATTGCGAAATTCTTAACGTTGCCTACCATTCCAAATACTTAATTTTTTAGATTTATTTCTTTTCTATACAACTTTAATTCATTGATTTATTGAATAGTAATTAGTCCCCGCCGTTCATAGCCGGCAATTAAATGCAGAGTAGCTGCAAAAGTAGTATAAGGCTCACAAGTCACAACTCTCAAATCTCAATATATAGTTAGTACTACAACAAGCAACTAATCAATACTCGACTTACATTGCAGCTACCAACATCATGACAATCTCATCTGATCACAAAAAACATGTCGCAGTTTATGTTTTTCCCTTTGGAAGCCATCCTGTTCCTCTCTTAAACCTTGTACTCAAACTAGCACATGCATCACCAAACACACTTTTCTCATTCATTGGAACCCAACAATCCAATAAACCTCTTTTCTCAAAACCCAACATCCCCAATAACATCAAACCTTTTAGTATTGATGATGGTGTTCCAAAGGGTCATGTACTTGGTTCCAACCCAACTGAAAAATTGAACCTTTTTCTTCAAGCTGGTCATCAAAATCTTCAAAAGGGAACAGATTTAGCAGTTGCAGATACAAATCAGAGAGTCACATGCATAATTTCTGATGCTTTTGTTGTTCCTTCATTCTTTTTAGCTCAAAAACTAAACGTTCCATGGATTCCAGTTTGGCCTCCTTTGTCATGCTCTCTCTCTGCACATTTCTACACTGATTTGATACGCCAAAATATCGCTGAAAACAATGAAAAAGATAGAGTTTTAGATATTCTTCCTGGTTTATCTAACATGAGAGTTGAAGATTTGCCTCAAGATGTAACAGATGGTGGTGAAGATGAGCCACTATTTTCGAAGACACTTGCTTTATTAGGTAAAGTGTTACCTCAAGCTAAGGCAGTGGTTATGAACTTCTTTGAGGAATTAGATCCACCTTTGTTTGTTGAAGATATGAGATCAAAGTTAAAGTGTCTGCTTTATGTTGGTTTTCTCACTTTTTCACTACCTTTACCACCTTTGCCACCTTCTGAGAGTGATCACACTGGTTGTTTGTCATGGTTGGACAAACAGAAACATAGATCAGTTGTTTATGTTAGTTTTGGAACTGTGGTGACACCACCACCAAATGAACTTCTTGCAGTGGCAGAAGCATTGGAAGAAAGTGGATTTCCATTTCTTTGGTCTCTTAAGGATCATTTGAAAGGACTTCTTCCAAATGGGTTTCTTGAGAGGACTAGTGATTGTGGAAAAATTGTTTCTTGGGCACCTCAAGCTCAAGTTTTGGGACATGATTCTGTTGGAGTGTTTGTGACTCACTGTGGATGTAATTCTGTTTTTGAGAGTATTTCAAATGGGGTGCCTATGATTTGCAGGCCATTTTTTGGAGATCATGGGATGACTGGAAGAATGGTGGAAGATGTTTGGGAGATTGGTGTGAGGATTGAGGGGGGAGTGTTTACTAAAAATGGATTGGTGAAGAGTTTGAATCAGATTTTGGTGAGCGAAGAAGGGAAGAAGATGAGAGAAAAGGCTCAAATGGTGAAGAGGACTGTGCTTGATGCAGCTGGACCACAAGGTAAAGCAGCACAGGACTTCAAGACTTTGGTGGAACTACTTTCTAGCTCTTAATTGATAATTAGTTACAAGTTTGAGTGTTATTTGGGTGTTTTCTTTGTGCTTATTGTGTTTTATGCAAATTATTATTAGGGTGATTTCGTGCAAAGTAAAAGACAGTGGAATTAATCTTGGAATAAGGGACGCATAAAGTTACTACTATTAACTTTCATTGTTTCTTTAGTGAATTAATTTACTCTTTTATGTCCTTAAATATAAACAAATTAGGATTGATAAAAATTTGTGTATTTCGTCCGAATATTAAATCAAATATATTAAAATTGTTTATATTTAACACGAGTATATAAAAATCACCGTTTGTAATCTATGATGTTGTACTAGTAGTATATTAAGAATATCTCTAAAGTAAACTGAAGATGACAAATCATTAAATCCAGTTTCTATGACAAGGATGACAATTTGACAAATCTCTAATAGTAAATTCGCTACAAAATGAATTCTATATAATTACATTGCTCCTACAAGATGTTATATTTATATAAAAATCTCAAATTTATATCAAAAAATGGGAATAACAATGTTTATAATAATGGTATGATTCTATCATATCATATAAATCTTAAAAATGTTGTACCAGAAGTGACCACACACACACACAAAACACAATGACTCTCATCAGACGACTCTCATCTACTGTGGTCCCCACACAATTCCCTGCAGACCATATCAAAACCTTAGTTTCAAAGGCTCTTTATCACCAAGCACTTGAATTTTTCACACAACTCCATTTTACTGGTCACCATTTCAGTTCCATCCTTTGTGTTCTTCCATCAGTCATCAAAGCATGTTCCTATACTCACTCTCATGCCTATGGTGAACAGCTTCATTGCTTAGCTCTCATCACAGGCTTCCATTCCGACACACTTGTCTCCAATTCCATCATCTCCATGTATGCTAGATTTTCGGATATCCGATCGGCACGCCAAGTGTTTGATACAATGCCTCATAGAGACTCCATTACATGGAACTCGATGATCAATGCTTATTTGCAAAATGAATGTTTTTTAGAAGCTTATCAAACGTTGAAAGATTTGCACTTTCTTGGTTTTCTTCCCAAGCCGGAATTGTTAGCTAGTATGGTGTCCATGTGTGGGAGGAAAATGGGTTCGGGTTCGAGGAAAGGAAGACAGATTCATGGTCTTCTTGTTGTTGATGGGAGGATACAAATTCAACATTCAGTTTTTCTGTCAACAGCTTTTGTGGATTTTTATTTTAGGTGTGGTGAATCTTTGATGGCTTTAAGTGTGTTTGATGGGATGGAGGTGAGAAATGAGGTTTCATGGACGGCTGCAATTTCTGGTTGCACTGCTAATCAAGATTATGATGTAGCTTTTGAATGCTTTAGAGAAATGCAGGTTGAGGGAGTTAAGCCAAATAGAGTAACATTGATTGCACTTTTAGCAGCTTGTGAAAAGCCAGGCTTTGTTAAGTATGGAAAGGAGATTCACGGGTATGGCTTCCGTCACGGGTTCAATTCATGCCATAGCTTTTCATCAGCTCTCATAAACATGTATTGTCAATGTGGAGAATCACTGCACCTTGCTGAGCTAATTTTTGAAAGGTCTAGTTTAAGAGATGTGGTGCTATGGAGTTCAATCATAGGGAGCTATTCTCGAAGAGGCGAAAGCGTCAAAGCTTTGAAGCTTTTTAATAAGATGAGGACTGAGGAAACTGAACCAAACTATGTAACTTTATTGGCAGTGATATCTGCATGCACAAACTTATCTTCATTAAAGCATGGTAGTGGAGTCCATTGCTATATCTTAAAATTTGGACTTGATTTTAGCATCTTTGTGTGCAATGCACTTATAACTATGTATGCTAAATGTGGTTGTCTAGATGGTTCTCGCAAGATATTCCTAGAAACGCCAAATAGAGATTCCGTTACTTGGAGTAGTTTGATCAGTGCCTATGGCCTTCATGGATGTGGAGAACAAGCTTTACAACTTTTTTATGAAATGAAAGAGAGAGGAGTGACGCCTGATGCAGTTACTTTCCTTGCAGTTTTATCTGCTTGTAATCATGCTGGCCTCGTCACTGAGGGAAAACAAGTATTTGATGAAGTAAATGCAGATTGTGAAATTCCAATCACTATAGAGCATTATGCATGCCTAATAGATCTTCTTGGAAGGTCAGGGAGGCTTGAAGACGCTTTCGAAATACTGCGAACGATGCCTATGAAACCGAGCACAAGAATATGGAGCTCCCTTGTATCGGCTTGTAAGCTTCATGGAAGACTAGACATTGCAGAAATACTATCTTCCGAACTTATAAGATCAGAACCGAATAACGCTGCTAATTACACGTTGTTGAATATGATTTACGCCGAGTGTGGTCATTGGCTTGATATAGAACAAGTGAGGGACAACATGAAACTACAAAGATTGAAAAAATGCTGTGGATTCAGCCGCATTGAGGCTAGAGATTAGATTGAGTAGTTTCTAGCAAAACAAAAGCAGAATGTTTGAACTTTGAAGGTGGCTTTAGACAGGGTCAAAATGAGTTAAGGTAGAAACTAAACCACTAATCCTAATGTTAAGCTAATGTGTATTATTATTCAATAATTTGTGCAATGGAATGTTAATGGGGTTGAGGAAGTTGGTTATTGAATATGAAAGAATTGGACATTGATCAATTGAAGTTGGGATAATAACCGTGGAAATGCCACCTAAAATATTTAAAATTCAACTAACAGTTGCTTTATGTTTAAAAGTTTAAATGTAATTTTAATCTCCAATTTGCAAAATTTGTCACCCTATTTTAAGATTTAACATTATTGATTCATCCCTCCATTTTTTTAAATATAATATATTAATGTGACATCTTTTAAACGATGTTATATATTACATGATGGTGTTGAATAATTAATACTCATAAAATTACGATAAAATATTCTTAAAACTTCAACTTATAAAATTATTTATTTCTGTAATTTAATTGATAGCGTTTAAATAATTAATATATCTAATCATGAGATTTTATGCCGCATAATTTAAAATATCACATCACCAATTTTAAGTTCAAATATGCAAAGAAATGATCAAAACTGATGATTTTTAAAAAAGAGAGACAGATTTCACAAATCGATATAAATAGGAGAACAAAATTACAATTAAGTCAAATTTAATCTAAAAGTTGAGTAAAACAATATTAT
>JBBPBR010000001.1:1338327-1359484 GCA_037974775.1 Cicer pinnatifidum
TGATTGATGATAAAGTTAATTAATTTAATATTTGTTGATATAATAATATTAAATTTATATAATATTTTATAAGTTTTAGTTTTTAAAATATTAAAATGTGAATTATTTTTATCAAATACAACTCAAATTGAAACATATCTGTAATAAAAAAAGTTATTGGCATATCTATAGTAAAAAAAGTTGTTTTGGTTGGAATTTGCAAAACTAATAAATATTAACAAACAAAATATAATTTTTTATTTTTCAATATTAACTGAAAAAATATATAATTGTGTCAGATACTTGTAAAACATTTAATTATAAAAAATATAATTAAATTTGGTAAAAATATGAAAGTATAATTTTTTATTTTAATTTTATCTATAACATGTTTACTAATATTTATTGAGTGTTATTTAAATAAGACACAATTGTCAACACTATAATCAAAAACAAAAGCTATCATGTCTAAGCTTTTAACCAAAACCTTAAAACAGGAAAAATAAGCGCCCTCGGTTTTGGATAGTACACATTTCAATTCCTCATTCGTCGTACAAATAAACATTATTTACCATTTTCAATGTCCCACGATTCCTGGATTCGATGTTGTCCTAGGATACACATTTACGCACGCGCATGATTCTCACGTTTTCTCTACTTTGTACACGTGGCCATTCTAATCCATTTGTGTATCGTAGAGATTGAACGATTCTCTTTGTGATTTTATCTCAACTCATCGTAAGCGAGTACAACAAGCACATACGCACATTCTTCCTATTAATATATGTAATCGGTTTAAATTCGGAAATCTCAAAACATGTTATATAGAAAACCACTTTTAGGTTTTCATCATAAATAAAAATTCGTATATGAGACAATAGAGATAAATTAATATATTGGTTAGGTTACTGCATTTTAATTTTTTTCTATTAAAAAATATATGTGAAGTTTTTATTGATAATTAATTTAATAATTTTAAAAATAAATTGAAATTTTAGGTTATACAAAAATTACATGTAAATACATGTATTAACAATACAAAATAATTTTATACTATCATTCAATCACAGTCATGTATTTTATTAAATTATATATTTTTACTCTATTAAATTAATATCACATAACAAAATAAATAATTTATATCAATTGTATACTCTAAAAGAGTATTACACTAATTGTATTTATTTAATGCACTCATATTATAGTTGACCCATTTTTTCATATTATAATTTAAATTTTTTAGAAAAATATATAATTTAAGATTTATGAGTGAGAACAACAGTTATTATCTCTCTTTTTCTTATAGAGGTCATGTCCTATAAATGGAAAAATAAAAATGATATAATTGTGGTAATGCCTTTTTTATATTACGATTGTGGAAATGACTTTTGTCTTAAAGCTATTCAGTCTTTCCATATAAAGAATAAAATTGCATCATACAACTGTACTACGAATCTAACAACATCTAAACAAGCCTTTGTCTTCTTCATCTTCTACTTCATTTTCTCCTTACTATTCACTCCTATAATTTTCAAGTAAGTCACCATTTGTTGGTTTATTTTAATTTTTTCCTCTTATTTTTTCTTTTTTATTTATTTTTTAAAATATTTAATTTAATCAACATACCTTATAAATATTAGTCAATTTATTTATAAGTTTTCCTTGGTTTGAACGATCTAACAAGAGTATATGGTGACTGATCTAACAGGTGTGAAAGAAACCCTAATAAATAAACATTTTGATTATTAAGATGGGAAGAGGAAAGATTGCAATTAGAAGGATCGATAATTCCACAAGCAGACAAGTGACTTTCTCAAAAAGAAGAAATGGATTGTTGAAGAAAGCAAAAGAATTATCCATTTTATGTGATGCTGAAGTTGGATTGATTGTTTTTTCCAGCACTGGAAAGCTTTATGATTACTCAAGCACTAGGTATAATAATCATTTTTCTCTCTTTTTTTTTATGAAATTAATATTTTTCTATTTATAAACTTAGTGATCTGATGAAATCCCAATTTTTATTTGTCTTTGAAATTACAGCTTTTTATTTATTCATTTACGGAAAGGTATAAATAGCTATTTTTTGAAGATAAATCTCTTATTTAAAGTAAATAATAATAATAAAAAATGCTAGTGCACGTTGTTGTGATTATTCCCATAGAAGAATATACGAGAATAGCGTTATATTAGGAGTTAATCTCTTGCAATATATAACCAAAAAAAAAAAATTCGTGTTCATCCTCATGATTATTATCACGATGTGAACCTTAATTAAATACCATTTCTTAGGAAATACATGATATATATGACTTCTAAAATGTGAATTATAATCTTCTAATTTCAGTTTCATTCTACCAATTCTTATAAGAATCCATCAACATTTTGAATATCTATATATATAGGACTATATATTATGTAAGTAGTTTAACTAAAGTGGCAAAACCTCAAATATATATATACATATATATATATGAGAGAGAGTAAGGTATTGAGGTATAGTTTGGGAATCTATTTATTTGCACTGAACACAATCACGAAACTGCAGGTTCGTACCTTTCGTTTTGAAGTTCTCAAAGCAGTTGTTAATATTATTGTTAAACTAGTAAAATCATACTTTAATATAAAAGAATGCACGATTGTTTTTTCTTTTTCTTTTTTCTGGATAATAGTTGAGCTGCATTATATTGCAATCCACGCATGCATTGATCCCGGAAATGCTAGAATTAGAATATCAAAAAATGTAGCAATCCACTAATAGTTCATTGCTCATTATAAAGTGCATTTTTGTTGTTTTTTTTTTTCTCATTAGTATTTTGTAGTGTAGGATAGACGTGGTTCAAATTTTGAATGAATTTGCTATGAGTTGAAACTCTAAAGGAGTATTAGGAAGAAGGATCATGTTTCAATCTCTATTTCTAATAAACTCTAATATTTGGTATTTGAATGGGAGATTTAAGGTTGATTTAACTAGGTAGTTGAATGAGTGATTAGGTTGGGGATTTTATCTCATTTCGTAATTTCAAAATTAGTTGTCAATATATACAACTATAAAAGAGGACTATAAAATTCATTTTGTTTTATTAAAAATAATTAGGTCCAATGTTGGATCTTTTTGAGAAGTTTATATTAGACAAACACCAACAAAAGTTAGTTTACATAGAATAAGAAATAATTTAAAATCTTCCTTTCATCAATCTATAAATCCAAAATTGATCTTATACTAACTCTTATGTAACCATTGAGCCATGACCAAATGCTAAACTCTCCCTTTCATTTAAGTCCAATAAGTTTCCAATGATCTATGATCTTTTTTCTGACTTGCTAATCCTCATGTGTTAAAACCCTAGCCAATATATCTTTGATGTATATATTGCTTACATGTATATGTATAATTATTCAGCCGGCTAGTTAGATATCTTTGGTCTCACGCATTAAAAGAAACAAATAAAAATATATATGTCATTCTTATCTTACAACAAAAAATTTATTTTATTTTTTAAATGAAGCTAGTATGGTATACATTTAGTTCAAACATATAGTACATATGAATAATCTCATCTCATGTAATAAAGTATATTAACTCCTCTTGTTCTATTCAAATTTTTTTGGCTGTTCATATTATCATATAACCGATCTTATTTGACATCATTCCGCAGTACTACAGTTACAAATTTGATTGTTTTTATATGATTTATTTTTCCCACAGAAGAATTTCTATAATATTTATCACTAGCATATACCTTTTTTATGCATAAAAATTCTATTTTTTGTTGTGACAAATTCTATTATAAGAAAAATATAGGATATCACTCCTAAATCTGTCATTTCAAATTTTTATTTATTTTTTATTTTTTCAATTTAGCAATCTCAATTCCATCAGTTTTAGTTACTAATAAATCAGCAATACAAAGACATATTAGTAAAATATAGGTGAAGTTGCATACCTTTTAACACATAAATACCATATTCGTTAACACACTTTTCAAAATTCTTCTGTAAAAGAAAATTGTCAATTATCTTGTTCTACATCTTTAGACCATATAAAGTCTTTCTTAATATGTATACTTTGATTTCTTGACCTTTTACTTCATACATGGGTGGGTGCTTCACATATACTCTTTCTATATTTTTCCAACAAGGAGTGCATACTTCATTTTTTTTTACTTAATTGCGGTTTTAGTTTTTTTATTTTAGCTGAATCACGGAAATAGTCATCTCATTTTATTTGTCCTCAAGTTTTAGTTCTCAAACAAAATCTTAATCTAAAATTTGATGAAATGTTAAAAAAAAAATGACATGAAAGATTTCATATGAATTAAATACAATTTATTATTATTTCTAATTTATAAAAACACATTTCCTATTTTATCACATCATTTAATTATAAAAACATAAATAAATAAAAGACACATTCCTATTCTAATCCTTAATTCCATTCCATTCTTCCTCCTAATCCCTAATTATATTTCATTCTAGAATTAGGGATTAGAATATTATAATGTGTTTTTAATTTTTATTTTATATTTTTGTAATTAAATGATATAATATAATAGAAAATGTGTTTTAAAAATAGAAAATATGTTTTTTTAATTAGGAATAGTAATAATAAAATGTAATTAATTCACGTGAAATCTTCCATGTCATCTTTTTTTTTTACACATCATTAAAAAAAATGACATTCTATCAAGTTTTAGACTAAAATTCTATTTGAGGGACCAGAGACAAATAAAATAGATGAACTATTTTCGTGACTAATATATATATATATTAGTAAAAACAAAACACAAGATTAGAAGAAGTACTCAAGACAGAAGAAAGAGAAAAAAGATGGAAATCAAACATACAATTGAAACAAGAAATCAAGAGTCACCCAAGTGAAAACACCTAAAACACATAGAAAGGGACAAACTCCCAACCCAAACCCCCTCATAGAGAAGTAGAAGAAGAAGAAGAAGAAACTATCGAGGTGAGCAACCAGAACCGAAACACAGACGAACTAAATACAATACAAACCTCTATTGGATTATACACAACACATATTTCGCCTTTCTTTTGCATGAGGAGAAAATTATCTTATCCACTAATTGCTCCATTATCACTGTTTTCTAATTGATAATTAAAAATAGTAATAATGTGTTGAAGTAATGTATCACGATTTATCCACAAAAGTTACCTAACTCTTCAATTTTGGCAACTTCTATGTCAATCCTTCGAATATAAAATTATTATATATTAGCGAATATTACGATTAAATAATGTTTAAAAATTTACCGATGCTTTTTACTGATTTATTACCTTATGACAGCATGAAATCTGTTATTGAACGTTATAACAAACAGAAAGAGGAACAACATCACCTAATGAATCCTGCTTCAGAAGTCAAGGTAATTACTCATATAACATTCATCTAATTATTTCTTAGCTTTCCAACATCAAGTTTGCTAGACATTCATAATACCATTATTTTGCATCAATATTCTTGCTCAAATATTTCTTTCAAAAGATATCTTAACTACATCCATTCATACTTTTGTGAGTAAATTGAAAACAAATTAGCAAGTAAAATTTTATTCTTGAT
The DNA here is from genome assembly GCA_037974775.1 of Cicer pinnatifidum. NCBI lineage: Eukaryota > Viridiplantae > Streptophyta > Magnoliopsida > Fabales > Fabaceae > Cicer > Cicer pinnatifidum. The sequence goes on from JBBPBR010000001.1 coordinate 1,343,885, forward strand.
ATTTTGTGATACTTCACAATTTGATGTATGTCGGTTCTGTAAATATGTATATGAGGTGTCAGTTCAATCAGTTCAATAGTAAAAAATTGACTTTATAATTTCAAATGATGAAGTTCAACCCCACGCAAGACGATTGTAAAATAATATTAGTGTCACCGTTATTAATAATAATTTTTGTTTCTTTTACTTCAAAAAAATTTCCAAATAAAATAAATTACCCTTTTTTGTTAGCAATATAGCATATGCATATGTTATTGAGCTTTTTTATGTTGATTAAGGGTCCATATGCTCATACATGCATTTAAGGACATGTAATTTGTAACCATTGTTGATGGCAAATATAAATTTACATGAGTGATCAACTATGTTGGTTCAATTGGTAAAAAGTTGGTTCATATTCGCACAAAAGCGAAATAAAGTTTAGTCAGTTTGTCTGTTATTGTGCAGTTAGTTAGCTTGTGCTCTTTTGGTAGTTAGTTTAGTTTTTTTTCTTCTGTTTTATGCCTTTTTCCAACTTTGTTTATTTAAATAGCAATTTCTATTTGAATGTGAAGTAGATTTTCTTTTTCCTCAATCACAATAGAAACTCCAACTCTTAAATAATCCTAGATCAATGCATCTACCAAAGAAACACCATGGATAGTGATAAAAGCCAATACTATATTATTCCATATTACATCTATCTAGCTTGGATAATTAACATGGTTAATGGAAGAGTAAGAAAAATTCCAAGACTGTGGAATTCGGTCAACGAGCAGAACATTAATTCATTCTGATTTGATAAATAATTAAAGGAGCGAAATGGTGAATTGAATTGAATATTCAGAATTGGTATACAACGTTAACTCAGTTATCTGAAGTATTATCTGTTTTGGAATACAGTGTGTTAATGTTACACACAAATTTTGATATCAACTTGGAGAAGGTTAATAAATATAAAAATTGTGGTCAATGAAATTTAAAATCGTAGTTAATTGTCTTTGTTGCATGATTAATAAATTGCAATATCTTGCTATATTCATTAATCATTGAATGTAATTAACCTTATAGTATATATATTTGGACACTTGAAAAATTGTAATTAATGATTCAAAGTAATAGCTAACTGTGTTAGTGAGTGATTAATGAGTGGTAAATATTTTGGATCAAAGTATTTTCTTTGAATTATAACTCTCTGAGCTCCATATTATTAGAGTCCATCTTTGAATCTTTTCTCTTGCTTTCTCTCAATGTGTAAAAGTGATTATGATCTACACCATAATTTTTCAGTTACTCAGGTTTAAGCTTTTTAATATACCGAAACAAAGCCATCCACTGCTCTATTCGTTCACTCACGGTTTAATCTGTTTATGCAGAACTGTTTCATTATAATGTTTAAATTTACATGAACTAATAATAGTTATTTATGGTTCATTTTCAATTGTAAGAAAATTGTTATTGTATGAATTAGAGAAATATATATTTATCTACAATTATCATTGCTGTTATAATTTTTTTTTATCTGGTTTTTCAACTGTTACTTTTAATTAGTTAAACGTTTACAATGAAAAAAAAAAGTCTTACAAATTATAATATAAAAATGATAATGGCAATAGAGTACCTGTGTTATATCCTCAAAATTAAATCAACTTTATTTCAGCAGATAATATCAATGCTCCTCTAAATATACTTTCTTAGTATATGAAAGCTTAATGAAGTTATATCACTCTAAATGAAAGCTTAACGAAATTATTGGAAAAAAATCCTCACGTTTGCAAAAATATACTTTCGGAGGGCAAAAATTATCTAGAATGGTACTTCTAAATGGTACAAAACTTAGGGGTTTTCAAACTCATGTTTATGTTTCAAGAGTGGGGAAAGTTGTTTTCAGGTTTTTTTTATATAAAACCACTATGATTATTATTTACAGTTGTTTTATTTCATTAAGGTGATTGTTCATTCGAATGGAACTTAGATTCTGATATGGTAAATTACACTAATGAATCCTAATTTTTGATAGTAAATAATTACATAAAATACTTTGTTAGATCCTAGTTTCCGATAATGCATTTGAGAGCATGTGATCAAACACGGGAAGAATGAACAACCGTACGAACATTCATGGACCTCCTTTTGATTGGCTTATATGTTGAGAAATTAGCTCTTAACAAGTATCGCAATTGGAAGCTGGCTTCCGATAATAGATTTCAGTGTTCCGGTAAAATGCAGTGGTTTTTTTTTTTGGGATGAACATCTCACATTGAAATATTCAAAATACGAAACAGAATAGACCAGAATGAAGACATGTCAGATTCCACATAAACAGTAACCCCATTTTGCCATCCAACACATGGGCTAAACATTAATAGTATCATATATGCTAATGTAAAAATAGAACAGCAATGTAACCAGGAGAATGTTGTTGGCCTTTAAACAATTCCCTTTGATAATAACTGTAAGACAGATTTGATATCTGTATTTTTACTTCCTAGTTTTGGCAGACAGAAGCAGCAAGCCTGAGACAACAACTGCAGTACTTGCAAGAAAGCCACAGGTAAAATAAATAAATGAGCACCTAGAAGTTGCATAATAGAAATAGAAGTATAGAACCTAATTGGTAAAAGCATATATTATTTGGGGGGAGGGGGATAAAAAGGAGAATTTTGTTATTCGCCTTTACCAAATTTACGATTTTCTTTTATAAGTAAACCTATTTCAGATGAAAAAATGTATTTTATAAGTAAACCTATTTCAGATGAAAAAATGTATTTCACTTTCTTTTTAATCAAAGCAGGCAATTGATGGGTGAAGGACTTTCTGGCTTGGGTATTAAAGAACTACAAAATCTGGAAAACCAACTGGATATGAGTCTAAAGGGTGTTCGAATGAAAAAGGTATGAAGGGATTCATATCTCATCCATTCAATATTAAGTATTTTTTTACAGTACATTTATGACTGTTACATTGTCCTTTATTTCCCTGCAGGATCATATTTTGACTTACGAGATTAAAGAACTACACCAAAAGGTATTGGGAGTCTGGTTTTCTTGTTGTATTTAACTAAGCTTTCCCAGAAATTTCCTACCAATTTCGATTAATGTCATTGTAGGGAAATCTCGCCCATCAAGAAAATGCAGAACTCCATAAAAAGATGGAAATCATCCAAAAAGAAAATGCAGAGCTGCTGAAAAAGGTAAATGATAAAAAAGAAAAACAGACAATAATTTAAGAATATGTTAATCATTTTCTCATAAATACATGCACATCCTGAACAAAGTTAGGCATGCATAATGAACAATACTGAACACACAGACACAACCATATAAAGTAGAACTTACTCTCCATTAGGCCAAATACTACTATTTCTCTAGAAGCTAAAAAAGCTTCAATTTACTTGTTCTTAATCTAAACAGAAGATTTGGATCTTAGGTTTATGAAGCAAGGAGTACAAATGAAGAAAATGTAGCATCCGATCTTTCATGCACAATCAGAAATGGATATGATTTACATGCACCTATCAGTCTCCAGCTAAGCCAGCCACAGCCTCAATACAGTGAACCAGCAACCAAAGCCGTGAAATTAGGGTATTCCCTCAAACTGATAATGTACAGCATATAGCTCCAGTCTACACCTTTTCTTTCTAATTTATTCAGAAACTGAACACCTAAATTCTGTACCAGATTACAGCTGCATTAGCAAGAACTGTTTGATAATCCCCTATGCTTTCATTTCTGACAAGCTGTCATGAACCAGTTCAAACATATCATCATGCTGCTATCTGTGGGACCATGCAGTTCAACAACCACATTTTCCAATTCAACATAATAGGGTGTGAGATTGTCTATCAAGAAGCTTACAATTGCTGTTAAGGATCAGACATAATGACTACCGCTGTAAATTTTATGCAATAAAGATATCCATAATTGTGATTGGTGTTGTTTTATATAATTTCTGCATCTCTTATGACCAATTAGATGGAATTTGGAACACCACTACCTGTGCCTGTAAGATGTAATTGGCGACGGAATGGAAACTGTGGCGCTCATACAGTCACAGTAATTATTCTATTTCTATCAAGTGATAAGCATGACTTATGATTCTTTACAATAAACTATACAGAAGAATTGCCAACAATAATGAGGGAACTGCTATTCCTGGATCACTTTCAATAATATTGTATCAATCAGCCAAATGTATAGTGCAACAACAACATAAAAAAAAAGGAATAAAGACTCAACATAGAGGCCTCCTCTCTGCAAATACAAAACACACAGGCAGCAGAAACAGAAAGTAATCTACTGGGGATAGGAAAAACGTCATCTTCAGAAGCACACCCAAAAAAGTATTAACATAGTTAAATAATCTGATATTCTGACCACATAGTTAAATCATTACAAGCATGCATAACACAGCTGACATAACAAACAGACAAGGAAAAGTTGCCGTGTATATAGGCCCAGTCTCCCAAAGCTCAAGAAGACAATTTTTTTATTCATAAAATAATATTCATACCGTTCCTAAGATTCGTACACAGCCAATAGTTGTGTAGAAAAAATCATTCATGAGTCTTTCAGGAAATCCTCATTCCATTTGGCAGAGAATTCATCTGATTGGTGACATCACTGACAGTATGACTATAACAATTAAATGAATTGCAACCGTATTCAAAAAATTGAGATACAAACTAAAATAATTTGGGGGAAATGGCTATGGCTGATAGCGCTTACTTATGCCCAAGCAAAATCACAGTATAAACAATACAACAGAAGAGACAGTGGTAAGACATGTTATAGCCCTTATTTTTTTACACAATATATATTCATAAAATAAGTATGAAATTGCCAATAATAACGATAAAGTTGCTCTTGTAGATGCATCAGGTGTGCAATCTAGGCCTATACTCTCATGGGTCAACCTTGGATTACTATACATATGAAATTCAACAGAAAAAGCAAAGTTCGTGTGGGTGAAAGCAAAATAAAAAGATCTTACAAAAGGAAACTTATAATATGAGTAAAACCCAAATTGTTATGAGTCAATCTGTGTCACCAATAAATTATCAAACCGCAATCCTAAAGTACAAAAATTTCTGCCTGTACAAGACATCTCATGTACAGAGCAGAAATAGGTTATTGATTTTTCAGGTCAAATCTTTTCATAGGTGACGTGAATATTCAAATGACTACTGTCTATCTTCCTAGTTAGGGCTGCAAGTGCTATAAACACAAGTTATTCCTAGTTACATTAAGCTATCAACATTACATGCATGAAAAGGACATTGATGTTTATAGAATGATTTTAAATTTTGTATTAAAGTATACTACTTCAACGTTCAAGAGCAACAGCTATAATCGTGCAAAAACTTCTGATTGCATGATTAATTAGCAGGAGGTATCTAATGAGAGTATATTTAGTAAAACAAACCACCAACAAGCGGGCATGGAAAAGCAGTAAAGTCTGACCATGGGTCAAACTGAACTCAGCCATCTACATTGATTTTGTATGATATTAAATTTTATACTAGTGAGAGATGGGTTTTGCTTTGGTACCTGACAAAACTCCCATCAGCCTTCTGCTTCATCTTGACGCGGATTTTTACCAAACCAGTTCACTGGCCCTCCTCTCCTGCCTACAATCTCAACTGTCCTGTTTGCTAAAAACCATGTGGCAAGAAAATGAAATGATAGAAAGCAGAACTTGGGGAATAAAGGCAGATTTGGGTAAATCTAAAACATTGCAGCGTCTATTTGGTTTCAAAAAAATTATTTCATTTTCTGTTATTGCTTTTATTTGCAAAACAGACACCTTTTATACTTTGTTTCCAACTTTCAAATATTTGTATAGTACAGGAAATGGTGAAAACAAAATTGTAAATAAAAGTGAAAATTGTTTTCACTGTTTCCTTTAAAGGGGATAGATGTCACATCATAATTCTTTATCAATGAATAGAAAATGACTATATATTACAAAATACTGAAAACAAGAAACAAAGCTAAAACATTGTGTGATGGTGGTAGTTTTGGAAATAAAACTGAAAATAGGAAATGAAAGCAAAAAAAAAATGCACAAATCAATCAGGCCCTAAAATTTTACAAATCTCTTTTTCATAACAAATATATTATCAAGAAAGGAAAGAATACAAGACAAGCAAGCCTCTTGAAACTCAACAGAATCAGTAATAATTTTCAAAATAGTTTGAACAAGTTGATACCCAATTGCTGGCACAAGCCCAAATCAGCTATTTGACAATTCTCTATATGAGCTATATCTTCAAGCATCAACATTCATATACCTTTGTACGACTGTCATCTCTAAATATACGACCTCATTCACTAAATCACCAGAATTAAGAAAGTTGGTAATACCATAATAGTATTAAATTTGTTAGCAATTGACACTATTTTTACAAGTTTACCCTTTAAGAGAGAATTAGTTATTGTTCCCACCATAGTATTTATTGTTGGTTGCAGAAAATAATGTAAATTAAATGTTAGTAAAGAAATCATTCAAAGGGGACCATATATTTAGAGACAGAGGTAGTAATTTATATGTTACTGCTTTTCTCAAGCGGGTCATATATTTAGAGACAGAGGTAGTAATTTATATTCACTTCTTAATTAGGATACCTCAGTTGTAGGTTTAATTGTTATTTCTTCTTAATTAGGATAAATGTGTATATATGGCAATTAGCTAATTTATTGGGCCAAAACCAGTTTGTCAGATTGTAATTAAACACTATTTATATGACAAATCTTTGGCTGGAGAACAAGTATTTGGCCAAAGTTTTCTGGTATCAGTGTTTTTGCTACTCTTGAGGTCACCATGGAGGAATGCAAATTTTACATCCATTGGATGTAATGACCAAGAGAGGGATGCAGCAAGGGCATGAACTGTTTGCATAGTAGTCTCTCCGACTCATATTAAGCATCGTGTTTGAAATATTTGCTTCTCCACAGATACTCTTATTGTTGTATCTCCACTTACCTAACTACTCCACTAACTTTACTAATGAAAGCATATAAGTCAATAAAGCTCATTTTAATTAGTACATGGAATACTTTCCTTAAGAAGTGTGCATAACATTAAATGGCACTTAATATGAAACGGAAAGTGGTCCTCTTGGCATCCGGAACAAAAGTCATGATAGTCAAATCTGCATTCTTGGCACATCTTCACCAAATACATGGTACATCAAATCCACAATTTCCTAGTTGGCATATTGATGTTTGTAGACTAGCCAGCATCAATTTGAGGGGGGTGTCATGTTAAATATTTTGGTCATTAGAACCAGTTGGGTGATGATTATACATTTATACATTTGTAACTGCTATTCTTTAGTTAATTAAGTTTCTATTCTTTTAATGGCAAATATTAGTTATTAGTTGTTAGAGGCAGAAGTTGAGTACACGACCCCTTAGCTCTCCAAAAGTCATACATCAGGCGTAACAATTATTCTCGTCTTAATTTTGGATTAGTCTACACATTGATTTATTTAGTTTCATACTTTCATTTTTGAGTTGACAAAACAAAAATCCCAAGACAGGCCCAACATTTACATATTATAATACAAGAACAAATCAATGACAAAAAAAAAATTAAGGAAACTACTCTTAAGAGATATTCAAAGGTCCTACTCCTCTAATGCAAGAAACTTCATCTTACGAGATAATCCAAGATACTAAAAGATATTATCAACATATTGTAAGATATATTTCTATCTTTTAACACTTTGACTCAAGTTTCCTAAGCTTGTTACATACTTTACAAAAGAGAAAAAGTAACCAAATGATATAATTGCATCCGGAAAAAGAATCAAACCCAAATTGCAATTGGGATAGAAGTTGGGAGTAAACCACAATTGAGACAAAAATGTGTCAAAGTACAATTAAGAAAAAACCACCAGGACGAAACCAATGTCAAACCTCAACCAAGAAAAAACCAGTGCCAAACCACAACTGAGACAAAACCAACATTTTCAAAGAAACACATCAAACCATAGGTCATTTCAGAGAAACAAGGGTAGATTCGAGGAGCTATTGTAGAGATGCTGCTGCAGTTACCAACAGTGGCAAAACCAAATTCAAATTAGACCCACGAGATGAAAGTGGCCTTGATAAAATAAGGAAAGGCCGACGAAGAACCAAACTTGAATAGCAGCATGGTTAACAAGCAGTACGAAGGCGACACGTGGACTTCACATGCTGACTAACACCAAAAACTTAATTTGATGAAAAGCGAAGGATAAGGCCAAAAAAGGATTCTGAATACAACTATTATAATAGAGTCCCATGCATTTGGGAACTTGGTAGCATAACAGCGAAGTTGCAAGTCACAGAGGATGGTTGCTACTTTGATACTATGTGGAACTTATAGGGTTTTACTTTTACATAAAAACAGAATCAGAATTAAAAAAAATTAAAGACTTTGTATTATAAATATGGTTTAAAATGATGATTATGATTTGATACAAAAAGACCTAAACATTAACTCTTATTTATATTCATACAAGACTCCAAATCCTAATTACTTAGGCTTTGTTTGGGAGTTTGTAGGGGATAGAAGGGGAGGAAAATAGACAGAAATCTTCCACCTTTTTTAGAGTTCTTTTGTAGAGAATGCTTAAGATTATAAAAACATAGAATTTGAAAAATTTATCGAAGCCCTCTATAACCCTCCAAAGTCCTCCTCCAATACATTTTTTGAGTTTTCCCAAACTGGGGGATTTTGTATTATTAAGAAAAATAAACTCTCCAAAGTCCTCCCTTCCTTCCATTTCGTCCTTCCTTTTTTCAAAGTCCTCCCCACCCCTCCTCTTCTTCTAAACTCTCAAATAGACCCTTAGGGAAACAAATCTTGAAAAAAGAACATAAATAGGAAAACTAATCTTAAGAGATATTCGAAGACAAGAAACTAATCCTACAAGTAATGAACTCATTAATGCCAAAGACATAGTACACTATATGAGAGAGAACCATATAGGTGTGTGTCAAAGTTTCAAACTTGATAATCAATATAAACTTGGAGAGCATCCATAGAGTGAACTAGTAAACTTGTAAGAGTTTGAGTTCGCATCATAAAATTAGTATTTATATTTTATAAAAAAATACTGGTAAAAAAATCAATTTAGGATGATTCTACCATGAAGCAAGTTTGAAATTGAGTTAACTCATTTTTCTCTCATAGAATTGTAGAATTGAGTTGACTTGAGACTTTGACTACCTTGGTTATGTCGACACAAAGCTTATCAGGTGACCAAAGGCATCTATCATCGTTCTAGCTATACAAGATTCCTTATACTTGTGTTATAACCAAATGACATCTTTCAAAGTTGTTCTTTCAGCTAACTTAATTCTCCAACTACCTAGTGAGATTATGCATTACATTTGAAAACGGGTCATCAGTCTTCGTTTCTCTTTTACGAGACAGTTTTAGAAAATCCCATACCTTTAATAGATGATAAAAGCAAGACATGTGAATGTAAGATTCATGTTATTATTGCAGCTGCATAGCCAAGCTGAAGAAAAACTCCAGTTCATCATGCATCTTTTCTGGATACAAATGAAGGGGAGAGATGTCATAATTCTTTATAAATGAATAGAAAATGACTAAATATTAAAATTATAGAAATGCAAGTTTACAATAGCTTGATAAATCACGGTAGCTAAATTAGTTGTGAAATTGTCTAACAAACAAATATGCTTGGCAGTTGGTAGGAAAATGACAAAGTAGACACTACATTTTTTTTAATTTTTGAAGTCCTAATGTTTATGTTTGAGTGTGTTCATATTAACTTTTCACTTTTCAGCAATATTTGTAATAGAAATATCTTTCTCCTAATAGTAGTAGCCAATTATGTTTTGCAAAGCAAAGGATGAACAATTGCAAACATATAGTAGACAATAGCTTGCCATACATTACTGATCCAATTTGTACATTATTATACCATTATAACAAAAAGTGAGCCTGAAGTATATGAGAAAAAATAACAATTAGTACAAAAAAAAAAAACTTCAAAAATTGCTAAGTAAGAACAAATTTTCATACGTAAAAAAACAAAAGAATATCTTGCAACAAACTGTTTTAATATAGCGAAAACTTTATCAAAATACGCTGAAAACAGCTTATGGTCATATCATAAGTTGTATATATAAGTTGTTTCAAACAGCCTCACAAGTGCTTATGTCAGTAGATAAGCTCAGATAAATTAATTCAAACAAGCCCATGATAAGTCCAACCAAGCTCTTCTAAAAGCCGGCTTAAAACTCTGAACTCCACCATATTACACTTTACTTGTCCGTATGCATTACAATTTTATAAAGCATATGTAAAAATTTGTAAATAAATAGAGAGTTGACAAAACATAAATACCTAACACAACATAATAGAAAATTTAAAACAATATAAAGATTTTAACACATATCATTGTAAATTAGTTTTACACAGACATGCAAACTGGTAAAACCGGTTTACTTGACAGTGCATATCTTTAAAGTTTCTACAAATAATGCATGGCCCTAATTCAGAAAGAAATAAAAAGGAGATAAAAGGATCATAAAGCCAATGCCCTTGGTGATATCAGGCAGATATGTATGTGATGAAAACTCATCTATCCATTCAATGCTCCTTACATGTTCCACACAAAAAGACTTACGCAAGTAAACCTAATTCATTCACAATAATAATATGAACTCTCACAAACCATATGCATAAATCAGTTATTAGTAAGTTGTAATTGCACCACCGCACAGAGGCAAACACAGTTACAAACATAATCAAGCCATTAATGGATCTATAATTGCAAAAAAAAAAAAAAACAACGCATACTACTACTAAACTAACACACTAGAATTCCGAGAACAATTTAAGTATTTCACATGCAAAGTTGAAGAAAGGAAAATATATATTGAAATTTAAAACAATAAGTTATTAAACACGCGGAATAAAAAAAGGCAAAAAAATGAAAACCTAGACAGATTTGTGTGGTTTATCGGCGGCAATTATCATCAGAAGGCGGGGAATCAGTGGACGTTAGGGAAGTAGAAGCGCCGTGAAGATAGGGCATGACGGAGACAAGGAGGAAGAGACGAAACGAATCGGTTAGTTGTGTTGTCGAGTGATTGCCATTGGAATGCAAAAAGGAGCTGTTTAGCTTTTTGGAAGCAAAGAGGAGTTTCTATTTAGCATAACAGAAACACGTGGGAGAGACGAGAAGGATTCATTTCTACTTGATTCAAGTTCAAGGAAAAAAAAACTAACTAAAATTTCATAAATGTAATTCAAATTTTTAATTAGATATATAACATTTTTATTATTGTTTTATTTATATTTTATTTTAAAAAGAGTATTAGTAGTGGTTATTTCCGATAAATTTAGTTTTTTATTCTTGACTCTTCTTAAAAAAAAAACAATTAAAACTAAGTTATATAATATAATTATGTGGCAGTATAAAAATGGTAATTGATATTACATTTTTATTTTATAAAATTATTTTAGTTTACTTCTATTAAACTCTTCATATTTTTTATTATTTTTAGTTAATAAAGTGATAATTGTTTTGGTGGATGATTTGTAAATATATTTGTCAATATTCTTTAATTCTTGAAGTATGTTTTGACTTTGATAAATATCTTAAATACAACTCATCTAAACTTTTTCTTAACAAAAAATATTTTTAAATTTTTTTTATAAACAAAATTTATGAAAAATGGATAGTGAAGGGAGGTAAGAAAAACCTTCAGACTTATTTAAGATAATTATAAGGGTATATTTGTCTCCCTACAATAGTAGAGATTGATCTTGCAACATATAAATCCAATGTTTAAGTGAGTTAAATAGTAAAATAAACAATTGAGCTTAGTTAGTTTTGTTTATTCTAACTTAGTTTAGTTTGTTAAAGACACTAAATGTCTGTCTCTCTTTTTATTAGACTTCACATGTATGCTGAGTGGAAATTATTAAGTCTATTTTCCTTTAATAAATACTATGAAATATTATACATATATTTCCATTGAGTATATCACTTCAAATCATTATATTTCAAAATACATATATGATAGTAGGTAATATTTAATATCAAATTGAAATAATTATTCTTTAGTCCCATAAAAAAATAGTTGTTACTTTATATAAAACAATTTTTTTAAGAAAATAAATGTACAAAGTTATAGGACAATATATTTAAATTTATTTTAATCATTTATACTTCTAATTTATATCACTCCTTTTACATTAAGTGCACATAGAAATACAAAATACATTATATTTTGAAGAAAAAAAATATCAGACTACCTATTTTAAATAGAAATCAAACTCGCATATCTCAAAATTTACAACACTTACCCATAATGTGCACTAACTATTTATACACCATATTCCAATAATCCTGGGTTTAGTTCATGAAAATGTGTATTAATTTGGTTAGTTTAAAATATATTTTCTAATAAACATTGTTATAAATTATTTTCTTGCCCTAATTACAAAAGATTCCTACAGCACTACTTGGCGCCAATGTTTATAAAAGTACAAATATTAATCAATGCATTATTTTACTGTTTTTTTTAATAAAAGCTTCTCCAAGTTCCAACAAACCAAATACTATACCGTAAAAAAAACTATGAGTAGTTTATTTAGTGCCCCAAAAATCCCCTAATTACCGTTTCTATGGAAGGTTTCGGGACAAGGCTTGTTACCCATATCTCAGCATGTCCCTTGTTCACTATTCAATGGGATTTATCCATTATTCTTATGATAACTCATTACTCCTTATTTTAATCAATTGAGATAATGTAATTAGGCATCCCATCCCACAACCCATGTTAAATACTTGTATTAAATTAATTTTTTATTTTTTATAATTAATAATAATTTTACTCAAAACCCATTGATAGATATTCATTATTTGATAAAACTATTTTTTTTCTTCATATTTTTCATAGAATGATCTACAGTTAAAACTTTATTGAATCGGTAATCCAGCTAATTATTTCTGGAGATTTAATTATGATATCTATATCTTTAAAATAGTTTTATTTCCTTACATAAATACCGATAATTAAACAAAATTGAATAAATACATAATAGTCCAATAATTAAAAGTATCTTTTGTATTTTTTTTAATCTAATAATTACAAGTAAAATAGGCTAAAAACATTATGTAGATCATATCAAAATTAAAGAGAGATCTTGGGAACTTAGTATGGCATAACTTAACCTCACATTGAATTCTCAACACATTTTTTCCGTCTAAAACTCGACATTCGAAGTGACATTTAAGTTGTTCAATAATATAAATGTATAAATAAATTTTGGATAAACTATTATACAATCTTAAAATCTAATTTTAGTCTACCTAATTCAATCACACAAAAACTAAACTAATTTGTAAGACATAAATATGTTCCTTTATAAATATTACATTATGGTATTATGGTATATTCAATGTGAGACTTTCAAAATAGATATTTATAAGGAGATGACAATATTTTTATAAGTATTAGGTGTGCAAATTGATTCTCATGTTGTAAAAAAAATGTATTTTTAGCTAGTTTATAATAGTATCTTTTTGATAAAATAGACTTTTTAAAAATTATTGTACTTATTTGTTGTAAAGAAAATTTTATTGAACATAAACTATACTATATAAACTAGAGTCACTCACTCTTACCTATTTTCATAAGAAAAATACTTGATTATTATTGCAAGTTATAATTTTCTTTTCGTTTGGTCATAATTTTAAAAATGAACTACTTAAACTTGGTTGTAGAATATACGAAACTGCCTTCAAATCAAATCATTTATCTTTGTTAAAATTTAGAAATTTATAGGGTTGTTTTTTTACATGACTTAGAAATGTCTAGTTAAATATAGTTTCTTTATTTTTATCAAATGTGTTCTAGAAATTTCTAAGTTTTATCAGAACTTATAAACTTAAAAATTTCTAGTTTTTATTTTTTTACAGAACTTAGAAATTACTAATTAAATTAATATTGTTTTATTTAGTTAATTGATATTTGACAACATATAAATTTCTACTCAAAAATCAATTAACACATGTTTATTACATAGAACCCAAGCTGATTTGTCATATGAAGCAATTTGAAAGGCAAAAATACAAAAAATACGTGTAATATATCCCCAAAACTTTTAAAAAAATATTATACAATAAATCACAAACCTACATAAATACTATAGCTAGAAAAATAAAAGTATATCTAACTAATAATATGAAGATAGTAAATATATCATGAATCGTACCTATAGTGAAAATAAAAGACCAGATCTGTGTATGTTATTTGCTTCCTCGATCTCTTACTAAGTACATCCTGTCCACACAATAAGCAAAAAATTATGAGCTCAATTCAAAACGCCAACAAAATGAAAATAATTGTACAAATTATACTCACGAAGGAGGAGAAGTGAAGGGGAAAAGAAACAAGAAACCAAAGGGTAATTAAGTTAGAATTAAGAATGATTCAATTCATAGATTAGAAGTTAGAAGGGGAATAAGAATAATCATAATCAGCATTCTAATTCAAACAGGTGATGGAGTTAAGGAAAAGGCATGGAACACTATGAAAACGGCAACGTGGTAGAGAGAGAAGAAAATATCTAAGGTTTAACGAATATTAAATTGTTCAACGACTTGTACTAACCTATTCTCTAATCCACTATTTTTACATTTATAAAAAATTTAGATCATGAAAGATATGTCTAACCGTGGATATAGACTATAAGTGGAATTAGACTTAATAAAACTTAAGTTTGGTGGAATTAAGAAAAATCAAATATTTAGGTATGGCAGTTTGTTTCTAATATTGATTTATTATATTTAGGTCTAAATTTCACTTTTTGAAAATTTTATATAGTCTATTTTATGTTAAATTTAAAAATAAAAAAATACAATATATATTTTATATAAACCAACAAATCAATAAATAAATGAGATTAAATTATATTTAAATATAATGATAATTGTAGTAGTTTATTTATATTTACTTTAAATGGAACACTCTATAATAGACCTAAATGATTACAACATTACTATTTAAGTTAAATATTCTTCTAAAAAATTATTAGTCTTGTTTGTTTTAAAAATAAATAAATTGACCTCACTTAAGTCCGGCGTAAGTTATATCTTAGATCCCTTATTGATTGATTATTTAAAAGAGTATTGCTGTTATGATTCTAAACTATTACAGTACGTGACTTGTGAGAGTGTGGTGAACTAAGGAGGCAATAATTTTTTAGGTTAATTACACGCTTGATAAAATATATTGTATTAAATTTGCTTTTAAAATTTTAGCACCGAGTTCAATTTTTACGAGTTTAAAAAATATATAATCAGTTTAAACTATAAATCAATTTTTCACTGATATTCAATAAAGGAGTATAATATTTTGCTAAATATACCCTTTCTTTTATGTGTATATTTGGAAATTGAAAAATGTAAAAGTGATAAAATAATACATTTTTATTAGACATTAACTTAAAAATGATATACTTAAGTGCTATAATACTACCTTAAAAGATAATCATAAATTAACTTATTAAAAAATAAATATGTATTTTATCAGAGGAGAGGATGTGTGTCTTAATTATATATTATGATACAATGGTTATAGT
>JBBPBR010000001.1:1393164-1403387 GCA_037974775.1 Cicer pinnatifidum
GCGATAAAAATAATTAAAAATAAACTTTAATGTCGAAAAAATAAGAATAAAAAGAAACATTGGATAGAATAAGTTATAAAAATAGTTTTTAAAATATTCTTATGAATAATTGTAACGTGTTGATGATGTAAAAATTTTATATTAATAATACATAATAATTAAATTCTAAAAATAATGTATATTTAGTAAATAATATTTATGTAAAAGTATTTTTTTAAATTAAAAAATTATAATATATAATTTTGGTCAAAGAGTTTAAAAATAAAGAAAACCTTTATTTAAAAATATTTTTGTGCTTTATTTATTTATTTTTCAAATTTTCGTTGAATGAAGGATATGGAAATTTATTGAAGTATATGTATAACCGCTGAAAAACTTACGCGTTTAATCAATTTGTTTTTGACAGATAATCAATTTAAATTGAATATATGCCAAGTAAGTAGTATAGTTGTTTATCCAGCAACAATTTTTAGTTTGCGAAAAAAAAAAAAAATGGGAAATAAATATAAAAGTGTTCGTTACTGGATCTTAGCGTGGAAATCAGAATTGCAAATCGAAACTGTTGTTTAGATTATTATTAGATTATATAAGCAGATTATTAGGAAAAGGAAGTTTCGTAGAACCTCATTTTCGGTATCCTCGTCACATCCGATTTTCTGTTAATCTATTATTATTATTATTACTTTATCTCTCTTACTTCTCTTTGAACCTTTCCTCATTCCGTCACTATTCAATTCATCAGATTCAACCTATCAATTTTTTATGCTTTTCATTCAACAAGGTAATGCATTTCTTGTTCTTTTTTCCCCTCTTGCTTTATTAATGTTTTTATTTCTACCATTACTGTAATTTTAGAACTTCAATTTTCATTCTGGGTTTGATTCATATTGCGGAAGGTGGGGGTTTTTTACAAGATTTTTCTGAACCTATCTATTGTTTGATTTGAAATTGAATAATACCTTTCTTAGTTTTCCTTACTTTTGATTATTTTGAATCAATTTCATATGGGTTTTGCTTGATTTCTGAACTTTGGATTTGAGATTGCAGTTCATTTTAATATAGCACTGCAATGCATGTGAGATAGGACATTTGAATATTGAAGTTGGAGTTTTTGGATGATCAACAGGTTGTTTAATAGTAGCATTTTGTGTATTAGTTAGAAGTCTGTTATGGAACTAGCTAGGCATAATAGAGTGATGGAGAATGGGGGAGCTGAGGAGATGGATGTCGAAACTCAGTCTGAGGAGCAACGATTCCACCCTTTCCGTCTTGTTGGATTGGCGAAGAAGAGAGCCTATATATTTGATGGTTTGGGGAGTTTTTATAATAAGGAATGGGATCTAGCTGACCTTTATCGAAAAGAAGAAAATGACTTGGATGTGGCAGAAGGTCGAGGGAATGAGTTTTCTTGGTACCATGTTGAACTTCCAAAAGAGAATCAAAAGTTGTCACAATCTGCACAGGATTTGATTGGTGTTCTGTGCCCGCCTTTGAAACTTCAAGATATTCTGTCTCTTGTTAGCAATGGACCCTTTTGTGCACATGTAGATGGTGCACTTGTTTTCCGGGTTAATTCACCTGGCCCTCCTTCGAGTGACTTCACTTTTAGAATTGCTGCTAGAGTAACGGAGAATTCGGTGATTACCGTGTCCTTAGGACGTGTTCCTCGGCTAGGTTTCTCGCGGATGGGTGAATCTTTACTTTCGGAAATTCCTAGTGTTGAAGGCTCCCCTGATTTTAGTGGTCGGCAGAAGGAAGGAAGTGGAACTGTGATTAAGGAGCATGTTCTTGAATTCTTATTGACTATGAATCATTCTGAGGAAGCTGACAATCCTGTTCCTAGATCTGTCTCGAATCTTGTGGTTCACATAATTGACACACATGTTGATCAGCTTCAAGATCTTGTGACAAAGCTTGAGATGGAGTTGGACTCTGTGGAGCTTGATCTCGATAAAGGTAACTTCCATTATATACTCCTCTATTCTCTAATAATGACATTGACAACCACGGTTCTATATGTTTGTACCGTTCCTAGTTAAATGGCTTCTAGGATATAGTCATTGTCAACTTTGAGTTCTCTTCATGCTTCCAAACTTGCAAATTTTAAGCTGTTCTTGATTGCTGGAAGTTTACCTTAGTTTCTGTGATACTGACTTAAAAGGAATTGTGATGTGAATTTAGATGCACTTTGTTGTCTTTCTATGGTAGAAGTATTGATTGTCTAAGGGATGGCATTTGATGTTTTTGATAATTACTATACTTGATTGGTTTTACCTTTAAATTTCATTCAATAAAATTTGTTGATATTTGATAAAAGTAATTGAGTGTACCAAGGCCCTGTGTAGATTAGCTTCTAACTTCTGGGAGTTTCTCAATTAAGACAAGTTTGTAGTTATTTTCTTACAGAAAAGTCCTAGTATACTCACACAAAAATTAGGATGCAAAATATTAGAGACAAATAGGATTGGAAATTTAATCATTAGAGAAAAAGTTGGGATATCCTCCCTATATAAAAGATGGTAGAATTTCATCTTAGTTGGTTTGGATATGTGTCTGACATGTAGAAACACCATGAAGGAGGGTTGACTCGTTGTAAGATAGTCTATAGATAGAGGTAGAGGTAAATCAAAGGAAAGTGTAAGACAAACCATAAAAGAGAAATTGAGTTAAACAGTCAATCTTTGGACTTAATACATGACACTGACAGGACTATATGTTGCTAATGATACATGTAGTCAACCTCATCTAGTAGGTAAAAACTTTGATTGTTGTTGTTATTGATTAATGGGAGGAGAGGTAAACGAACCAACTCAAAAATTATTTCACAGCCTTTTGCTGATTGTTTCTTAGCGGCTGTTAACCAAATCATCTCCTTGCTTAACATCTTAGTAATGTATTTTCCTATGTAGATGTGATGTGTTGCATTACTAGTTTTAATTGTCTATTTTTTTTTTTGTAACAGCTGTCTATTTGTTCTTGCATTGATGTCACTGAGATAATTAATCTGATTGAATAAGTTATTAGCTATTCATTAGGTGAAAGACCTGAATAGTGTCTGCCCTGCAGGATCTCTTCTCTATGAAATAAGGCATCATGTTCCTATGCTCCATATTTTCTGCTTGGATGCTAAAGTTCACAAGTACACAAAATTACAAAAACAATGTTTCAGAGTCAATTTAAAAAATAAATCATAGGACACTGTATTTGACATTAAAATTTTGATTTCCAAGCATCCCCTTATGTAAAAACTGAAATTTCTATTTCCACCTTGTATTTGGTCCAAGTTGCTGTTAGATTAGCTCTTTGGTGTGCATTAAGTTCACAAGTACTCAAAATTACAAAAACAACGTTTCAGAGTCAATTTAAAAACTAAATCAAAGGACACTGTATTTGACATTAAAATTTTGATTTCCAAGCATCATTTCCCTTATGTAAAAACTGAAATTTCTATTTCCACCTTGTATTTGGTCCAAGTTGCTGTTAGATTAGCTCTTTGGTGTGGCATTATTTGAAGAATAAAATTAAGGAAAGACAAATTTACTTAACTGCAGGTGGTTATGGTCTGAAGAAACAAATGCTAGATGATAGAAGATTCCCCAAACTACATATTAATCTGCAGCGGCTCCTGCAGGTGATACTTCTTTCATTTTATACATTCATTTTTTTGATTTAATTTTATAGACCCTAGAGAGGAGAAACATAAGGCATCTAGCAGGAGTTTAAATAACTCTCCAAAGCTCATTACTCATTATATTAGTAAACAAAGTTGGTGTTGCTGTTTCGGTTATATTTGTTCTCCTTTTTATCTAATCAAATTGTATGGATTGAACTTCCTCTTGGTCTTGCATTACCTTAATTCTATTTCAGGTGATTGCCCATGGAGAACAAGTGTACCTTCGTGTCAAAGAAAAATGCTCTTCAAAAAGATGGTTTGCGAGTGAAGACATCAATTCCCTTGAAGAATTAATTGGAAGGTTGAGAAGGCTAAAGGAGAATGTAGGGTTTATAGTTAATCGTGTCACGGCAATACAGGCTGGTCTTGACAGTTGGCAGTCGGAGCAAATAAACCGTAAACTGTACTATCTTTCATTCCTTTCGATAGTATTCCTCCCCTTATCCATCATAACAGGAGGTTAGAAATGTTGCTTATTCATGATCTTTTATAATCCACATTTACAGGCAATACTGTAATATGGTTTTGATTTTTGGACTGTGATTGCAGTATTTGGCATGAATGTTGGAGGAGTTCCATGGACAGGTCAAAATTCTCCTGAGCTAAAAGACGGATTTCGCAATGTGATGTTGGTTTGTGTCGCTATGCTTATTCTTGTACTACTCTGCTTCCTTTTCCCAGCGCTTTATACACGGATAGTTGTTGTTTGGCGAGAAAAGAGAACTCTTGGAAGAAATTGGTCACTGAACAGGAAGTCATTGCTCAGGAGACCGTTAAGAATAGAAGATACGGCAAGAGGAGGTTACCTTCGGATTTAATGGTGTTGGAATGTTTGTTTCATTTCATTCATTCTTCTAGTGAACATTCAAGTTACTATACGCTCACTTTCTGTATTGAAGAATGTCTCAAAAGCAAAAGCAATCTTAGCAGCTGGTTTTTCTTAATGGCTCAAACAGAAGAAACTAATAAAAACTGACATTTTGTTGTCAATAAAAGAATCACCAGAAGTACAAATGGAATCCTCATGAAGCACAGATTCTCTGGCTGATGAAATGAGAGATTGCGATCAAGCCAGGATTTTTGCTTATTCTTTCATTTTTTTTTCCCATTCTTGGGATAGGGGCTACGTGGGCTGATCATTATACTTTTTTTTTTTTAACTTGTACAATGTACTTTTTTTTTTTGGGTCAACAACTAAGTTTTCTGATTTTGTGTATATATGATTGATAGATAATGTAAAAAATCTTATATTATCATTTATCAATACATATACCAATTAAATCCTAGATATATATTATAAACATGAAGATATATATGATTGATTGTCAATGTTTGGGACTGCGTTTCAGCCATCACACATCTAATTCCATTTCACTATAAAAAGGTATTAGCAACAAATTATAGCTTAAAAAAGGATGCACGTTCACGTTTGGATTACCACCAAAATAAACACATGCTAAACCAACTTTTTCTAATGTGGTTGATTGGAAGGATTATGAGAAGATGAGAGGTAATATTTTAAAAAAAATGTAATTTGGTTCAAAATTTAAGAGCGGAGAGTAATATTCTTCTTTTAATGTGTGTTTGGATTAGAGTTGATGTTGAAGAGAATAGATGTTCAAAAAAATTAATTTAAAATTATTCTCAACTTCAATCGTTTTTACTTCTTTTCTCTCTATTCTACTAAAATTTATTGAATCAAACATACATAAAACAAATAATCCTATAGTAAGGACAATTAACCCAAAACCATTTTACACAACAATTGAATTATATGTTATTGTTCTACAACATTATAATATTACTTTTGTAAATAATGTTAGAAAAATGCTCAATATGAAAGCATATTTGTGTAGAATTTACAATATCAATAAATGCAAATTAAATAATTTTTATTTAACATAAAATAAGGAGAATGTCAACCCCAATGTATTAAAATAAATAAATAAATAAATAAAATGTAAAAAAATAAAAAATAATATATACAAAAAATAAGAATCGACTGCGACGATTCACTAGATCAAAATCATATTAATTAAAGAAATTATCGATTCTTAATCTGATTTGAAAACATTGATAAATTTTGTAATATTAGCATATTATTAAAATATATTTGTTATAAAAACACGTTATAATTAAATAAACACATTATTTATTCTAGGATATCTCTTTAGTCTTTAATACCAAAATAATTGGGTTCAATACAAAATTGTATTACTCCATGGTTAAATCTTACCTTAACGAACAAATACTATATTATTAAATTATCACATTTGTAGAAATTAATTATATTGATATTTATTATTTTTTTAAAATAAAATTGTTACCCCTACAATCTACAAAGCACATTCCCGATTGATGAAAGATGTACATGACAACACGACACCGTTTAGCGATGGATCTAGAACGTTCTTTGCCTAACTCTCTCTCTCTCTTTGGTAACCAGAAGAACTACTAGAATAATCTGGCACGTCGTTAAGAAGCCGAGACACTGTTTACTTTTCATTAACGAAAAAACCACCAAAACCCTAAACCAAACCCTCTTACATCTAAATAAAAACCATTTCTCTTCTCTCTATCACTCAATTTCATTTTCGTTCAATACATTTTCTTCCGGCCATGGCTTCTGCCACCGCCTTGCTCCGCTCTTTCCGCCGCCGTGATGTTGCCTCTGCTTCCGTCTCTGTCTATCGTTCGGTAACTCTTCTATGCTTCATTCTCTCTGGCGATTGCTTCAAATTACCCCGATTTTCAGCTTTGATTTGATCCATGTTTGCTTTGTTTCTAGTTTCTACTCTTATTGAGATTTTCAGATTTTGGCTCAGTTTGTTTGAAATTTGGTTTTTTTGCTTCTAGTGTTTTGTGGTTATTGGATATCGTTTTACATCAATTCACGCTGTAACAAAAATATGTAGAAGTGTAACTCCCAGTTTTATGTAGTAGATCTTTGAATTTTAATCCTTTTAAGCTGGTTTTGTAATAGGAGTTTCGTTCTAAAGTACATACATAGGTATCTATGTTTATTTTTCTTAGATCATCCTGCTTTTTGTGCTAACCGACTTCAAAAAGCGTTTTGTGTTTATACAGAATTGCGTTTCTAGGCGACATAAATGTTATTGCATTTACGGTCTTAATGAAATATATGCGATCAATTGTTTGATAACATGGTTAAATGCGTATGGAGTTGTAATTAATTGACTTGTCATTTGAATGATTTGTGATGATTATTACTCTTAAGGAAGCTTTTTCTTACTTTGACGTTGTATACATGTATTGCAGTTGACGGGAAGCACTAAGCCTGCGTATGTAGGTCACAGTTGGTCAAGTTTGTCTCGACCGTTCAGGTGCCGTTGGTTGTTTTGGTTCTGTTTGCAAATTCTCTTTGAAAAGCCATGTTTTTTTTTATTCTCGAATTAGAATTGCCCATCATCGCTTTCATTTCTGATTGCAGTTCAAGACCTTCTGGAAATGATGTCATTGGTATTGATTTGGGTACAACTAATTCGTGTGTTGCCGTTATGGAAGGAAAGGCAAGACATTTTTGCTTCTAATTTGTTTGTATGTGTTCCCATTTTCCATTGATGAAATTTGTGCTCACTTGATTTATATCTTTTCAGAATCCCAAAGTCATTGAGAATTCTGAAGGTGCACGAACTACACCATCCGTGGTTGCCTTCAACCAGAAAGGCGAGCTGCTCGTAGGGACACCAGCCAAGCGTCAGGCTGTAACTAACCCAACAAACACTCTCTTTGGTACCAAGCGTTTGATTGGTAGACGTTTTGAGGATTCCCAAACACAAAAGGAGATGAAAATGGTTCCATACAAGATTGTTAAGGCTCCCAATGGAGATGCATGGGTTGAAGCTAATGGGCAGCAATATTCCCCTAGCCAAATTGGTGCCTTTGTTCTCACCAAGATGAAGGAAACTGCTGAATCTTATCTTGGAAAATCAGTTTCCAAGGCAGTAATTACTGTTCCAGCTTATTTCAATGATGCTCAAAGGCAGGCGACAAAAGATGCTGGTAGAATTGCAGGTCTTGATGTGGAAAGAATCATTAATGAGCCCACTGCTGCTGCACTTTCATATGGGATGACCAACAAGGAGGGTCTCATTGCAGTTTTTGACCTTGGTGGGGGAACATTTGATGTATCCATCTTAGAAATTTCCAATGGTGTTTTTGAGGTATGCTAACTTATTTATTATGTCATCCTTTCTTAACCTGTCAGAAGGAATAGCACGAGAGTTTGTTTGTACTGATAACATTTTTCATATCTAGGTGAAAGCAACAAATGGCGACACTTTCTTGGGAGGAGAAGACTTTGACAATGCCTTGTTGGAGTTCCTGGTGAACGAATTTAAGAGGACTGAGAGTATTGATCTTTCTAAGGACCGGCTTGCTTTGCAAAGGCTTCGCGAAGCTGCAGAGAAAGCCAAGATTGAACTCTCTTCAACATCTCAGACAGAGATAAACCTACCTTTCATCACTGCTGATGCATCTGGTGCTAAGCATCTGAACATTACATTGACTAGATCTAAGTTTGAGGCTCTAGTAAATAACTTGATTGAAAGGACTAAGGCTCCGTGTCTAAGCTGTTTGAAGGATGCTAACATATCTATCAATGAAGTCGACGAGGTTCTTCTTGTTGGAGGGATGACCCGTGTGCCTAAAGTCCAAGAGGTGGTTTCAGCTATCTTTGGAAAGGCTCCTAGTAAAGGAGTAAATCCCGATGAGGCAGTTGCCATGGGAGCAGCACTACAGGGTGGTATCCTACGTGGAGATGTTAAAGAGCTACTTCTCCTTGATGTAACACCACTTTCTCTGGGTATCGAGACTTTGGGTGGTATCTTTACAAGGTTAATCAACCGTAACACTACAATTCCTACCAAAAAGAGTCAGGTAATCCTTAAATCTACTAATGATTGTTAAATACAATTATGTATACATTTATGTTTATTTGAAATCACTCTTATGGTATCTTGTTGACTGCATTGCACACACTGACACTCATACTTAAGATTTAAATTAAAGTATAGACTCTGAAATTAGCTGTGTGTATTTTTGTTGTGGTTGAATGTTTTCCTAACTTGTGATATCATTGGCCCAGGTCTTTTCAACGGCAGCTCAAAATCAAACACAAGTAGGTATCAAAGTGTTACAAGGCGAGCGGGAGATGGCTGCCGACAACAAAATGCTTGGAGAATTTGAACTTGTTGGCATTCCTCCTGCCCCAAGAGGTGTGCCTCAGATTGAGGTCACGTTTGACATTGATGCCAATGGCATGGTTACGGTGTCTGCAAAAGACAAGTCCACTGGTAAAGAACAACAAATCACTATTAGGTCATCTGGTGGACTCTCAGATGATGAGATTGAGAAGATGGTCAAAGAAGCCGAGTTACATGCTCAGAAAGACCAAGAAAGAAAGGCTCTTATTGATACCAGAAACAGTGCAGATACTACTATCTACAGCATTGAGAAGAGTTTAGATGAATACAGAGACAAGATTCCCAGTGAAGTGGCCAAGGAGATTGAGGATGCAGTTTCAGATTTGAGAAGTGCGATGTCAGGGGACAATGTTGATGAAATCAAATCAAAGCTTGATGCTGCAAACAAAGCTGTGTCCAAGATTGGGCAGCACATGTCAGGTGGTTCAAATGGCGGTTCCTCGGCTGGAGGTTCTCAGGGTGGGGACCAAGCTCCTGAGGCAGAATATGAAGAGGTGAAGAAGTGAGACTCAAAGCGGTTTCTAAACCGGATTTGAATCTTCTCTATCATTTTTCCTTCGTCACTCTGATTTGGTTTCTAGCAAGAATTTTCTTTCGATTAATGTTTAGATAACCAGTTGAAGATGAATTATATTTTTATTTTTAGTTTAGTAGAAAATATAAGGTTGCTACTTTGTAGTTAATGTTGGAGATCATTTTTTACTAGAAGGCTTTTCAATTTGTAGTGCTTTTGGAGTACTGAAGCATGCTGTTTGGGTAATATATATTGAAATTTATGCGTAATGAATTATTCTCTAATATGTAATGAGAGTTGCACTTTTTGTTTGAGCTGATTTGTAGACGAGATTAGTGTAAGCGAGGGTAAAATAGCTATCATTTTATTTCTTTTTTCACATATATACCCTTCAAATTCCATGCAATTAATTTTAATTTAATATACATGTAATATTTTTTGTAGACAGATTAGTGTAAGCGAGGGTAAAATTGCTATCATTTTATTTCTTTTTTCACATATATACCCTTCAAATTTCATGCAATTAATGTTAATTTAATGTACATGTAATAATTTTTGTAGACGAGATTAATGTAAACGAGCGTAAAATAGCTATCATCTTATTTCTTTTTTCACATATATACCCTTCAAATCCCATGCAATTAATGTATATGTAATATTTTTTTTCTTCTTACGAATGGATATTGACAAACACAAATTACAAAATTATAATTAATCTAATTTAAGTGTTTAATAATTTGATGGAGAATTAACAATAGACACGTATACAACCATTTGACACATAATAAGAGATATATGTATGACACGAGAC
>JBBPBR010000001.1:1403868-1415115 GCA_037974775.1 Cicer pinnatifidum
ATCTAAAACAAATAAAATTTCAAAATATAAGAATATTTTATTTTTTATTTATTAGATTAAATTGAATTATTAGGTAAATGATAACATAACTTTACATGAATAAAACTAGTCATATAAATTACATATTTAAAAAAAAATTAAATTATCATATCAAATTTTTTTATGCGTATGAAAATATAGAAATAAATTTACTTATCAGAATTTTTGAAAACAAATATTTTGGTTTATATATATATATATATTTATAATTTCAAAAATAAAAAATCTAATTTTTTTTAAAATTTTATATTTTCTAAGAAAGTATTTTAATAAATTTAAGCAAAAATGACAAAATGCAGAATAGAAATTAAAAGTGAATGGGCATTCCACCCTTATGTTTATCTATCTTTTTTTATTTTTTTATCGAATCTTAATTTAAAAAGTATAAAACCGATTGGTAGCCAATTGTCCATGCACTTTACATTGGGCCTTGGGTCGTCTGTCTGTAATATACTTGTATTAGGGCTTTTGTTACCTATTGCAGCAGCCCACAGAAGAGGCGCATCTCGATCACATTATATAAAATATTATTGTATCTTTCTCATATCAAGAATCATAATTAATTAATATACTGTTTATTATTTCACAAATAAAAAAAAAACCTTCAACCCTCTATTAACCTAAACCCTAACACTTTTCTTCCTCAAACATACACACACAATGGGTTCTAGCGGTAAGAAGAAAAGAAGCTCTGCTTCTGCTTCCGACGAACAAGAAAACACGAACAATGAGTCTTCTCACGAACCCCTCAACAAGAAACTTAAGAACACCACCGACACTTCTACCAAATCCATGGAGGTTAAGAAGAAGAAAAAAGCTTTCGACAAAACGAGGCGTGGTGCTGAATCCAAATCCAATTCCGAACCTGCAGCTTCGGAGCCCAAACCTGCGCTTGATTTGTCTAGCAGTGGCGGCGGGGGTTCACTTCCGGAGTTTCACATTGGCGTGTTTAAGGACTTGGCGGCTGCGTCTGAATCGGCTAGAGAAGCCGCCGCTAAACAAATGGTGACGGAGTTGAAGGAAGTTCAGAATGCCTATGTTGGAGTTGAGGATAAGGAGATTGGTAACGGTGGTTTTAAGCTTGAAGCTGAGAAAAATGATGGATTGGATGAATGTGCACCTTCTGTTAGATATGCTATTCGTAGGCTTATTCGTGGTGTTTCTTCTTCACGAGAGGTTTGTTTATTTGTCTTCTCTTTCATTCTTTTATTGTAATGTTTCTTTTTGTTTTCTAATTCCATTATAATGTTTCATTATTAGTTTTATTCAAAATTATTTTTGCTATGCTATGGTTACTACTTATTGTAGTTTTAGGAGCAATAGTTTGCACTGGGCCAATTTATATACTTACGTGGCATGAATCTTGAAATTATGATGCGTTTATTATGCTATAATCAGTGTTTTTTTCAATCTTAGAAGAGATGCTAAATTCTACCAAAATTAATAATTAACTGCGAGGTCTCAAATTTAGGTTCCGGCTGGAACAAGACTTTCAATCTAATAATATCGACATTTGTCAGTTGAGTCATGGCTTAAGGACTCTATAATCAATGTTTTACTAAGGCTTGTTGCGTCCTTAAATTATGATATATGTTTGTGTATGTGGTGCCAATTCTATAATTAATGTTTTACTATGGCTTGTTGTATTGTAACCTTTTTTATTTATTTGTTTTATGTAAGTCAGTCTCTGATCTATATTGTTAGAGAAAAATGTTCATGAATCTTGATCATGTTTCATTGTTAGT
Source organism: Cicer pinnatifidum (assembly GCA_037974775.1). Lineage (NCBI taxonomy): Eukaryota > Viridiplantae > Streptophyta > Magnoliopsida > Fabales > Fabaceae > Cicer > Cicer pinnatifidum. Next base: position 1,405,653 of record JBBPBR010000001.1, read on the forward strand.
AAACCTTGTTCATTGTTGTTGTTAAACTTGCTACTGAGTTGTTGCTAAGATGATATTTTTTGTTGCTATTTTGCAGTGTGCGCGGCAAGGTTTTGCTTTAGGTTTAACAGTTTTAGTCAGTGCTATCCACAAAATCAGAGTTGACTCGTTCCTTAAACTCATAGTTGATTTATTGGAAGTAACTTCATCAATGAAGGGTCAGGTATAAGATTTTGATTACTTAATTATTTTATTTTGGTTAAATCGTCAGGTTGTTGGGTACTAGTGTATTTGTTGTTATATTGCAGGAAGCCAAAGATTGTCTTCTGGGCCGCTTATTCGCTTATGGTGCTCTGGCTAGATCAGGAAGACTTATCTACGAATGGAGTTTGGATAAAAATACTCCCTACATAAAAGAGTTTGTTGGTACACTTATCTCCCTTGCAAATAAGAAGCGGTACTTGCAAGAGCCTGTTGTCTCAATAATTTTAGACTCGATTGAAAAGGTTTGTATCTAAGGAATATTACCCTTTGCATGTTCAGTTCTAAATCTCAAGTCTGTTTCCCACTATGCTGTGATTGGCTTTAGATTTTAATATAGGCATACCCACGCCTTATCTACAATCCTTTAAATACTTTTTTTTTGCCTTTACCCCCAATGAGGGTACACATGCAAAAACTTGTGGATGATAATTATCTACAACCATTATTTGTTTGCATCCTAGTAAATTTAGATGTGATCATTTAACATTTGGAAGACCTTTTTTGACTTATGGGATGTTTTGGTGGAGCTATTCGCCGGATTATAATTACGTCGCTAGATCTGAATGTTGTCTTTTTGACGATGTTATTCTAGTTTTCATACTATTCCCTTATTTGTTTTGCTATTAAAGATTTCCACGTTTCCATACACTTTCTCATTTAATCATTGCTGAACTTTGAGACTAACTGCATATTTCTTCGAGCCATATGTTTAAGCCATCAAGTCCTTTTTTTTACCCAATAAAGTTACTTCAAGCCTATTATTTATTATTTTGTTTTTATTATCATTTGTAGTTGCCTGTTGAAGCTATAGTGAGTCATGTTATTGAAGCTCCTGGACTCCAAGAGTGGTTTGGATCTGCTGCAGAAGCAGGAAACCCTGATGCTCTGTTCCTTGCTTTAAAAATTCGAGAGAAAATTTCTACCGACAGCCCTATCTATGGAAAACTACTGCCAAATCCGTTCAGCTCTAGCCATCTTTTCTCTGCTGATCACCTGTTGTTCCTGAGTAATTGTTTGAAGGTAGATTATGTTCCTTCCTCTATTTGTGACTGATACTACACATGAGGTTATAGAAATAAATGATTCTTATATATTTTCCAAATATTGCAGGAATCAACCTTCTGTCAGCCCCGCATTCACAGTATCTGGCCTGTTTTGATAAATATTCTTATACCTAATACTGTTCCACAATTGGAAGATGCGGCATCAGCTTCAAATTCATTAAAGAAACATAAGAAGAGTAAGAAATCTTGCTCTTCAGATGAAGAAATTGCAAAGAATCTTAAATCTTTTTGTGAAATAATTGTTGAAGGATCCCTTCTCTTCTCATCTCATGACCGCAAGCACTTAGCTTTTGATGTTATGTTGCTTCTTCTTCAAAATCTGTCTGCATCTTTAGTTCCTGTTGTTCTGTCAAACAAAGTTGTTCAGTGCCTGATGGATATACTATCAACAAATAACACATGGCTGTATAAAGTTGGACAACATTTTCTCAAACAATTGTCTGAATGGGTGGGGGATGATGATGTCAGAAGAGTTGCTGTTATAGTGGCTTTACAGAAGCATAGCAATGGAAAATTTGATTCTATCACAAGGACAAAACATGTTAAAAATTTGATGTCACAGTTCAAAACTGAACCTGGTTGCATGCTTTTCATTCAGAATTTGATGAACCTGTTTGTGAATGAAGATAATGTGTCCGAGGAACCTTCAGATCAGAGTCAAACAACAGATGAAAATTCTGAAGTAGGCTCTATTGAGGATAAGGGTTCTCCTAGGCCAAATGGGAATTCTGACTTTTTGAAGAGTTGGGTTATAGAATCCCTTCCCGGTATTTTGAAATTCTTAAAGCTGGATCAGGAGGAGAAGTTTCGTGTCCAAAAAGAAATATTGAAATTTATGGCTGTTCAGGGTCTGTGCACTGCATCTCTCGGCACTGAAGTTACTTCATTTGAGTTAGATGAGAAATTCAGGTGGCCTAAATCTCCCACATCAAATGCACTTTGCAAGATGTGTATTGAACAGCTGCAGTTGTTGTTGGCAAATGCTCATAAGGGAGAGGGCTCACATCCTTTGGCTAATGTCCTTGAGCCTAATGATCTAGGTTCGTACTTCATGAAGTTCTTCAGCACCTTATGCAATATTCCTTCAGTTTCCCTCTTCCGAACTTTAGACGACGAGGATGAAAAAGCAATGAAAAATTTGCAAGCAATGGAAACTAAATTATCTCGAGAGGTAATTATGCTTTGCACCTATTATTGATACTTAGACGTAAACTGACTATGATCCTTTTCCAGTTAAGATACCTACAACCCCTCTATTTGGATTTGGGACTAATTATTATCATTTATACTTATGGTTTTGTGACCTTATTTTTAAGAGTTTTTCAATTTAGTGTTTCTTGTTTTATTTGTTTTAAAAATTATTTATATGTTTAATATTTTTCTTCTTCTAGTAATTGTTACTTTCAAAATGTGGCTGCTTGTGTTCACTTTCACTTGACAAGTTAAGAATACGAAGTGTCTAAGATATTATTATGCTTTTTCTTGGAACTCACTTGGTTTATGTGATCCAATTCCGGGTTTAACATGGATGGTTTGTTGTTCTGCTTGATGTTTCTTTTGATGCTTTGATAACTATTCAAGTGGCATTTGCATGTATAAGTTTGTATACATTCATGTTTATTGTCTGATTATATATAGATGACTCTCTGCATTGTTATTTGTTATTGATGCTGATATGTCAATCTTTGTGGTAATGATATAACCAGGAAAGGAGCCACGACGGCGGTGCTAATGCAAATAAGTTGCATGCACTGAGATACTTGCTTATCCAGTTGCTCTTACAAGTGCTTCTTGTTCCAAGAGAGTACTCAGAAGCTGCGTCTGAACTCATCATCTGTTGTAAGAAAGCATTTTCTTCTTCTGATATTCCCGAGTCCTCTGGAGATGATGATGCAGATGCTGATGATGCACCTGAATTGATGGATGTTCTTGTGGATACATTGCTCTCTCTACTTCCCCAGTCATCAGCTCCTATGCGATCTGCTATTGATCAGGTTATAATGAAAAATGTGTTTGATGTAGTTGCATAATTATAATTGTAGATTACAGTACCATTTGGTTAGATGTCAGTGGATGCCAATATGTTGCAACTTAGCACTGCATTGACTGGATACATAAATATGCATCTAGGAACTATGTTTTTGTTTGGTTTAGTCAAGCCAATTGGAGTTCTTTAGTTTGACATAATTACCCATCCATGTTCAACCGAGCTAGCGTTGCACTCTAAATTTTACCTGTTTCATTGACATTTTAAAACACCTTTTTCCGCAAGGGTTGGCACTGGAAGGACATTGTAATTTACTAATGCATCATTCTTTTTTCACTTCAGTTCCAGTTGTGAGCTTCTTGATAATTTTGGGCCTTGTACTTTCAGTTATTTTTAAACCTGTAACATTTATGCTTGCATTGTATTTTCTTGTCATCTAAATAATGGAAACCTTAATTGAATGAATGGTATGATTAGATGAATACGGTATCTAATATAATGGTGACAGTTTGTCTTTGTGATTTACCTGTTCGTTAGGAAATATATTTGTTGAGATTGATTCATAATTAATTGTTTGACATAGTATAGATCGATTGTACTCCCAATTTAAACTTGACCTTTACAACATGGTTTATGTATTGTATTGTAGTTTTTGTTTATCTAAAACTTAATCTCTATTTAGGTGTTCAAATATTTTTGTAATGATGTCACCGATGATGGGCTGATGCGGATGTTGCGAGTCATAAAGAAAAATTTGAAACCCGCAAGACATCCAGATGCAGGTAGTGCAGATGAAGATGATGACGATGAAGACGAAGATTTCATCAATATTGAAGAAGAAGAAATTGATCAAGCAGAGACAGGTGAAACTGGTGAGAGTGATGGGCTGACAGATGACTCTGAGTCTGTAGTTGATGCAGAGGAAACTAGTCTGGACCATCCTGAAGATTCTGATGATTCAGATAGTGGGATGGATGATGATGCCATGTTCAGGATGGATACATATCTTGCTCAGATTTTCAAAGAGAAGAAAAATCAGGCCGGAAGTGAAACTGCTCATTCTCAGCTTTTGTTGTTCAAACTCCGCATCCTTTCATTGTTGGAAATTTTCCTTCATGAAAATCCAGGCAAGTATACAACGCTTATGCCATATTTTTCATGTTACTCATTTCGAAACAAATTGTGTAAAAAGATAAATATTTCTCTGAATAAAAAATTCAGTTTCGTAAAATGTGTGTAATTTACTAGTTTGATGTGCTACCTTCATCCATGACTTTGTGACACCTTTATAATTTATATCTAGATATTTCTAACTTTGTCTCGTTGTGTCTTTTGATGTTATACAGGTAAGCCTCAGGTTCTTACGGTGTTCTCGCATTTGGCTCGGGCCTTTGTTAACCCACATACTGCAGAAGTTAGTGAGCAGCTCAGTCAGCGAATATGGGGAATATTGCAAAAGCAAATATTTAAAGCAAAAGATTATCCAAAGGGTGATGGAGTTCAGTTATCCACACTTGAATCTCTGTTAGAGAGAAATTTGAAATTAGCTTCAAAACCATTTAGAAAGCAAAAGTCTGCATCTAACCCCTCAAAGCAGTCAGCTGCCTTGAATCGACAGAAAATGGTTTCATCCTTTCCCCAAACTTCAACTTTTTGGATTTTGAAAATTGTTGATTCAAGAAATTTCTCGGAGTCCGAACTGCAGGGGATTGTTCAAATTTTCGAGAAAACATTGGTAGATTATTTTGACAGTAAGAAGTCTCAAATCAAAGCTGGATTTTTGAAAGAAATATTTCGCAGAAGGCCATGGATTGGCCATGCTGTACTTGGGTTTATTTTGGAAAGATGTGGAAGTGCCAAGTCAGACTTTCGGCGAGTCAAAGCACTTGATTTGGTAATGGAAATATTGAAAACACTAGCAACTGGGAGTGGTGAAGGGCAGAATCCATTGAAAAAGATTGTTAAAAATAATTTGGATAAACTCTCCCATGTTATGAAAGAGTTGGTGACAAATATGCCGAGCAAACCAGCTAGAAAGACAGAGGTACACAAGTTTTGTGTCAAGGTCTTTGAAATATTGTCTAAGCACAAACTCACCAAGTATCTTCTTAAAACTTTGGAACCTGATACTCAAGCTGCACTCGAGGCACAACTTGGTGATAAATTCGTCTCTTTGAAGAAGCTGGAAAAATGAACTAAGGCATTTAGGATGTTGCTGCTACTACCTGTTTAAAGAGGTTCGTGCTACTGGAATGACCAACCAATACAAGTTGGAGTTATAGAGTTTTTGAACGAGCAATGAACCTGTTTATATGAGCTTTTGGACGAGGAAATTTTGTAAAACTTTTAATGCTGCATTAGTTCCAAATTCATTTAAGAGCTTATTTATCCGATTGCAACGGAAAATTTTGGTGGAACTTTTGTTTGTTTTTCTGTGAACAATATTTAACTTTGATTTTATATTGTTTCCGAATTTTTTCTTCTCCATTATTATTTACGTTGGAAAATTTGTTCGTGATGAGTTCATTAGTTGGAAAAATGTTTTCTTTCCAAATGGTGTTTTAATTCGGGTTATATTTTGTAAAACCTGCTTACATACAAAGAGTAAAAAGTTGGCCTTTGAATTGATTAACGGTCACCATATTTTCAATGTGTACAAGGAATAATAGATGCACAAAAAGGGCTTCTTCAATTAGGATAACCCATCTATTTACTTTAGTAATGTGTACATGTTATAAACTAGAAACAAAAAAAAAACACTAATTCTCCAGTCTATTCCTAATTCTTTCATTCTACTTTCTGGTCTACTGTTTCTGTTTGGCTTTCATTTTTACATCTACGCCACAGCATCTACTCGAGCAGTTACCACAATCCAATTCCCTGCTTTCAAACTAAACCAACAAACAATGGTCACAACACCTGAAAATAAAAGCCAAGAACAAATTAATATACCATCCCTCCATCTGCAAAGTATTCGATACAAATTACATAATCCAACGACGAACCCAAGTACCTAATGGACATATACCTCGTCCATGCAATTAAAGACGTAAACCCTCAAGGGTATATTTAGTGAAGCAAAAACACATTCTTCATCTGCATAACCACACTCACCTTGCTTGACCAGTTTCCAAATGCCCCAGCTGCTACGAGTGTCCATTGTCTGCTTCAGAATCACTCCCTGAGGAACTCCCTGAATCCGAATCTGCATTAGCAATTTAACTTCAATATTTTCTTCCCGGAAAAACAGTTTAATCTAAAAATAAGGCCTGCTAGAAACAGAACAATATATACCACTTGATGATGAGGAATCACTGCCTGAACTGCTTGAGCTACTAGAACTACTACTTGCATGACCTCCAACGCCATCTTTATCTTTCTCAATCTCCACAGGAGGAAACACACTCATTGGCATGTCGTCGCCAATGTCAACATCCTCATCACCTGTTTCTACTCTCTTGGGCTTCTTCACCTCAACAGGTGGCATCTCATCAACCTTATCACTGGTCGGCACTTCCTGTCAAATTATCACAAAACAGCAAAATTAATATCTAAGTGCAAAATTAGCATCTAAGTAAGAAAGCAAACCCATTATATAGAAAAATAATTCACTAGGAGAACACTTACCCCATTGTCTTTGTTTGAAACCACATTGTTAATCACATTGTCCAATAGTGCTTGACGCTTAATCTTGCTCATCATCTTCTTCCAATTAGTAACTAATCGATCAAGTTCCCAAAGGGTCTCGGTATCAACAGCTTCAATATCTAGCTCGATCTCATCTCCATCCTGTTCCAAATGCCCATTCCTCTTCCTTATAATCTGCACAACCTGCTCCATTTTCTCCGGTGGCAAACTCTGCAACCCAATTCCCAATTTCTGTTTCTCCTCAAGACTCATATCTCTCTTGTTGGGATCCTTGGCCTTCGGTTTCGGCTGCTTCAAAGGCTTCACTGGAAGGGCTCGCATTGGGGACGGCGTGTGAACCGGAGACTGCAATAATGGAGGTTCTATCAGAGGTTTGGAGGAACTTGCAGGAGGGTGAGGAGGCTCTGGTGGTTGTTGTTGTTGCAATTTTGGAGGAGGAACTGGATTCTCCTTCTTCTTCATAACCCTCTCTGGTTCAACATGGTTCCAAGAACTACCCTGCAATTCCACTTCAAACTCACGATCATGTTTCAGCAAATTTTCATATTTCTCATGTATAGGGCGATACATAGCTTCGAATTTAACAAGGAGCTGTCCTGCCCAGTCGTTCACCAGGTGACCTTTAGGGTTATATGTCAGTGCATTGTTGAAAGTTAATCGAATATCAGAAGCAAATTCCGCCGGCGTTTTGTAAATATTCTCCAAGAGTTTCGACTGCACCGTACCTAGATCCATCGGTCGCTTGATTATATCATGGTAATCGTAAAGTTCCATTTTGACCACATCAACGGGATCATTGAACACAAATCCCATTTTGTTTTTCATCAGTTTCTGCAAAATCCGAGCGCAACCCTTCATCAACTCCTCAACCTCAAAATTTGACTGATTGAAATCCTTCGTCGGATACAACGGCAAGGGACGCTTGTTACCGGAAATCTTCTTGCTCGTTGTTTTCTTCTGTGGTTGAAACTCGGCAGACTCAATTCGATTCTTTAGTTTACGAATCTGTTCAAGCTCTGAATAGAGGCGTTTTTTGAGGTCGTTCAGCTCCTTCTTCGAGTACGACGCCACGTTGAAGGTGACAAATTGAGATTGATTCACGTCATTTGTTCGACGGTTGATGGAGGAAGCATCATCGGACGCTGATTGAGTTTTCTTACTGTTCGCTAATTTAGGTTTAGAGTTCGAATTAGGGTTAGGGTTAGAGTTAGAGAAAGGTAGTTTTCCCATGAATCCTGCTCCACCACCTCTATGCTGTGGCCAATTAGGTTCGTTCCTGTTGGATAAGACGGCGGAAGCCATAGAAGGGCAAAATCACGGCCTTCCGGTGAGATTCCGGCGAAATTCTTGCATGAATTTGCAAATGTGGATTGAACAAAGCATAAATGAGCTATACACTATATATTACGCGCTAAATTGATACCCACGCGCCGTTAAAAGTTTCCACGCGCCGGCGATGGAATCACAGCTTCAAAAACGAAGGAAAAAACCCCAAAAATGAAAAGTGTAACCTTTTAGGGTTTGAAATGAGCGAGGAAGAAGAGGAGGCTAGAGCCGGTTCTTAAAGGGGATGAGATCTGCCCGTGGTTGCTTCGGGAAGCTTCTTAAACCGTTGATTAGTTATAGGTCCTTGATCTAACGGATAGTGTTTATTTTTGGGTAGTACAGTGAACTGACCGTAAGATCTGGCACGGACGGCGGTGATTTTTATATATTAACACGTGTAAGAATCTGAAATGGGTAATGGAGGAGGTGGTGTTTTGATTTGGATTTGAGTTTGAAGTAAATTTCGGGTGAATGTGTCGTTCATTTAGGGTTTTGACAGTGGTACGGGCCCACTTTGATGACGTGGATGGAGGCGGTTTCTGGGATGTGGGATAGAATGTAACGCGCAGCGCGTGACTACGAGGAAAACCCGTGTCCATGTGAAGGGTAGTTCGGTAAATGAATATTATAATTTACAGGAGGACCGGTTCTGGTTTTTTTTCTTTCTTCTTTCCGGTTCTGGTTCTTCTATTCCCCAAGTTTTGCCTTTTTTCTTTTCATACAAAAGATACAATAAATTTTCCCAGGCAACAATAAATAGACCCTAATAATGGTAGATATGTTCAAACTCAAACTAATCAAAATAAAAATTTGCAAATTGAATAAAAAAACTGTACATATAATTGGTGAATAATTGGATGCTTCTAGAAATGAAGAATTTTTTTTTTTAATTTTTGTTTTTTATTATTTAGGAAAGAATGGATCGAAACCTTGATCTATTTTTATCCCTCCACTTTTTAATACTCCACTTTACTATCTGTCAATTTTTATCTCCTATTTATTTTCTGTATTTTATATTTAGTCAATTTTTGTTCTTTTAGTATTGGGAAAACATCAAAATTGTTATGTTTTTTATAAAAAAGTTTACACTTAAAAAAAATTATATTTTGGATTTATGTTAAAAGAATAAAAAATTGGTTTTTAATAAATATAAAAATTTATGTTTATTTTTCATATTATTTTTAAGTTCGTCATC
>JBBPBR010000001.1:1415845-1449521 GCA_037974775.1 Cicer pinnatifidum
TATTAGTTGTCCGTTGATAAGACTATTGAAAAAGACTATTAGACAATGTTTATACTAAAAAGTGCTATTATAAGTTGTTATCAAACAACATTTTATACTGAAAAAGTAATATCATAAGTTGATCTTTTATAATATTTTCTAACAAAAATTACTATTATGAGTTGTTGCTAGATAATTTTTTATATTTAAAACGTTGTTATGTGTTACATTAGACAATATTTTTTTTATAAAAAAAAAAAAAAACCATTGTCTATATCTTTAATAATGTTAAAATAAGCAACATTTAAAAGCGTTGTCTAATATTTAAAAAAACATTTTGTAAGATTTTTCTCTTATATATTCATCTTGGTAATCTTGCCAATGTTTTCCTTTGAAATCTTGTCAACATCCTCTTTAAAATCTTGTTGACACTCTCCTTTTGTCCTTTCTCTCACGTGACTTGTCTTTTTAGTTATTTTATGTTGTAATCTTGTTATGAGGTGTCGAAATTTCTCTTAAAAATCTTGCCATTAACACTAATGTAAATGTGCACACTATAATTTGTTTTAAATGTATACAATTATTTGTAGCCTCAATGATCAAACATTTAAAATTGTTTGAGCAATCTGCCATTGAAGTGTGAGAAGTTTGTCAAAGTTAATAAACTTAGACTTAAAATTTATTGTTCCATGTATGTATCGGAGTTAAAGAACTAAGAGACCTTAAAAAAAATTTAAATAGAAGATTAGAGTTCAAACATTGAAAACTAACATAACTGCCAATTTTTAAATATTTGCATATAATTGTTACCAAAATTATAGCCGAGTGCATTCAAATTTTTTGTTGGTAAACAAGGGAGGTCAAGTTCAAAGTGCATATTGGAATTTAAGATTCCTTGTGAGCTTAAAATAATTTTGTTTCTGGTACATAAACTATGGACAACAGATATATTCTTGTTTCTGCTAAATATTTATCGATACATTTTTAAGTCACATTTCATTTAAAGTAAGATTTTAGCACCTCTTCTCATATACGGGACTAATATTTAGCAGAAAATTTAATAAATTTTAAATATACTCTAATACGATTTTAAAATTTATTTCAGATTTAAATAACTTTATAAAATTGACTTAAAAGACAATAATAACTCCAACTTATAAACACATTTCTAACGTAGAATTCTTAATATATATGATAAACGAAAATGAGATTTTGGAGTCTTAAATTAAAAGTATGTCTAACTATATTTAATTATCTTGTTCTTTGAGGTCAAGAGATAAGATCCACTCTTAATTTGTTTTTCCTTTCTTTAGAGATACTAGAACCGAAATTTCAGCATTTGAATTTGGTGAATACATCTTCAATTTGGTAGGAGTAAGGTTGTTGCTTAGTTTTGTTTGGCCTTATTCGTAAAAATTTTATTTTGCAATATATATATATATATATTATAATTTAATTCATATACATTTTCAATGTAAATAATTCATATAATATTTATATCATTCGAGATATTTAATTTTTATTATAATTTTCTTCATTATCATATATATATATATATAAATTATTACATACACTCACAAATTAATGTAAAATTTACAATAACAATGCATAATAGTTAAATTATATATTTTATTGAAGAATAAAATCCATCCAAATTTGTCAACAAATTTTGTTGTTTAGCAATTAAATAAAAGAAATAAAGTCCGTTCAAAGATGGTTGAAAAGAAGATACTATTGTATAAATATAGTAGGAAGGGGGGTAAAAGTAAAAGAATATTTGAGTTTAATTTCCCACACCAACCATGTTCCTTACCAAAGGTCCAAGCTTCCTTCTGTCTGCAGAGTCTTTTCATTTGGTTATATATTTATGAAAAGAAAAAGGAAATAATAACAAAGGGGAATTTTCATTTCAGTTAAAACAATAGTTACCATATAATAATAATAGCAAATATTGGTTACATACTAATACAATGACACTTTTCAAATACAAGTATATATATAATTACAACAATTAATAGCGTAAAATTTCCCAGTTTGGTGAAGTGCATTCATTAGCTAGCAAAAATAATAGTAGGGTCACAGCAACACTCGTCCAAGAGGCAACAGCAACATAAAGCTGCTAGGCTGCATATTAACACAAAATTACAAAATAAAATAAATCAATTATTGTCATAAAATAAATAAGTTTTCAATTTTCAATACATTTTTTATCTATTATTTTATATAATTAATATTATTTTCAGTATAATATATTTTATCATGCACTGATGATATTAATAATACACTAATATTTAATAAAAATAATTTTATAAAATATTATTTTATTTATTTATATAATTTTTGTAATGTGCTTGAAATAATCAAATACCTAACTCAATAAAGAAAGTGGGAGTAACAAACAAAGCTAATTTTTGTGTGTATAATATATACTGGATGATAAACATATTATTATCAATCATGCAGATGACTTTTAAAATATTATGATAAAAGAAAATAAAATATATTTAATAATTTCACAATTGAACCTATATATAAAATTAAATCTTAAATACATATTTAATTAATGTTATTTTTTACTCACCATCCCTCAAGAAAACCTGGTTCTCTTTTCGGTGGTGGAGCAGCAGCATAGTATGGCGGAGGTGCGGCCACCGGAGGTGGTCCTTGATAAGGGCCTGTATGGGACCCACCACCACAACAACTAATTAGTAACAATTGAAAATGAAATTTCACAATGTTTCAAATGGAAAAATTGATCAATTAATTGCTACAAAGTAAACATGATTTTTTATTGCCAAAAAAAGGAAATTCGAAAGCTAAGAAAGGTTTAGAATATAATTTGAGGTATGAGAAGTATGTATATATGTATGTATACCTTGAGCAGGATATGGATAGCCATATTTAATCTCACTCATCTCTTCAATTAAAGAACAAAACTCTTAACCCAAAATATAATTTGTTGAAAAACAGAACTTGTAATATTGGGCGTTGGAATGCAGGGTTTGATATGTTATATACTCACACATTCTTTCACGAAAAGGCAGGGAGAATATAACTAGTGGAGATTATTAAGAAGAAAAATCCAGAACTTATATTTCATTTCAATTCACACATTAATTGGAATTTGGGATGTAACTTTACTATCACTATACTAGATGCTATTTGTATTCTTTTTATATTTTATTACTTTGGGAAAGGTGTATGCATCCCCACTTTCTTAGAAGAAAAATAATAATTCAACAATATGATGTATATTTGGTCGTTAAATTTTTTTTCCAAGAACAATTGGTTGCATTGGTTTTAGAAAACCAAGATACAATATAAGTATATTTTTCTTTTTACACCCTTATTTCTAAAATTTAAAACATATATAATATATTTAATTTCTACTAAAATTTCAAGTTAAATAAGTCTATATTTATCAAATTTATTACTTTTTGTTATAATTTACTAAAAAGTCTCACATTATTTGAAAACTAAGATCAAAAGTACATTATAAATATATATTCTCCTAAAATGTGGTATAGTGGACTTTAAATAAGACCATTAGTTCATTCCGTAAAAAATTTAAGTCATGTAAAAGAATTGTCAAATTTTTTAACTCTTTAGTCTCGACTAAAAACTTATATTCTAATTAATCGAAAAATCTCACATTACACATTACATGAAAATTAAATATAAACACTCAAATATTATCAATTAACTAATGTGTTTTCTTAATTAATATTTTATAAATGTAATCATTATTGTGGTACAGAGTAAAAAGTTTGACCATTGTTTTTTGCCACACAACTTGATTTTCAAGGATGGAATACTCTTGCAACTTCTCTTTCTTTGGAAGCTTCTTTTATCATTTGTGTGCAATAAATATAAAAAGGGTTAGAAAAATAAGCCTGGCATGCAATTCCATGTGAATAGAAAGTATTTTTGAGTCTAAAAAAGCACTCACATGATGCGTGGGAATTATGGTAGTAGAAACTTAATTAAAGGTCGAATATATTCCTACCACAGTGCCACACGCTATTACCGCGTTTACTTTTTTCTACCTTTATGTCAAACTTTGGGATCACGTTAAGTCAAGTGATTATTTAAGAATCTAATAAATATTACTATTACTTATTTAATTAACTATAAAATGGATGGCTGCATAGATGACTATTTAATCATTGTACACGAATATATTAATTAACATATATTGATCCTTCTTTGAGTTTCTCCTGGAAAATGTGAATTCATATTTTAGGTTAATGGCATGCCTATGGGAAAAATAACCACTGAATAATCTAATAATTGTAGATGAGATTGACATTGTTAAGAATCACTACTTGAACTTTTCTCATTATACATTATAGTTCAAACTTCAATGACAGCAACCTTATTTTATAGAAGTAAAAATTTATTTATCTTTACAATTGAGACAGTAATTTAATTATGTTGATTTAATAAAATTGAAAGAAAAAAAATATGTATTTTAAAATTGGTATAACCTATCTTTTTCTAGTCATGGATTATTGTGATCAAGTTTATTAATAAATACAACATCTAGAACTAATTTGAGAAAATACTAATATGCGTTGAATCAAATTATCTATATTTCAATGCAGATTTTAATTTAAAAAAAAATTAAAATATTAAATTTAAAATCTAGACCGTTGGATCAGTATCTAACGGCTACGGACATATTAACTACACAAACGAGTGCATTACTGAGCATAGCAAATTCAAATCCCAATATAAGAGCATCTCATTTAAATAACATCAAGAAAATTTCCATTGGTAATAAACAGTAGCTGACATATGATTTTCAAACAGCGAATTAAAGTAGAGATGTTATAGATCCTTCAAAACTAGCGTCACAATAAACATTTTCGATTAGAAGTTTTTGAACAACACTCTTATATGACATAATAATGACATCAAGAATATTGCATCATATAAGAGATGTATACATATTTCAGTGGGTGAATTAAATTTGTAAAAATTAATTTAACTACTAATTTATTTATATTTGTCTTTAAAAAGAAATAGAGAAAAAGACAAATTTGACTTATTTAAAACGAAAAATGAATAAAGTGAATAAATTTGATATCATAATCATCAATAAATAATTATATATACATAATATTAAATATTTATTTAATTAATTGATGTTGCCCACTTTATTATTTAAAGTAAATTATTCAATTTATAACAGCAAAATCCGAAAAAGAGAGTTCATTTGTATTTGAGAACTGTTTGATTTTAAAACAAAAAAGAAATGCTTATTTTTACGAAGGAATCATGATAAGGAAAAGTACAATAAGAAGTTTTGTATATGTACGTTTGTGCAATAACTTCTGTTACTCTTGAACATTTTTTTCTTTTTTGAATGAGAATTAATTGATCACTGCCACAAGTGTGTATATGGAAGTATCTTATGAGATAATAAATTCTCACTGATTGGGTAAATGATGCTTACAATTACTAAATGTGAAAAGTAGCTATAAATTTCAATTATGCAACTGTTGGTTACCACCACCCACACAAACACACAAAATATTGAAGAGCCTCATGTGCTTTTAGTTAAACAAATAAGTTAATTTCAGGCCCACCATCAACTATTAATAAGTCCTTATTTTGAAGTTTACCCTTTAATTAATGTATCTAATCTTAACATCGAGTAATAAAACAAATAAAAATCAAGGGTTACCAGCATTAGAAAGTAGACGTGTTGGTGGGTGCGTTAATGCAAATAAATAATAATAATAATAATAATAATAATAATAATAATAATAATAATAATAATTGTTATTAATGATAACAATAACAAATAATAATAATCCAAAATTACAATTACGGTCCGTTAAATTTCGTCAATTTTTTGCAATAATTTCTTTAATTTTTGTTTTCTTTTGAATAGGTCTTTTATGTTATATTTAATATACATAATTTGCCTTTAAATTATATTTAATTATACATGAGATCTTTTAAGTTTTACCATTTTATTGAATTAGTGAAAGATTTTTTATTTTAAAGAATTTAACGGTAAAACTCATACATATTAAGTATAAATAAATGAAATATTACAGATTTGAATATGCATCTAATATATCAAATATCTTTACAATTTTAAGTGGTCTAAAATGCACTTATAAAACTATAGAGATCCTCTTTTACATTATGGATATATATTATATATTAATTTTTCTTTTCATTGGAATTTTCTTAAATTTTTTCACTGTTATAATTAATTAAGTTCATTGAATTTCTTTTATTTATTTTTAGTTGAAACATACAAACCTTTATTTATTTTTAGTCGAATAACGATAGCTAATATTTAACTAGTTTCTTTTACAGCAAAAAATGGGTGCATTTCAGTGATAATTGATAGTCTAAAGTTGAAAAAAGAAAACAGAATATCAAGACAATTACCGCAATATTTTAGACTTTAAGCAACACTTTTCTTAACGGTGGTAAAAAAACTATTCACGCGATGTGGTATAGTCAACAATTATTAAAAGGTGGAAATTTTCCAAGCAACGGTTGAACAAGTGTACTTGAAAAATAGGATAGATAACTCTTTTTAAATAGGATAGGTAACACTTCACAAAAGTTTGAATAAATATTTTTGAAATTCATGATATGAAATGTGTACTACTACTATGAGGACACTTTTCATAACAACGGTTTTAATAATATTTTAAAAAATTAAGATAGATAAAAGTTTCAATTTATATATATACTTTTAGAGAATCAACGTTCATATCAAAGCTAGACAAATTAAGTCTAGGATGATTAATATTGAAGTCGTTGTTAGAAATTTCACTTTGACAATAACATTAATTAATAAAGATACTTTTGTATAAAAAAAATTCTTTTGATTATTTATTACTTTTGCGGAAGTTGGTATCTCAATATTATTACTCTATTTATTTTAAAATAAGTGGTTTATTTGGCCATTTTGTATATACTAATAAAAATGTTTAATTAAAAATGAAAGAATAATATTTGTACTAAATTATCATTATCAAATATCAATATATTTGTCATTATTATAAATATAAAGTAGGAGATATTGATTTGAGAGTAAGTATCATTCTAGTAGTATTAATATTTAAAAATAATAATTGATATTATGTTAAAATTATTACAAATCATTCATTTTGAATAATTTTATGCATATGAATCATTTATTGTGAGATAAAAGAAATACGTTATAATGGGTGTAAAATTTAGAGGTGCCGATATAAGAATTTCTAAAATTGATTATGCTTATAATGGGATGAAAGTAGGCCAAATTAATAACTCTTGATATTTATTTTGAAATTTTCTTTTTTCACCCAAAAGTTTTCTCAAACACTTTTAATTTTTGTCTGCATTTGCTGATTCAGATAAGTATTTTACATGTTTGAATTAACAAAATAAATTATATATTTGAAAATATTAGAGAATAGTAGAAAAAACACTTATTCATCTTTGATAGGCCACAATGTGGATATGCAGTGTATTGGGCTTGAAAAAGCCCACAAAAAGAGCTTAAATACAAACAGGATCTCTGTTGGAAAATTAGATTTTCTTACCTTACAATTTGACATGTACCCTATAAATTTTTTTAAAAAAAAAATCCAATTTCATCTTAACATTTTGACATATTTGATGAATTTTTTCACGCAACTCCTACCTCACAAATTACGAAATTCTGGATTTATAGTATTCTTTTACAAAATTTATTATTTATTAATTATATCTAGAAATTTAAATATTGAAAAAATCCGGTACATATACGAGATATGCATACTAAAAAAATTGTTTTTTTATTTAAAATATTCTAAAATATGAGTACTTTTAAAATAATAGAGTACATGTATCACGTACTTTTAAAATATGATTTTTTAACCTTTTATTATAATTTTACATTGTGAATTGAACAATTTAACACCCTTAAGTAAATTATATAAAAATAATATATTTTTTGCTCTCTTTTTCTTATGAGAATCATAAATACAAAAACAAATTTTTTGGATTAATATTTTCTCCTTTATACTCTCTTTTCATTCCAATCCATAACTAAACTTTCATTTGTTGATATTTTTTGATAAATTTATATTAGAGCCAAAGTTCATTGTTAACAATAAACACATTTGATTAAGTAGTGTGTTTAGTGAAAATCATCAATCTACATAACACATCGATTAACGAACTTGTTGTTTTTTTATCAAGGAGTAATTTATCTATTATTTGTTACGAAGTTGACCACTAGAGTTTAATACAAGTGCTTAGTGTTTGTGAGTCTTCTAAATCCGAAGGTTAGTTTCGTTGCCTACTCATAAAAAAAAGTTAGTTAGTTAAAATATAAGAGTATTATTATAAAGTAAAAAGAAAGTGTCAAAATGAAGCAACAACTCGTACACTTTTCCAACGCCTGAAAAGATATCATAAAAATATAGTGACATGTACATACTGTAGTGTGAAGCCATAATGAAAGTTCAAAGAAAATTGAGGTGAAAGAGAGTCACTTCAACTTAAATTCAAAGAAAAATATGGTGGGGGCAATCATGGGCGTTTAATTAACGATTAAATGCACACTTTCCTCCTATATGAAAATTCCACTTGTTATGGTTGCCGTCATTGTTATGTCTAACTTAATGAAATAATAATGATTTTGGATTTTGGATGTGAGCAGTTAACTAAACCCCGCGCACTTGTCAAACGCTGGTAGTACACATGGGAAACCAAAAGCTTCATTCAAAATTATTTAAATTGTCCTCAATAACGCTCATCACACAGGTGTGATTGCTACACTTTGTTTTTTAGTATACATTGTGATGTACACTCAATTCGATAACACGAGGTTGATAGAGATAGACATGGAGATGGAGATAAGGATATGGTTTTCAATTCATAATTAATAATTAAAGGTACACGAGTTTCTGCCATTTTATTTTTTTATTTTATTTTTTTGGCTTAATTAGCCTCCTCGATTGATCCCTTAAAGAACCTTATGTTCTCTATATTAACAAATTAATATTTTCTAAATCAAATAAATACTAATACCTAATCATTCTTATTACTTTTTTCGATTCAACTCCATTTTTTAAGTCTTTCAATCACAATATAAAACAATTTGATTGCATCTTCTTAATAGGAGTTACAATTTTCGTTAACAATTCAAATGATTTTAACAAGTTCATTTTTTTTTTGGTGCAACAAATTCAAAATTCTATTTGATGTAAAATAAAATATATACGCAAATTCTAACAAAATCCTGCACAGCTTGATCATGATCACAGGTACCTCCAAAAAAAATTTGTTTCAGTATAATTTAAATCGAAAAGGAGATTTATTTTGGCACATACACAGAGATAAAAAGACCTTTGAAATTAAATTAAGCACAATTATAAACACAGAAAAAAACACTATCTAGACACAAATTAGTGGCATAGAAAGAAGTCTAAACACAGCCATATTACAAGTGTATAACACAATCCACATCGTGTACAAAATAACATGATTTTCTTAGTACAAGTACAACAATATATACTATTAATATGTTATAATCATAGACTAATATCATATTCATCCATGTTCGGAAAAAGAGTGCAAAACAAAAATTATTGACATAATATTTTAACATTAACATAAACATAATCTTAATCGAAAATTCTAATCAAACTGAACCTTGAGAAATCTTGCTCATCACTTTAACGTCTGTGGTGACAGGCGCAGCAACTCCTTGGTACGACGGAGCGTGTACTGCCCCACCTGGCGCAGTATAATAAACTTGTCTGCCACTTGCACTATCATACGCCACTTGTGCGTACGAACCTACCGAATTATCCGGTATCCCAGTCGACCGAACCACACTAACTCCTTCCGCATACGCAGGACCTTTAACCGGCTGTGCCGGTGCATATGTCGCCGACATCCCCGACGAAAACGGCGCTTTAGAAGGAGGAGCGCCGCCGTAAACCTGCGTTTCACGGTAAGCATCAGATGGCATTCGTTGCACGGCGTAGTATCCTTGAGTTACGGGTGGACGCATCACCGGCTGTGAATGATAGTAATTTCCCGGCGCCGGAACCATATAAACAGGCTGGTCTCCTCCTCCAGGCGCAACCGGCGGATAAGCCTCGCCGTGAACAGGCTTTTCCTGCCAATAACCCGGTTGATGTTGCTGCGGTGCTGAAAAATTAGACACCGGGAATTTTTCCGGCACTTTCTGAACGTAATAATCTCCGGCAGAATAATTTCCGACGAAGTTATCTTCGCTTTTTCTCCGATAAGCAGTTTGCTCGTTCTCCGCCGCAATCTGCATCCGCTGTAACTGCCTCTGAATTTCAATCTGATGATTTACACCCGGATCCGAAGCTATAACCCGATCAGATGGATTCAAAGCTTGTCGAGGATGAAATTCTGGTAGCGGAGCAACCGGTTCCGGCACGGGATCGTGAAATTTAACGGCGGCGGGAGGCGGAGTAACGGTTACCGGTTTTTCAATACCAAAGAGATAATCAACGTTAGCTGGTTTAATCGGGTCGGGTGGGTTTGAAGATGGAGTAGAATCGTTAACAAAAAGAAATAATCGCATACGTGCGGGTCTAGCGGAAGCACGGTAGAGACGATCATATTCATGCATCATGTGGTCAAGATCATCATCGTTAGTTACTGAGATTAGAGCATCGAGATCCTCGCCAGGAAGCTGATACTTAAAAGAGACATCAGGTGCTTCGATAAGAGAACAGAGCTTGGAGATCAATAAAGGGAACTTGATGTTACGATCAACGGCTAGGATTTTAGTTTCACCACCAACGTAAGAGAGTTGATTGTCGTGCGTGCGCGGTTGGATCTTGCCACCGTAGCTGCACATAAACTTGACTTTGTAAGTGTTTTGTTGTTGTTGTTGTTGTTGATCGTCCCATGGTATTGATGTGGGTGGGTTTTCGAAGTCGATTTCTCTTGAACGAGGAGAGGAGTCTCCTGAATCTGGGTATGATTGATATGAATAGTTCTCCATTTGGATTATCGAACACTTCACTCTTTGATTTGTTGCTTTGTCCCACTACTAGTACTAGTGCCGTGTGTGCTGTATCTTTATCTTGTTGATACTTAATTTTCCATTATGGGGTTGGGCCATATCCTCATATGGTTGTGTCATATGTGTGTGTGATCATGACTCGTCATTGATAGAGAGAGATACACATAAACAGGACTCCATGATTGTCTATGACTTTTTTGCAACGCGTCTTTTTATTACTGTTGTGTTATGTTATCCTCATTTTCGAGTTTTAATAAGGGCATTCATTGGTGGTCTCTCGGGGTTGATAACGTAGATATTGGGCTGAAACTAAAGATAACTACTAGCTCTTTGTCAAAAAATACATATTCAAGGTCTTTGTTTAAACTTAAAATAAAGGTGCTCCGGTTAAAGAACCAAAAAACGAAAATAGAAGAAATATTTAATGTAAAAAGAATCCCCTTTTAATAATTTACTACATTTTACAAAAATAAATTTTTTATTTTAATTTTTTTAACAAATACTTTATCCTAAAAAAACTAGTTAGCATTACTTTTAAAGGAGTTACAAAATAGAATAATTAAACGACTATTTTTAAGAAAATAACTTTTTACAAAATACTTGCAAGATCAAATTCATATTAAAGAGTAGGACCCTTAAATTTCTTCAATTTTTATCTACGTTTTCATTTTTATATACAAATAATAATTAGTAATTGAATCTCAATTATCTACACCCGGTAATCCATGGTCTTATACCACTGCTTGAGAATTATTTATCTCCATCTCTCCAAATTCCTTATATACTTATCACTCTATGCCAAAATCAAAGAGCAATAACAACATTCAAATATACATAATATGGAAAGTATTATTAAAAAGAGTCATTTAGATAAACACTTTTTCATGTAAATATTATCAAAATGCTTTGTTCTTCATTTGTTTTCAAATAAAAAACACATGATTTGGATAACGCTTGCAAGTGATATGTCAAGTTGAATACAACATACTAACATGAACATGAGAGAATGTCTAGCAAACCCTTCACCAAAGTAAATCTCTTTGCGAAAAAATGTTGGTCTCTTTTTATTCAATTTTTATCACAATTAACCTATTCATATGAGTTAATTTGGATATATTTTTGTTGTTGTCAAAATACACATTTGAATTTATTATTCCATGAAATATTAGAAGTGAAAGAAGAAGCTATCTAAAATAAAAAATTATAAGAGATTGTTCACACTATTTACCATTTTTCATCGAATGGAAGCTCGAACTATTAAAGTCTAAGATACAATTAGATGTCAAACTATATTGTGTTCTCCTACTCTTTCGGTAGGATTATGATTCACCGCTGAGCCACTCACTGCTTAGTATAGTCATGAAATTTATTATTCCATGATCACTACACTCATTCATATATACTACTTTCGAACTCAATTATAAGTAAAAGTAACTAACTAATTGTATATTATTAATATTACGATATGAAAATCTACGATGTGACTGCCACACAAAATGTTATTCTTAGTTTGGAGTACGAAATATCTTTACTTTCAAAATAACAATAATAAGAATATTTACCTAAATTTCAACAATAATAAGAATATTTACCTAAATTTCAACGTATAGTACCCTCTATAATTTTAATATTTTCAAATATTATAATTTTTTAAGTTTATACATTTCAAAATAATCTTCTAAACTCAAAATAGCTGCAAACATAAACCTACATCATTTCTTATACTTTATCATGTCACTAATATAAATACATATAACCATTCTCATGGAGTATATCTATACATATATGTTTCCTTTAATTTTACTTGAGAGTGCAAATATTACCTCTAACACACATATTTCATTTCAACATATTATTTTTTATTGATTAAAATTCATACGAGTTCTATTAAATTGTGTAGATTTCATTTAAATTTATTACTATCTATATGAATTTTAATTAATAAAATAAACATATTAAAGATGTATATTAAATAATGTCATTTTCTTTTTCACTGAGTTATACCATTTAAAATCATTTACTATTTGATCTGCGTAGCAGTTTTTATTCATCAT
Organism: Cicer pinnatifidum; assembly: GCA_037974775.1. Taxonomy (NCBI): domain Eukaryota; kingdom Viridiplantae; phylum Streptophyta; class Magnoliopsida; order Fabales; family Fabaceae; genus Cicer; species Cicer pinnatifidum. The sequence goes on from JBBPBR010000001.1 coordinate 1,428,893, forward strand.
TACTCGTTAGTATAATCCAAGAAATTAATTACAAACTAATGCTTTTTAAAGAGAAAAGCTTGATAGTACGAATAGAGTCTCGAAAATCACGAATTGCTATTAACCATTGGATTTGTTTTGGTATAAATTAAAATATAAAACCACTGTGCAGATGCATTCGTTGCAAGTCGTGTTTTGCATTTTTCATAACATACAGCCATTCTCTGTTTTAAAGAGACATAAAAATTGAAAAGGAAAAAATAGATTTTATTTTATTTATATAAAAATAATATTTCCTTTACCTTCAAATAATGAAGTCGTATTGATTATTCACACATATTAAGAAAAACGTATAAATAAAAAAGATATATTTTTATTAAATTATTATTTTTAGATATGGATATACTTTGATGTATTATCAATATCATAAATAAAATATATTACATTAAAAATAATACAAGTAATATTAATTACAATATGTACAATTGAAAATAGCTGCAGTGGAAATTGAAATAATTTATTATTTTAAAGTAATTATGTTTTTTACAAATGAATCAATTATATTATGATGGTAAGAATAATAAAAAATGAGATAATTAATGTAAAAAATAGGTAATATAAATGTTTTTTTTAATGTAATTAATAAATTGTGACAATATTACTTTTTCAAAAATTAATTGGTCATCATGGCCCATGTTATGATTTAATATAGAAGGACTCAAAAAATATATAACAAAAAGGATGCTTACATCAATGAAAATGAAAAAGATTAGACTTCTACGATGTGATTAATTCAATTTCATGTTGATAAAGATCCTCAAATTTGATACATGACTAGCCTCAAATGATATTACCTATAATACAAAAAAACTTAAGAAACAAAAAAGAGGCCGAATATCAAAAGAGTGGAAGTTTTTTAAGCAATAAGTCAACTATTTGACTTCTAACAAAAACGCCTACCAAAAGAGTAGAAGTTCTTTAAGCAACAAGTCAACAACTTGACTTTGTAAACTTTTTTTGTGTTCTACCAGTCCTTGAGAAATTATTTTTCCTCGGATCAATCATAATTTCTCATGTATAACTTTACTGTTTTTTATTTATTTATTTTTTTATGTTTTTTGATTGATGTTTTAGCAAATTGTCAATATAAAATAATATTAGTGGGTCAAATATGTGTTTTTTTTACATCTTTTGTTGTTTTAATTGTGTGTATAAATGATAAACTAGATTAAGTTGGGTGTCACTTATACCTGATCCTAAAATTACATCGTATCAATTTTTAGATCCAAACCCGATTATTAACTCGATAAAGTACACGTTCAACAAAGACATTTTCATATAAAACACGATCAAATTGATCCCAAAACATTAAATAGTAATAAATAATCATACAAACAACATTATACACAATCTGCCAGTATTTTAGAAACATAAATATACATATAAATGTTTCCTACACCAATCAAATCATCCAATACAATGAAGATACACACTTCAGTAAGCTTTAACGGAAACAACTATATAAAAAAACACATATGCCACACTAATTTTGACATATCATTATTATTGAAAAAAATAACAATTACAAAATGATTATAAGTTAGTTACTCTAATTATTTTTGTATTTATGACTGAAACATAAGAGAAAAATAGAGAAAAAAAGTGAGGATTTTAATTATCACCCTGCATAGGTGTGGAAATGGTTAGTTTCAGGCAGGAAGGAGGGAGTAGATAGTTAGTTGTATTTAATTTAGTGGGAGAGATGTGACAGATTTGTAGATAGAGAGCGTTAGTTGATTTACCAACCACGAGAAGCGGCTTTGAAAATGTTGAAGTCTTTGCGATGCGCGCATTTATAAAATGTAACCCCACCACCAATTTGGGTAGTAATAGTTTGTCAGATAGTGACATTGAACTAACTAACAAACCCAAGACGGCACCGTATTGTGGAATGGATCTTCTGTTCACAGTACATACCAACAACCGAAACGGTTAATAGCATTTACTTCTCATCATCATATTAAATAAATAATTTTGCAATTTTGTTTCTGCTATTTACTACTGCTACTGCTACTGCTAGGTTTGTTTGTTTCCGCTCTCTGCAATTTTCCACTTCCAATTTCGACTTCGTTAATCGCTTACACTGCAATTCGATTGTGTTCATTTTTTTTATAGTTGGATTGAAATAGTTAGTTAATCGAAAGCAAAGTCTTGCGTTTATTTTTTGAACTCTGAAGATGGGGAAAAAGCGTGTATTGCTGCCGGCGAAGGACGTAGACTTGTCCACAGTTAAATACGAATCTGAAATTGTTCAAGGTAATTCAAAATTCACTCGAGTTCGATTTTTCATTTTTTATAATTAATTTTTATTTGATTCGATTTATTGTTTTCGTTTTATTTTGTAGCTCCGCATTTGACTGGCTTTGTGTTTAGATTGTTTGTGAGGATAATCGAAGCTCCATTGATAGGTCCTCTATTGATGACTCTTTTGAAGAAGCAAAATAAAATTGATGAGGTTTGTGTGAGCATGTTTGATTTTTTGCTTGTTTTTCGGTAGCTGAAATTGTTGCTCATTGTTGGCGCGTTTTTATGTTGAAGTTTTTATTTCACTTGTGCTGTTATAATACTTTGAGTACGTTGCCCAATGTGCACTATCTTGATATCTATGTAGCATCAAAACTTGAGATTGAAAATGTGTTTAAGTGTTTGACATGAGTCAGATGTCCGACATTGACACTACAGTGACACATGTGATTTCATTTAATCACACATTTAGTTTTTAAAATTATTGTCGTTGTCGTGTCCGATGTTTATGTCAATGCTTCTTCATAAACTGACATTTGTGACTGACTTCACGTTCCGTCTACTTGTTTTACTTTTGATATCCCGGTTATGATGAACAGTTATTGCGGAACACTGTGATACCCGAGGAACCCATGTTTAAACCTGAATATCCACCTCAAGGTGATTTCTTCTCCTATATATTTATATGTTTGGATTGAAGGTGTTCTTTTTTGTGTGGATCTTACTTAATTTGAAGCTTGATTCATTGGGATAATTAGAATGGAATAAGAGGAATAAAATTACCTTAGAGAAAGATAATGAAAACTAGCAATTTGTGATTATATACAAAAACAAAAAACAAAATAGCAATTGTGTCAAATTTTTTGCATTGCATTTGAAGAAGGAACCTGATGTTGTAACATAAATTCAGAAAAGGAACCTAGTGTCGTTGAGCTCGACGAAGAAGGGAGACCTGAAGACCGAGTTGAGTCTGCCTTGAAATGTCTTCCTCATTATGATCCTGCTAAATTCTGGGAAAATTCATCCGCACCCTTCCGGTACTGGAAAATACGTGACTATGCTTATGCTTATCGGGTTAAAAAAGTAACCCCGTCTATGGTATGTGACATCCAGTTGATAGTAACTTCAAACACAGAATTGTCTTTATTCTAAATTAAATTGTTAAATGAAATGGTTTCACTTTGAATATATAGGTTGCTGAGCGCATCATCTCAATTATAGAGGAGAATGGAATAGATAAACCTCCAACGCCACTATTGATATCTTTTGATGCTGCCGAAGTCCGAAAGCAGGCAGCAGCATCTACTCAGAGGTTTGAAACAGGTAATCCTGTATGATTCAAATCCTCAGATAGATGTTCAAGTGTAAATCTTTGACATAGGATTATGTTGAGATATGATTGACTAAGTATGATAATTACCCTAGTCACACTCTTGGATTTTATGTAGGAAATCCTTTATCAATATTGGATGGAATTTTCATGGCTATCAAAGATGACATAGACTGCTATCCTCACCCATCTAACGGTAAGCAAATCTTAGGATATGACTTTCTGTAAGTAATTAAAGAAATACGCTTTAAATCATCTTTTGATGACAACAGGTGGATCTACATGGTTGCATGAGGTACGGACTGTAAAGAAGGACGCTGTCTGTGTTTCAAGACTGCGCAGCTGTGGTGTCATATTCATAGGGAAGGCAAATATGCATGAGCTTGGCATGGGTACAACAGGAAATAATTCTAATTACGGGTAAGCTTATCTATGTTATTTATTGATGCCAAGATAAAATTGAAGGAAAGGAGTAGTAAGCAAGAATTAAGTGTATGACAGGATGCAAGGTTACAATATTATAGGTCTCTCAATTCTCAAATGACCTATGTTATCTTTTTTTTCTTTGTTGTTTTCTTTAAATTATATCTCAGACTCAGTTCTCTGTAATTACTGGGTCTGATTCCCAGTTTCTGTCAAAACTCAAAAGCCTTCAGGAAATTAAAGGAAAATCTCCCACAACGTTAATTGTCTTGAATCTAATATACCCCTGAAAACTATTTCGGTTTGCTAATAATTTTCTTACGTTCTTCATCAAAACCTACATATGTGATTGTTCAACTGAATTTTCTTGAGTTGCAGAACTGCAAGAAATCCTCATGCCCTTGATAGGTATACTGGTGGATCTTCTTCGGGTCCAGCTGCAATTGTTGCTTCTGGATTATGTTCTGCTGCACTTGGAACTGATGGTGGAGGTTGTGCAAATCTGATGTGTCAAACTATTTGTTTGCATCAATTCTATATACTGATTCTCATTTTTAAATATTGTGGAGAAAGGCAGGTTCAATCCGTATTCCTTCTTCCCTATGTGGTGTGGTAGGACTAAAGATAAACTATGGACGATCAAGCATGGAGGGGTAATTCCTTACACTACCCGACAAAATGTTGATGAAATTCCTTTTGTGCCATATTGAAGAAAGCTTGCTGCAATAGGCCTTATATATATTGGTCAAATAACACATGACTGCGATGGTCATAACTCTAATTAAATTTATAAGGATGAAAATGCTTCTGTTTTCATCTTCTAAAACCTAGGAACTTAAAGCTGGCAGTTATCATAGCTCAGTGAACAGTCCTCCTATATTATATGGGAAACAGTTCAGTCTTTGGGTAGTGAAGGAACTTGTTAAACTTTTATTCATTAAACTTTAGTTTCTTTTCACATTCCAGTCTTAGGCATGGTGGATAGTAGTTGTAGTGTGTTTTATGACTGTTGGCTCTACTTAGACGGTTGGTGAAACATTTGTTTTTTTATCTTCTAATAATATTGCAAGATACATTTTCTCATTTCATTTGTACAAAAAATTCAATGTAAACATGTTATTTTCTCATTTAGAAATATAAGTTTATAATTTAGCAAATATTAAAAGAGCAATGTGTCTGAGTAGTATATGCCTGAGAAGCATGTAATCTTCCAAGAATTTGACATTAATTTTCATGTACCGAAGTTTATGACATGTCATGGTTGTAATGAAAAAGATCTATGAATAATATATTTAGTTGCATTAAAAAAAATTACTGGTTGACTAGCTAAATTTATTTTATCTGGAACTCTCTATTAATTTGTATTCATTTTCAGGTCCATATGTGATTCTGGGACAGTGGAAGTTATTGGACCTATTGCTTCAACAGTAGAGGATGCGATGCTAGTGTAAGCAACGCATATTTTTCTCTTTCTCGAAAAGATTTTGTTCTTGTAATGTACTTAACCCAGCATCGATTTGTGTGTTCTTCTAAGTACCTACTTTACTTGATCTTTTCGTTTTTGAGACACACAAACTTTGATACCAAATGATCAGTACCCAAGCACTTCAAGAATCTTCCTTTTAAAGCTGGCTATCAAGGGGGAAGAACCAATCCACTTAAATACTCCATCAAGCATCACATACTACTAGATGTGGGACTTAGGGATCCCATTATACGCCAAGTTCCTATCAGATCCAAAATTCTCATTGTGGAGTACGATACTTATGTAGAGGTTTTATCTGGGATTTTCAGTACAAGTAAAGAGTTTATTTCATAAATTGGTTTTAGAATCTAATAGACAGTCACATCAAGTAAATGGGAACTTCCTTACTGGCATCTTTATGGTTTACACCCTAAACTTTCTTTTGCGTATTTGCTTTACTGCAACTTTTTAAAATTCTTTCGCTTTTGGTGGAAGGCTTCCTTCGACGCCCCTTCCCGTCATGTAACTGCTGTTCCAGATGCATTCAACATTAATGACTTTTGGTCGCCACACAAACATTTTTCTTTAGTGCTTGAGAAAAACTGAAGGCTTCCTATACTTAAATGATCTTTAGGTTCCCTTCAAATTGAACTTATACTTGATTTCAAGACTGCATGTCTGTGCTTCTAATTGTTTGAGATAACAATTCAATAGTTGATGTTAAGTATAGAACCCAGATAAAAATAGCCTTCGTCTTGAGATATATAATGAATATTTCTTGTGCTCATAATTTAGGTATGCGGCAATGTTGGGTGCAACACTTGCAAATAGAATCAGTTTGAAGCCGGTAATCTTATATCCTTAAATTGATATTCTTTGCAGTCATAAGAAAAGCTGGGATTGGAAAATTTAATGTTGAAAACTAGATGTCGGGGACTAATAATACATAGTAAAGAACAGGCACCCTTATTGTTAGCTCAAGTTAACTGTGGTGGATAGTTACCATCATCAAAATAAGATTGGACTGTAGGAGAAAAACAGATAACATTTTCAAATTCCCATTAGATTGAGCTTATGGAGACTTTGAAGTAATGTTTGAGCTGCTGATAATTTTTGTACTCTTTAACCAACTCTTTTGGATTTAAATATTTCTTTTGGAGTTCATTAATGCACACTTGTCTTCTCTACCTTTTATTATAATCACTATTTTATTTGCAAAAATATATTATCAATTTTAAAGTATCTTTGTGGGGGGGTTAGTATTCTGACAATTCCATAGTTCATACCATTATTTGAGAACACCAATACCAAATAGCATCCCAGAAATGCTTGAGAACTTTCATGTGAAATAGAAGTGCTTGTATCCATAACATTTCTGTTCCCACACTATTCTGTTGGGTAAGACTTGACAAGAGGATTGATTAAGGGAAGTGTGTATATGATTCTGAATGTTATTTGAAAAACATCTAAAAGAGTACAAAACTAATCTGAATATATAGATAGACAAAGGTCTAACTAATGGGTCTCATTCTACCATTCCACACTCTGTTCTTTATTGAAAATCATTCTATTCTTAGTATGATGTTTACATTTCTCTGTTTCTTGTGTAGTCAACACCTTGTTTGCCAACTCTGTCTTTCGATGATGATACAGATGCTTTGGGATCATTAAGAATAGGGATGTACACCCCGGTAATCATGTTATCCTTTGAACATGGATTTTATGTGCTAATCTGATAAAAAAAATTCTAAGCAATATTTTTATACCTTTGAAGTGGTTTAATAATGTCCATTCAACTGAAGTCTCTGATAAATGTGAGGATGCTCTTAATATGCTGTCAAAGGCACATGGTTGTGAAGTAAGTACATTATAATATCATGTAATGCATAATTGTTTGCACTTAATTTCTAGTTTAGCATGATGGATTCGAACAATTCTAAGTAGTACACAAATCTCTTGAAGGTGACAGAAGTTGTTATACCAGAGCTCTTGGAGATGCGAACTGCCCATGTTGTTTCCATTGGCTCTGAATGCGTATGTTCACTTAATCCTGATTGGGAAGACGGGTATGTTTGAAGATATTGAAATTAATTGTCGGTAATTTCATAGGAAATTTGGCTTTTTGTTAAAAGGCACCCTTTTCATCTTGCACTTTGTCTGGAAGTTTTAATGAGAAATTTAAGGTGGTTTCCTTCCTTCTTTTCTTTTATAGGAAAGGTGTAAAATTGACATATGATACTCGCACAAATTTCGCACTTTTCCGGTCTTTTACAGCCGCAGATTATGTTGCAGCCCAATGTATTAGGTAATACGAGAACATCCTTTTTATTCAAATGTAAACCATGCTTAATTGTTGGGGTCAACAGTGCCAACCTAGTTGGGATGGCTTACCCCCTCTGGCGCCACCAGCTTCTTTTTGTTTTAAAAAATTCCTTTTATTCAATGTAAACCATGACCCTACTTAGTTGGAAAAAAGCTTGGTTGTTGTTGTATTCAAATGTAAACCATACTTAATTGTTCTGTATGTAGCTTCTGAAGTTTATTCGAACTGTTTCAGACGAAGGATTATGCATTACTTCATGGAGATTTTCAGGAAAGTTGACGTCATAGTGACTCCAACAACTGGGTATGCATGTAAATTGAACAATTATAGTAGAATGCACCTCGTTGTAATGGACCATTGTATTGTCTTTGTTTCTGTTCAATTGTTCTAATGTGGGTGTGCACTCGTCTATAATTCTTTGGTTGGATTTAAAATTGCCTTTTTATAGTCTGGATAACTATATATATGACACTTGTTAAATAGTTCCTTGGTTACTTGTTGATAACTATATATATGCATGTAATTTCTTTTGTTGGTTACATTATTTTATTTGTACAATTTTGGGGAGGGTGGGACTGAAAAACAAGTGTCATTTATACAAAACACATGTTTACAAAATTCAACTGCAACTTATTTTTGAAGGTTTTATGATTGCTGCTGAACTGCTTTTATTTGTAACAGCATGACGGCGCCCAAAATACCTCCAAGTGCCCTTATAAGTGGTGAAACAGATTTGCCGACTACAGGTGATTTTCTTCACCTTTAAATTGCAGATTGAGGATATCTTTTCCATAATGATTTACAGAGCAACATTGTCATTAGCATTTTTTATCAACAGTGTTTCATCATTAGCAGTACGAGATCACCTTTTGTGAGTACTTATTACTACTGATAATATAAACAAGATAGTAAAGTTAAAAGGTTTATCATCTCGCAATAGGATAACTTGTTTGTTGATATATCATGAGTTAATTGTCTTTAAACTCTTAGGTCAACAAAACTACAAAAGAGCCAAGCAAAAATTTTTCTATACAGTATAGCCGTAAGATTCTGAATCCATAATCTATTTATCATGACTGAATCCAGAATGTTGGTGGCATTTGTTTGTTCTAGATGTCATGAAAATTTTTGGTTTGGATGTGTATTATTGAACACCATTATCTTAGCTCATTTTACGTTTAGAAGTTAGAACGTAATAATTAATGACAGATCTTAAAACAAAATGCCATGATCAGATTACGACAACTCACTGACCAATATATAACTTGCCTTTTTCTCAGCATACCTTATGCGATTCGTTGTTCCAGCAAATCTTTTGGGACTCCCTGCCATTTCAGTACCGGTAAGTGTGTCTGTGTGTGATATCAATCACTCAAGAGTATTGTGTTCATTAATTTTGTCTTGAGAGTACTGAGTCAGATAACCATCACAATTGCTAATAGACTGACTTTTTTAAAAGCAAAAAAGTTCATTGAACAAAAGCTAATATTAGGCACAAGAGAGCCAAATTAGGCCACAGAATTACAAACCAACATGAGAGGGAGCCATCCTGCAAACTCCCTACCCCAAAAAACTATGCAAGTATACACAAAACAACAAAAGAAATAGCTAACATGTTTGTGAGGAACTCTATTCAGTGTCAATCTTCAAACAAAATCAAACACCTTACGTAGCACAAATTTGTTCCATATTTTAGCAAAATATAAGTTTGGATTGTAGGTTCCCCCATTTAAAAGCCCCTTAAATGCTGTATTGGCTGTATACTCCACCATTGATCATATTTCCATCGCCAACAGTTAGGCCCCACGTTTAAAGTTACTTTAGATAATACAACCTACGGTTCATAAAACATTGCTAATAAGAATGATGTTATCTTATTATATACTGTTCATTTGTTTAACTGACACGTTCCATCTATAGGTGGGTTACGATAAAGAAGGACTTCCAATAGGTTTGCAAATAATAGGCCGACCATGGGCAGAAGCTACTATTTTGCGTGTAGCATCTGCAGTAGAGGTACGTGTATTTTCATTGACGGTATATAATTATTATTGCTGTTTTTTTTGGGTAAACATGCTTCATAATTTATTCAGAAACTCTGCGGTGAGTCAAAGAAAAGGCCTGTGTCATACTATGATGTTCTGAGCGTTAACTGAAGCTTAAGATACTTTTGCTGGTTATTAATTTGTGGCTGAAGCCTTCTAGCGTTATTTGGAAATCGCTATCCTTTTTAACAGGATTTATGATTTGGCAAAGTTCGTTGCGAATAATCTCTACAGACAAGAATTGTAATAATATTTACAGTCTATAAATATAAAATATTGTTTAGTAAATAATAGAGGGTGATAACATGCACACCATCAAAAGGTAGAAGTGCAGCTTCTCTAATAATTTCAATAAGGTTATATACTTCTCTTGATTGTTACCCTGAAATATACTTCGTTTCATATTATGATTCGTTTGCACCGACAACTGTATCATAAATTATAGAAAAGATTAGGACGAATTACTCACAACAAATAATTAGATAACTGATTTAAAAAATCTATATTACATATTGAACAATTTTGACTAAATGATATTATAAAGTTATTTTATATCGTCTACACATACTATTCTTAATCTATAAATAAGTTAATTCTTAACTTCTTGATTACAAAAGAACGTGAAAAATCATTTTTAACACTCTCAAATATTAATGAAGTTTTATATTTTTCTCTAGACCAATAAAATCTTCATCATCAATTAGTAAAATCTTCAAATTTTTCATCTTATTAACAAGTATTTTAATGGTACATATTAATAATTTTTAAACTTTCGATAAGTTGAATGTAAATCTCTAAGATATTATTTCTATATTTAGTTTTTTAATACTAATTTTTATAACATTTGTTATCATGTGTTCTAAATATACATGTTAAAAGAATAAAAAAAAAAAAATTGTGCATTCAATTTTTAAAAAGTTTAAAATTTATTTATTTTTTAAAATTTTACTTTTGAATTATTTAATATGTATCTTTAAAACATATGTTAACAAAACTCTAAAAGTTATTCAACCTCCAAAAAAAAATAGTAATTTATAATATGGTTCATTTAATCAAATTAAACTTAATGAATTTGTTTATTTTAATTAAACAAGCGAATATGACCAAACATTTTATGAATTGAGCCAAAATAGTTGACAACAAATAAAGAGTCACAAGCATATGTTTGGATTTACACTGAAATTGATATAACTCAACGGTCATTAAAAAACACACGGTAAAAATATCAGCCGTCCAATTTTAACTCGCAATAGCTTAAACTCTGCACCGTCAGATTGCAATCCATTTTCAAAAATCAGCACCACCCTTTCTTTCTTTCTTTCTTTCTTTCTTCGATTCCATCGATCCATAACATAAATCTTAAACGATTAATTAAAGACTCAAACCAATGGCTCTGAGGATTCAGCATACTCCCAAGCTCTTCTTCTCCATCTCACCAATCACAGTCTTCAAACACACCAAACCCAAGACCCGAATCTCATGCACCGGCGGCGACAATGAAATCAGCGACACAGCACTCACAACAGAGTTTGCAGAGGTAGCATCCATAGTCAAAGCCCGTCAGCTACAAGCAGAAGAAGCCATGAGGAAAAGCAGAAACATACTTTTCAAAGAACTCTGTGGGTACCTAAGGCTCAATGAAGATGAAGCCAAACTCAAATGGAACAAAATGGAGGAAGATGAGAGATGGGTATTGGTCAAAGGGTTTGTTGAAGAATGGGATGAATTTTTTCATCCTTTGTCTGCAAGGGCTACTAAAAAGATGGTGGAGGAATATTTTCAACAAGAGAATCTTCCTTCAAAATCTTCTCTTCCTTCTTCTCCATTGTTCCCTTTTGATAGTATAATTGGTTTTCCATAGAAAGAACTTTCATGTTCAATTTCTTTTTTTTTTTTTTTTTTTTTTTTTCTGTTCTTCTTTTGAAAAATTAGCAGAAAAAGAAAACTAAGGCTGCTATTTAATTTTGTCCCCTAAAAAAATTCTTGAGGAGACATGTTTTGATTCATTAGTTGGTTTCAGTTTATTCTGTGTTTTCCCATTTGAAAACACCAACTATCTTCTGTAAGCCAAGAAATAACCTGAATATAAGTTGGTTTGCCAAAACATTTGTAATTATTGTTTAGTCTTCAAGAGAGAAAAATAACTATTTAAAGACTGAGGGAAAAAAAAAACTCGAACGAAGTGGCCCACAACAAGTAATGTATAATTATGCGTGTAAAACTAATCAATTTGTTGATTATTTTAGGTGTTGAAGATATTAACCGAAAAAAATGATTAAGAGATTCTTGATCAAGATTCTACTTTTAGAAGATAAGTTTTTGCTGAGCTGAAACTGATCTAACTTAAACAACCACTGCTACTCTTGCACAAACAACCACTGCTACTCTTGCACAATGTTTCGTTAAATCAAGAGATGAGAAAGATTTATATGAAAGAAGTGAATGAATTTAATCAAACAAAAGAAAACAATTTCTCTGCGTGGCACTAGATACATTGCCATCAAACAACTTATTGAATCATTTCATGCTGGGATACAGAGAGACTCCCAGCACTGCCTTCTCTGAGAGCTAATTTCACATTAGCGTGTCTTGTAATGGCTATCGAAGAAGCATACATCTATTGACATTGTCGAATATAAGCATTATATTGCTACTCCGTCCGGTCTCAAATATAAGAGATAGTGAGTAAACCAAAATGAATATATTTGATCTAAATTTTGGATCAAATATATCAACTTTTGTTGACCCTAATTTCTCTTATTATTAAAGACTAGAGAGAGTACATATTTAGTGCAACCATAAATGTACATAAATTATGTGCAAATTTTAGGCAATGAGTGAGATCATTGAAGAACATTTCAAAGTGTTTCATACTAGGTAAAGCAAAAACTTCAGGTAAAATTGGAGAATCCGTGCTTGCGAGGAGAAGACAAACCAAGGGGTTGGAGATGAAATCAGAGCTCCAGGTTATCAACAGGTTCTTTCAATTTTTATTAATTCATTGGTCTAGTCAAATGTAAAAGATAATTTAGAATATTTATATACAACCAGAAAGCTATAACTTCTGTACTTCACCAATGAAATGTGAGAGAAATGCACAAACATCATCAGAAATACAGCTGTCTGCAATGTGCGACTGTAGCTTCCGCAGGACAATATGGACACTTGAATGTTCGAGTGCTATTTTTTGATAACTTGATAATTGATTGCTTGCAAAGGACATGTAAACATGGCAGCAGCATAGGAGGATTCTCTTCACTACCTTGGTCCCTACTCACGGGGCAAACAAAAATTGAATGGAACTGAAATTCCTTGCCCAATTCTACAGGCACTGGTAACTGTTTCATTTCTTGCCACTCCTGCTTTTTTGCCGCCATTACATTAGCCAACTTTAACAGCGTGGGTAACCCTTCAACTCCAGCTGCAAATACCACACTCAGTGGGTTCAGATAGGACTGCCCCATAAGAGAGCAGAACTGTCGTGCAAGCTCTTCGGTAGTTATCTCCCAATGAAATGGGGACAGCAACTCAGAATAAGGGGAGTTCTCAAGCCTTCCTGCATACAAGAGGCAACCCATAAGCTTATGGAAGTCATCCTTGTTGAGAGAAGCGAAAGGAGCCAGATGCGTTTTGGCATATTTTAGGGCATCGGCTCGAGTTCCATTTTGCAGAACCTCTACATACTGAAGTGTGTGAATCTTAAGTTCAAGATTGGAACCAATCTGGACAAGTTTTTCACGATTGGCAGTGACCCATGTGAGAGCAGGCTGAAGGTTTCTAGTCCTCATGGCTTCAATAACCTGATGCATTTCCAAGAATTGAGATCTAAGTGCAGTTGCATCAGGCTCCCCCGCCTCATTTACGATGCTATCTCCAAGATCATATAAACCTTGATGGTAAAAGTGGCTTGCAATGATCTGATTGATAATATGAGAATCAAAGTCCACATTTCTGTATGCCTTTGAGATGTCAGGATTTAACAACTTTTCAAGGAGTTTTTGATACTTGGCAAGACTTGTGTTCAATTCCTTATGTGGTCCTTCTAACTGTTGAAGTGCCCCAATAGCATTGAGTTTTAACTTAAGTTCTGTGAGAACGGATTTCTGGTCAGCTAGAGTTGAGGGATCCTGCGGTGACCGAAGTGCTGCCAATGCCTGCTCAATTTCACGCCCTACCTGGTCAACAGTTTCTTGAGACTTGGAAGAGCATAACTTTTGCTTCTTAGCCACACGGTCGAATGCATCTTTGATGCTACTAATCTCCATCTTTATGTTCAGATCACAAGCTCCTAAAAAAGATTAAAAAAACGTTTTAAAGAACAGTTACTTACTGCTGTTCAGAAAGATGCAATAAACTGTTCTTGTATAAAAATTAGGCACGTGGATAGCACAAAAAGCAGCATACCGGTAAAAGCTATAGCAACTGCTTACAGTCAACCATTACCAACAATAGTCAATAGTTGCAAGACTTTATTAAGAACTACAGTCACATGCAATAAAAAATTATCAAACCATTTCCTTATCATTTGGTTTCTTCACCTTTCAGAGAGCTTGAAATACATTTCTACCTAGCTCAATTGAGGGGGGAGTAAAATCAAACAAGCTGAAAACATTGTACATTGATACTACCAATATAAAAGTAAACATACATAGACATATCAAAGATATTGAAAAGACAAAAAAGCCCTATTTATTATTAAAATATCACGGAAAGCTCAATGCCATTGATATAGAGTTTAAGCTTAGCCAAGTCTTGAATAACAATATCAGAGCTCAAGTGCAAATACAAATGATAGCGTGACTCCCTTAAAATGATATTAACCTATACATCAACTGTAGAATATATAAAGAAGAGCTTTTTCCAGGACACTAACTTATCAGTATCCTTACTGCTGATAGTTTCCTCAATTCCCTATTTTGCAAACTAGTGAGTGGTTGCTCTTTGATGTTTGCATGAATTATCAATTATACAGAAATTACCCAGAAACCCAAACTATACCCTGAAGTGTATTTGTAGATGCTAATTCATCTATACAAATATAACAAAACCTTTTCACGGCACGCTACATGGGATTGACTACATGGATCAATCAAATCCATAATATCGTGGCACATATTAAGTCCAGAAATAGACCATTTACATCTTAATCTCCCTTAATGATTTAGCCTATAGTTTTTGCCTCTTTCCACTAGATGGCATCAGCTACATAGATTAACCAATGCCATAAGATGGTGTCGTGTATCAAGTCCACAAATAGACCCTTTATCACTTAATCTCCTTAAATGGTTTGGCCTATAGTTTTCTTTGATCTCCCACCTTACCTCTGACTATTGAGCTTTCCCCCATTGGATCAACTCTCCTTGTATGTGATTTTGTGAATATTCTCCCCACATGCTCAAAGCCCCATACCACTTGTCTAGTCTTATATAGCCACTCTATTATGGTAACATTCACATATCTGAAATACATGCATCATAATTTTATATGAATGAATCAAATAAAAACAAAAAAAGAATTAGAATCCTTATTAAAAACAAAATCTGAAACTTCAGACAAATAATCTCGGATCTTCAATTAACTACTAGTTATGAAAACAAAACAAGGAAGATATTTTTGCCAACAGGTTCCCTATGATGACTAACAAAACATATATTTATGAAACGATCAATCTTCCTGATACGATATTAAATGTACATAACTATATGTTACAACATTCATGATAACTGAAACTGAATTTTACAAAGCAAGGACTGCATAACATAATTCTGTAATCTAGAATTACCATAAAAGCTAAATGGTAAATTCACAGAATATGATCGATCCTTCCCTAAAGACAGAGTCAAAATGGTAAATGATGGTTACAATGTTTAAAATAACTTCATTTTCAAAAATGCACTTCACAACAAAATGTAAAATCTACAATTAACTAGAGAAGATTAATACATAAAGTATATTTATTAAGAATCAACTTCACAATGGAATAAAATAAAAAAGGTAGAAACAGATAACCGAATATCGCAAATATTAACACAACTAACAAAAGACATTCTCAAATAGAAAACAACATATTAACAAGAGAAACCGAATTAAATATAATGAAATCAAAAGGAGTAAACAGTAAATAGTACAAAATCGATTTTCTATTATTCCGATCGGAATCCCTAATTGCCAATAAAATGTTTTGCAAAAAAATTAGGGAAAAATTTCTATTCAAAATTTCACACTGGGAACTGTGAATTCAAATTCAAAATGATAACGAGAGAGACAAATTAAACTAAAAACAAATCAAAAGTCGTAAAAAAAAAAAAATAGAAGCAAGGGTATATTTGAGTTATACGTGATCTATTTTGTGGAGAGAAAAAATGAATCGTTAAGTGAGAGAGAAAGTTGTTAGAAGGAAAATGAAATTGAAAAAGTAGCGATAGGGTTTGTGTTACCTGAAAAAGAGTGAGAGAGAGAGAGAGAGAGGAAGCGGTGCGGTGGGAGGGAGAAGAAACGAGACGGGAAAGGGTTCGCAGGCGTGCCTGTGCGGCTAAATCGGGGAGGCTACCGGCCACACGTGTCAAAACATAAACCTCCTTTCATTTTATTAAGAGAGGAAAAACTAGAGTTTCTTTTATTAATATATCCCTTTTTATTTATTTAATTTTCAAAATTTCCTAATTTAAAAACTATTACCTCAAATATTTTTTTTAAGTAGTAGGTCATTATTTGGGGGTGAAATTCATCGTTTTTTAAGAAAATAATTGAATAATTT
Organism: Cicer pinnatifidum; assembly: GCA_037974775.1. Lineage (NCBI taxonomy): Eukaryota > Viridiplantae > Streptophyta > Magnoliopsida > Fabales > Fabaceae > Cicer > Cicer pinnatifidum. Next base: position 1,445,519 of record JBBPBR010000001.1, read on the forward strand.
TTGTTGTTGTTATATTTTAATATTTGTTTATTATTAGAGTTATTAATTTAATTATTTAAAAAATAAAAATATTAATAATAAATCAAAATAAAATGTATTAATAAATTTGATGACAAATATAATATAAATAAAAAATATAACGCAACTTGTTCAGATAGCTAAATGAGTTCGACGACATCTTAGTGGGACTCACGGTCATTTACATGGACATCATTCATATAAATTTGATGTTTTTTTTTTCTCTTAAATATTATATTTTTTTATCGTTAATTTAATGTATTTCTTTTCATTTTCATGTTATTAATATAAATTTATTTTTATTTATTTGTTATTATTATTATTATTTAATTTTTATTATTAATTAATTAATTAATTTTTAAATTTTTAATATGATTTAATCATTTTAATTATAATTATAATTATTAAAATATAAAATTTATTTATAATTTATTAATGTATTTTATTTAATTTATTATTAGTATTTTTATTTTTTAAAAATTAAATTAATAACTCTAATAATAAACAAATACTAAAATATAACTAAAAAAAATTACTCAGTTAGAAGTCGTTTATCCAAAAAACGATTTTCAGTTGAGTTTCAAAAAATTCATCTTCAGGTGGTTGCTTCCCTAGAGAACGACCTCCTACTTTAAAAAAAAGTAGGACATTTAAAAAAATAGTTTTCAAACTATGGAATTTTGAAAATTAAATAAATAAAAAGAAATATATTAATAAAAAAACTCAAAAAAACTATTTTTTTTTCTTTACTAAATTAAAGAGAAAAAACATAAATCTTCTTGTTCTCCCTATTTTTATAAATTTACCTTTCGAACATTTGAATTTATCATTTTTTGTGTGTTTATAAATTTTGAAATCACAGTTTTTTTTACTTTTTTATTTTAACATATTTTTTAACCAAAAGATAGTATCTTAATGTATTATTGTTAAGTAACTTGTAATTCAAGTAATGTAGCAGTTGAAGATTGTAATTAACTAACTTACCAATCAGTTATTTAGTTAGATAGTAGTTTGAATGTGTAAGAATAACCTATGTATAAATAAGATTGTAGATCAATGTAATAATAGATTTTACCCTTCATTCATCTAATACTTTTGTATTTTTATTTTTTTTTGGACAAGTAACAACTTGATAGCTAAAATTTGGTATCTAGAGCTATTGGTTTTTTATTCAAATATGAGTGGAAAAAACGAGTGAAGTTTAAGGAATAAAACAATAGTGAAGTAAGGATGAGTTCAAGTGCAAACAATAAAAATTTCACAGTTCATATGTCACACTTTAATGGAAAAGATTGGAATAAATGGAGAGTGCAAATTCGAGTATTTTTGGATTTCAAGAAGTGTTATAAATCATAGAAAATGGTTTTGAGGATCTAGGAGTTAATTCAACAGAGGAGCAAATATCAAGTGTTAAAGAAAAAAGGAATAAAGATTGCAAAGCTACATTCATTCTTCATAAATGCCTTGATATAACTCACTTTGACAAGATATCTGATGCAATAAGTGCAAAAGAAGCATGTGACATTCTTGAGAAGTGTTACTCATAAAGCGAAGTCTAGGGATCAAGCATAGACAACACAAGTTCATAAGAAAAGAGATCGGAAAAATAAATGGAAGAAGAATAAATTCAAAAAGTCTAAAGTGAAAATGGAAAATTCAAAAGCAAACCAAAGAATTTTGACAAGAAGAAGGTACAATGCTACAACTGTTAGAAGTTTGGACACTTTGATGGTGAATGATGGGCTACAAAAGGAAAACATAAGAAGAATGATGAGGATAAGGCATGTGTTGCACAAGAGGATGATTCAAGCTCAAACACAATCTTGTTGATGGCCACCACGAATGAAGAACCCTCTCAATCCCAATTATAATTCCTTGATATCGGATGCTCCAATCACATGACAAGTCACAAGGAATGGCTGGTGAATATTGATACATCAAGAAGAAGCAAGATCAAGGTTCTTGATGATAGAACCCTGGAAGCTAAAGGTATTGGCAATATGGTGATCAAAAAAACGACCGGTAAGACAATGGTGATTGAGAATGTGTTGGGGATGAAAAGCAACTTATTAAGTATAGACCAACTGATTCATAAAGGATTTTAGGTGATTATGAAGAATGATACACTAGAAATGTATGATGAACCAAAAAAGATGATATTTAAGGTTCATTTCAAAAAACATGACCATTATCATTAACATACCAGTTGTATACATTCAATGTTTGAAGGCAGTGAGCTCAGTCGATGAAAACTGGTTGTGGCATTCAAGATTTGGCCATTTGAATTTCAGGAGCTTGCAACAACTAGGAATAAAGAAGATGGTCAGTGGCATTCCTATGATAGATGTTCTTGAGAAAGTGTGTGAAGTGTGTATGATAGGAAAACAATCAATGAACTCTTTCAATTCACAAGTGCAAGCAAGATCAAAGAATTGTCTTAAAGTGGTTCATAAAGACATATGTGGACCATTTGAGGTGCTATCACTAGGAGATAATAAGTACTTCATAATCTTTGTTGATGAATTTAGTATAATGTTGTAGATTTATTTGATAAAAACCAAAGGTAAAGCATTGGAAATATTCAAGAGTTTCAAAGTGAAAGTTGAAAATCGAAGTGGAAAAATTATCAAAGTGCTAAGGACAAATGGAGGTAGTGAGTATACATCACACGAGTTTGAGAAATTTTGTGTTAGAAATGGAATTGAACATGAAGTGACTGCCCCCTACTCACCTCAACATAATGGATTGGCTGAAAGAAGAAATAAAACTATCCTATACATGACTAGAAGTATGTTAGAGGGAAAAGAATTGTCACACAAGTTCCGAGGAGAAGCTGCATCAACAATTTCCTACATTTTGAATAAGTGTCAAACAAAGAAGCTGCCATAACAAGTACTAGATGAGATCTGGAGTGGTAATAAGCCAACGGTAGGGCACTTTAGAACATTCGATGCTCTATGTTTCAAGCATGTGTCAGACCAGAAGAGAAGAAAATTACAGGACAAAAGTGAAGCCATGATACTAGTTGAGTATCATCCAACTGGTGCATACAAGCTATATGATCCTACTTAAGGAAATGTTGTAGTCAGCAGAGATGTAAAAATAATTGAGCAATAAAATTGAGATTGGAAGCAGAAAGCCAACACCACCAGCCAGTCCTGGGAATGGAGACAAGATGCAAGCAGCACCAGCCAACATTGGGAACATGAATCGACAGCATTAGCCAACCTACACAAACTCATGTACCAATGCAAAATGATCATTAGATCAATAGAGACACAATTGAAGAAATGATAGAATTAAGTAGATCTCATAGAGCAAGGCAACCACCAACACATTTAAAAGATTTTGAAGTATACAATGATAATGAAATCAACAATAGTGGAGATCTGGTTCATTTTGCTTTATTTGCAAATACATAACCTTTAAATGTTGAAAAAGCTATGAAGAGTGGACCCTAAAATGAAACAATGGTAGAAGAAATCAAGGCAATTGAGAATAATCAAATTAAGTTTGATGTTATAAAGTTAAACTTTTTTAAATTTACGTACAACTTCGTAGTTTTACAATAATTGTCACATTTTTAAAAATAATTTGTATTAAAAAGATTGTCAATTTTCATTTTTAATATAATATTTTTAAAGTATACTCCCTAGTTAATATTATAAACATCATTCTAAATTTACTATTGTTTTATTTTATATTTATGATGTATTTATACATCAACGATTATAATTTGATAATATCACTATTTTTTTCTCTTTATTATATATATTTTTCTGTAATATATATGAAATAGTCAAATACAACTGTTATTTTAAAACAAATCGAATGTAAATTATTATCAAAATTTAAATAAAATAATTAAAATATAATATTTTTTACACTTTTTGTAAAAGATATCCAAATATACTATCTTTTACACTTTTCTATAACCAAATCCATTTTACTTGATATAAAAGATTATAAGCAAAAATACTTATTT
>JBBPBR010000001.1:1453120-1488801 GCA_037974775.1 Cicer pinnatifidum
ATTTTAAAGTAGAAAACTTATGATTAGTTCATAATGTGCAGCTTAACTTAATTGACAATATTAATAATATTATTTTGTTGAATATTTTATGTGATGACTTGGGATTAAATTTGAGTTATCCACTTTGTGTGTTAATTTATTAGTAACTTTGTCATGTTATTATATAAAAGAAAAATTAAATTTTAATATGAACTCTATCCACAATGAATCAATACTTAAAAATATATATAGATTTACAACAATCACAAATTTTATCTTTAGAAGTAATCATTAATGATATCTTCATTTTCATTACCGAAATAATAATTTAAATAATATTAATTCAATAAAAAAATACATACTTATTTTAAAATAACATATAAACAAAAATAATATCTAAAAAATTAATACATCTAATTAAAAATTGAGTAAAAATAGATCTATTTTTATAATATATTAAATCGATATTAATTAATGAAATGATGATTGTATCGACATCGATATTATCCAAATAAAAGAGGAAGATTGAGCGTGGTACAACACGCCAAAGTTACGAGTAAACTCTATTTATATTAGTGAGGATTAATTATATGTTACTTAGTTGAAGTTGCTCTTTGCACAACCATATCCATATAATTGTGAGAACCAATTTGCAACACAGAACAGAGAATCATGGAGACATGGTTCATCACTCTGGTATCTATCTGCATATGCTTGTTAATCAGAGCAACCATCTCCATGATCACTACCAAAAACAAAAGCATAATAACCACCCCACTCCCACCTGGCCCACCACACATACCAATCATCACAAGCATCCTATGGCTAACTAAATCATTCTCACAACTCGAACCTTTTCTCCAAACCCTCCACGCCAAACACGGCCCTATCATCACTCTCCGTATCGGTTCACGTCCTTCCGTTTTCATCTCCGACCGTACTCTCGCCCACCACGCTCTCGTCCACAACTCCTCCCTCTTCTCCGACCGCCCCAAATCACTTCCAACTAACACAATCATCTCAAGCAACCAACACAACATAAGTTCCGCATCTTACGGTGCCACGTGGCGCACTCTCCGTCGTAATCTCGCTTCCGAGATGCTACACCCTTCCCGTATCAAATCATTTTCCCAAATTCGTAAGTGGGTCCTACACACGCTCATTAACCGTCTCAATTCTGTTTCGTCAACCGATTCTGTTACGGTCGTTGAACACTTTCAATATGCTATGTTTTGTTTACTTGTTTTTATGTGTTTTGGTGAAAGAGTTAACGATGATAAAATAAGTGATATTGAGCGTGTTCAACGGGACCTTCTTTTGAGTCTTAATAAATTCAATATTTTGAATTTTTGGCCCAACGTTACTCGGATTTTGTTCCATAAACGTTGGGAGTTGTTGATGAAGTTGCGTCAAGATCAAAATGATGTTCTGCTTCCTCTGGTAATTCAGAGGAAGCAAGTTAAAGAAAATCGAACTGGTAATAATAACAATAATAACAACAACAACAACAGTGTTGTTTCTTATGTGGATACTCTTTTGGAATTGGAATTGCCGGAGGAGAAACGGAAGTTGAATGAAGATGAAATTATTAGTCTCTGTTCGGAGTTTTTGAACGCCGGTACAGATACTACTTCGACAGCTTTGCAGTGGATTATGGCGAATTTGGTGAAGTATCCGAATGTGCAGAGGAGGCTTGTGGAGGAGATTAAGGAGGTGATGGATGATGGTGGTAATGGAGAGAAAAAGGAGGAAGTGGAAGAGGAAGATTTGCATAAAATGAAGTATTTGAAGTGTGTGGTTTTGGAAGGGTTAAGGCGTCATCCACCGGGGCATTTTGTGTTGCCACACGCTGTGACTGAGGATGTGGTTTTGAATGGTTATTTGGTGCCTAAAGATGGGACTGTGAATTTTATGGTGGCGGAGATGGGGTGGGATCCTCGTGTTTGGGAGGATCCAATGGAGTTTAAGCCAGAGAGGTTTTTGAAAGAGGAAACTTTTGATATTACAGGTAGTAAAGAGATAAAGATGATGCCGTTTGGAGCTGGGAGGAGAATTTGTCCTGGATATAATTTAGCTTTGCTTCATTTGGAATATTTTGTAGCTAATTTGATTTGGAATTTTGATTGGAAGGTTCCTGAGGGTGGATATGTTGATTTGTCGGAAAAACAGGAATTTACTATGGTCATGAAAAATCCATTGCAAGTTCATATTTCTCCAAGGATATTCTAGATTTTGTGTTATTGGAGTGTGTAATTAACAATAACATGTTGGTTTAGTTGTTGTTGAAAAGTAAAGTGTATGTATATACAACTTTGTGTAAACTATCCTTGATTCTCTGCTTGACAATGTCATATAACAGCAGGGGAAGATTATATGTGGAATTGTCACATGGTAAGATTTTGGCTCATCCAATTATCCCTTATTGTAGTTGTTTATTCTTATGTATCTTGAATAAAATAAATTACATGTCAAGATGCTTTCAATGTAAAAAAGTATGTTTCTTGTTGTAATATTGAAGTTGTTTTGGTTTGATGACTGATTTTGATATCTTTAAAAACGCATGTTTAAATTATCTCCCTCTCCTCTTTCAAAGATGAATTTGTATTTCATAGTGTTGGAATAAAAGATCTTTAATCGACCATAATGTAATTTGTAAGTAAAATTTGATTAAGAATTGTTTCAATTATAATTTAAATTATTATTTCGAATGAGTCATTTTTAAGTGGAGCTCATTAACTATACGAGCAAATCACTTGGTTAACAAGAGATCTCCCTTTTAGAAGAACTCTCAGCTGCTCTTGTACACATTGGTACAAACTAACTAGTGCAGGACCACCAAATTAGAACTTGAGTTAATATATTATCAATTATTGTCGAAAAAATTAAAATGAGAGTTTAAACAGACAAATGTTTTGTCTATCCAAAAACAACAAATTTTTATTTACTTCTTTTTTTTTTTTCTGAAAACATTTTATTTTTATTTGTATTTTTATTTACAACTCCGAAATTTTATTGGAATAATTTATTTATATGTAATGATACAATTAACATTTATTTATTTTTAAAGATGCTTTTATTTTCATTAACAATAACAATTATACAATATTATATATTTATGTATTTTTAACTATCAAAATTTGTAGAGAAAAATAAAATAATTTTTTACTATTTTTTATACAAATATTTTAAATCAAAATGATATTGTTTATTACAAGTATTAACGAAAATAATATTTTTCCAGTCAAATACACCTGATTATTTTTAAGTTTCTTAGAAAAAAAATAAGGTGAAATTTAAAAATACTTTAAAAGTAATTTAGCATTAATAATAAGACAAAAATATTCTGGACAGAATAGAAGGTGAAAACCTCAAATTTTAACAAATTCGAATAAGTTAACTACCATTCAAGTCAACAATTTTAAAATTTTGTACATATAGTGTTAGATTGAATATAGTATTGTAGTTAGATATTTAGATGAAACATGATGATGAGTTACTACAACTGCAACTAAATCCAAATCCTTGTTTGTTCCCTTCTCCCTCTGTGTTCATGTCATGGATCCACCTATAATATCATCCACCATCATTCCCTCAACTTCCTGGTTTACACCTAAGAGGTATATATTATTACTAATTTATTCCACCTTTGCTAATTGCTATTTCCACCCCCTGTATACATCCATGTTGGGTAGGTAGAGGAAATAAAGTTTCAATCTTTTTTGCTTTTTTTTATACCATGTGGGAAGAAACTTTTTAACCAATTCTGGGTCGCTTTCAATTTTTGTTATTTCATATCAAATCTAAATCTATGGTTTTGTGATTTTTTTTTGTTTTGTTTGCTATTGGTATTATTTATAATGTATTTTTTGTGTGTAGGTTACTTGGTATATTTTGTGTGATTAACTTGTTAAACTATTTGGATCGAGGAGCAATAGCTAGCAATGGTGTTAATGGAAGTAGGGGAACATGTACTGAAGGTGCTGGCACTTGCACTTCTGGTACAGGAATACAGTAAGATATAAATAATACTTTAGGGAGAGTCACATATCTCACATTTTGCCATTTAATTTGCTGCTTATGAGCTTTTGCTGGTTTTTTCCATGTTTGTTTGTAGTTAGAGATTTACAAAGAGTAGATTAGAGAACATAGCTGAAAAGAGAGAGATGTGAAACCAGAACAAGGGTTGTGAGAACACAGAACACTTGGTGAGATGAAAAAAAAAAACATTTATTTTTGTGTTCCCTTATTTGGAATTAAATTGGAATAGCTGACCAATATTTTATCTTATGTTTCAAAGACTAGATCCATGCTAACAAATGCCCTGTGTACTTGTACTTTAAAAGTACAATGTTTAATACATTGGTAGCATTAAGTGCTTCACTTTTCAATAAAAAAGATTTTCATTTTTGATTTGTAACCAATGCTTTAAGGCACTTGTTAGCACTTGCGTAGTTTAAAAGGCAATTATTCTCACAGAGATTGGGTTTGAATTAGCTCAATTCTGAAATACTTAAACCCAATCCCTATGTTCAAAATTTATAAACGGTCTGTAATTTCAATTTATATTATCGTTAATATACACAGAAACATGTTCAATGTGGTTGTTAAAGGTTTGAAATTATTAATGTATGAGTTACTTAATTAACATAACCAATTAGTGCCTTCCTCTTTAAGAACAAGAAATCAAATATATGGTAATATGCAGAAGTAAATTTTCAGCAATATAGTAATGTTTTACTATATTTTTCTCTTTGTGTGCAGGGGGGATTTTAATTTGAACAATTTTGAAGATGGGGTTTTATCATCTGCTTTTATGGTTGGACTTCTCGTGGCTTCTCCAATATTTGCCTCTCTAGCTAAGAGGTAATTAGAATAACCATCAGTGTGGCAATAAATTTGTAATTGTCATCATATCAATATATCATTAACTGACAAACATGACAATCCTTTCACAATTCATATATTTTGTAGTGTAAATCCGTTTAGACTTATAGGAGTTGGATTGTCAGTTTGGACTCTTGCAACCTTTTTTTGCGGTCTTTCTTTTAATTTCTGGTCCATTTCAGTCTGTCGCATGTAAGTGGTTCCTTATTTCTTGGCTGAGTATCAGTTGTTCATGCTTATGCTTGCATTTTTTCACAATTCTCTTTATGAAGTAGCAAACTCTTCAGTTGAACTTCCTTGTTATGTCTTTGACATTAATGCCCTTTTGGCCAGCCACTAGTTGAACACATCCATCTTGTTGATAATTTTAAGACCATAATTTTGCAGTATATATATGCTATCTGTCAAATAACTGTAATACTAGGGAATGTAAATGCATATTGTACTAGATCAACTATATATGGTTTGGTATGGTTTTGTAAGGTGACTTTCTATTGAAAGGTCCCTATAAATCATCATAGTCAAAAGCTTATTCCTTAAATATATTTCTAGTCATGTTGCTGTCTATATTGCAATCGCCTCATTTTGTTTTGCCTGTAGATGATATTTGTTTTTATTTTATATTGCTGCAAAATTCACTTACTGAAACTTTGAAACTATGGCTAGTTTCAATAGAAATTAATGATTTGAATGATAAATTTAACCAAATCTAAATTTTGGCGAGTTCCACCTAATTTAAGTTTATCATAAAAAAGATTCTAAGTAATTTCATATCAATGCCAACTAAGTAGCTATGTAGTTATATTGTAGTACTAATTTTGCAAGAAAGTATTTTAGTCATATAGCAATGAAGCCAGCAATTACACATGTAGAAAGAAGATTGTGTGAATATGAACAATTTCTATACTCTGAGTTGGGTCATTGTACATGGAGCTACCTCTAGTTATGATTAAGGCACTACACCAACTACATATTTATTTTTCAGTGTTTCCAAATGTTTTACTTTTCCAATTACATTTTGCATATTCATAAACATATCCTTTCAATAGCACCAATGTTTTAGTAGTGTGTGTAGGTATATACCATATATAAATGATAAATGATGGAAACCAACATGTTCCACACTGCTCAGTACAAAGAGGTTTCAGCTATAACTTCATTATAACTAGTTAAGTATAGTTTTCAACCAAATCATGGAGCCATGAAGCAAGCACAAAGCGAACTATTCTTTCGCCTTTTACTAAACAATACCGTGTGCATACTTCTTTCAGGTGGCGTTCCTCTATTTTTGGGAGGTGACCTTTTAAAAGGTCCCTACAACTTGAGTGAAATATTTTAACACATATATTTAATGCTTGTTATGCATCTCTTTACAATACATGTACATATTAATTTGCTTTAACTCCAACTATATGAATACACTGCAATCCTGACTTAAATTCACAAACATGGGAACATCTATCGAATCTGTATTGTTGTTGAGATTGGTGAAAGTGGGGAGCTGAGAAAAATAGACAAAATACCCTATATAGCTGTATATAGTTTTGTGACACCAGAATAAGTTCTGCATATTTCAATTAATATTTAAGTCTTTTTCGATGACTTTCGTTTCTGAGAGTATCCGCAATATTAGAAAAATATAAGCTGAGACTTGTGTTGTGAGCTTCATATTCTTCGATTTTCATTCAATGACACCAATGCTTGAGTAAAAAAAATAACACCAAGTCACCAATGTTTTAGTGGTGGGTATGTAAATATATAAACTTATGAAACCCATCAAGTTCCAAGTTGCTTAATGGAATGAAGTTTCAGCTAAAGCTACAATATAAGTAGTTAAGACTAGTTTACTATTAATTTATAGAGCCACTAAGTAAGAACAAGGTGAACTATTTTTGTGTTTATACAATTTTGCATATATAGCCTATCAAAGCTTATTTTATGAAGTTATCATAGTTCTCCAGCTATTTTATTTGATACTTTAATAATCAAATTTTCAAAAGACAGTTGAATGTATTGCAGTATTCCTTATTTTAATATATTAAAAATTCAAAACTAGATTATAATATTTTTACTTTTCTAAATTTATAACATCTATGTGTGTCCTGAATATATTGGATATTTATTTTTTGTTTCGAAAATATCACAATGTCAAAAGAAAAAATTCAAAAATTTTAAAAAAAACTTAAAAATTGTGATATTAAAGAGGGCATAAATGAAACTATAAAAACTATAGGGTGTGAGAACTAACCGTAAGGATGACTAATAGTCTTTCTTTTCTATAATTGCTTAATTAAAGATTGTATTAATTTTATGTTTATTTGTTCAAACTTTAGAATTAATTTTCTCTCGAGATAAAATAATAGTACAGTCAATTTAAAAAAACAAAAAAAGAAAAAATATTGTAGCCCATAAATTTACTATAGAGACAATTATAATACAATTCTCTTTCACTCTTTGTGTTACTCATATTATTAATAAATGTCTTGAATTTTCATTTAGAAAAACCTTAATGTTTGATGATGTAGACTAATTTAATTTTGCATTGGTCTGTTTTATTTGGAAAAAGTTAATTACAAATAGAGGCAATAGTATATTATATGAGTTGAAAGTGGTATTTGGTATATAATTTAAGTTGTGCATAGATATATAAATAGTTGATTGTTGTTTTTATCACGTTGATTTAGTATCATCCCTGCAACCACTATTTTTAAGATGCATTGTTCTATCTATTTATCTATTATTTTATATCTTGTATCATTGTCATTATCTAACACTTTTATCTTATTTTAAATAATCTCTTTGATATTATTATAAAATCACTCTTATCTTATTTAAATAACCTCTTTGATATTATTATAAAATTTACTGTGACTGTCATACCTAATCAACATGACAATGAAGTACTCCATATTAATTTTCACCATTTTTATATTGGTACACAAAACTTATATTGTGCAATATAAACGTGACCATGAGAAATAGAAAACTTGCAAACTAAACTTTTAAGAGATTACATTCAAATCATAATCCCATATATAAACTTTTTTTTTCTCAATAAGCCAATCAAATAAAAATTACTATAAAAAAAGCATATTCCAATTTATAAAAATTACTTAAAGTTTCACAAAATATAAATGAAAAGGACCATAGGACCATTATGCCTAACCCAAAATCATAAAGCAGAAAGTCAAACCCTCCCTACCTTTACAACTATAGCAACCAAACCAAGTACCATATATGAGAAAATTAGGCTGGTTTGTTCATTTCAAAGGTAAAAAAAAAAAAAAATAATAACTCTCTACAGTATTTATTTATTGGTAAAAATGTGAAATTTTGAACTCTATGTTATTTAATTTTTACTATTTTCGGTAATTACATAAGTTGTTGTTACAATTTTATCATTTATTTTTTTATTAAATTAATCAAAATTTCAATGAAGTGTCGTGTTTTTATAATGTCGTAGAGTTAACTCTGATTCAAAATTTAAAAAAATAGGTCTTAAAAATTATGAATTTTGGGTGAGAGGTGTTTAGCTAGGAATTATGACAAAATTTGACTAATGGGATAGAAAAATTATGAGTGAAAAATGGTGGAAAAGATAAAATATTTATAGTTTCTAGGTTAACGCTAGCCCATTAAATGGTTCACCTTAACATGTGATTCCCACCAATTTCTCTTAGTAAAATTATTTGAGCTAACCAAATTCTATCATTGCTTCAAGCAAATTTTATCCACTAAACAAATTTTAATACATCTCAAAGTGAAATTGGTAAAATAGAAATACATTAAATTATATTATGCCATTTCGGTTTTTAGAAATACATTAAATTATATTATGTCATTTCAGTTTTTACTTTGAGGGTATATGAAATTAATAATATATAAAATACTCAATTGGTCATACTTTTATATTACTTTGAAATTTATAATATAACTTACTTTATAATTATTTTTATTATTATAATTTTTATTTATTTGATTTGAAGAAAAAATAGGAGAAAATCGTTAATAAAATATAATTAAGTTGCTAATTATCTGCAAAATAGAAGATAATTGTTAAAATAATTTAAATTTATCTACAAAATAGGAGAGTTGTTAAAATAATATAACACGTTATTTGTTTGACACATCTAGTCAACTACATTTTGTTTCTTTAATTTAATGAATTTTATTTTAGTTTATTAATAATATTTTATTTTTTAAAATATTATTATTGTTATTTTATTAAATAAATAATTTTCTAATTATAATAACACCCAGTACATAGTCGAATCCTATGGATACGACCTTCTATTGTACAAAATTTTCCTTCAGTTCGTCGCTCTCCGGCATTGTGATCGTCAAAATGCATTATTTTAAAGTACGATGAATTTTTTTTTTTAAAATAATATTATAATAAAAATCCTTAAAATTTGAATGAACTTTTGGTTTAATGCATCATTTGTTAGACTTGTTATCTATTTTTTTTCCCTCTCATTATTCTATTATTATTATAACGAACAAAAAAAAAGTATGGTGTAATTCAACAAAAGGACATAATTATTGTAAGTATATAAAATATTAAAATATTAAAATAACATAGTGTAATCTTTATCAGAAAATTTGATTTTCTTTTAACGGAGACTTTGACTTTGACTTTAAAATAAATAATATAATTTCTATTAAAATAATGTAAATCTTGTTTTCACATCATTTAATTAAATTAAAGTAAACATCCATATGATATTATTTAATATATTTTTTGGACAAGACTTATTATATACATACATACACAAGTGTGGACAAAATACTTACTGATTTATAGAGGATAATTGAAGAAGAAGAAGAAATTAAAAACAATGATGAGTAAACAGAAGTTTGTTATGGCAGCTTTGGTTGTAGTTCTTCTATTCTCAATAGGTATATACACAATTTGAATAATAAAATTTGAATCTTCCATATATTACTTGTCTTATGCATATTATATATTTATAACACTAATATTAGTCTTCTCAATCCATAGGTATGGCTAGAGTTGTACTTCCAGTAGAGGACTGCTTTGCCATTTGTGCCAAAATCCCTGATTGTAAAGCATTTTGCACTCTTCAAGGCTATGTGCAAGGGCAATGTCGTCCAAAGGAAAATGATGTTTTAACTTGTTGCTGTTACAAATTTGTTGCTGATAAATTAGGAAGCTAAAGCTTTTCTTCTTGTTTGATGAAAACATTATGTTTCATAGATATAAGTAAGCTTAATTAGAAGGAAATAAAATATGGATTGTTATCAAGAAATGTGATTAATAATTTAAAGAAAAAAAATCATTGTCAAAATAGAGGATAAATAATGCAACATAAATATGTTAAATATGATGTCTACATAAAATATGCAAAATATTTGGTCTCTAAACCAAGAAATAATGGATCTTAATTCCAATTATTTGAATTAACAATTTTGCAGTCAAAATTACAGATACAATTCTTTAAGTTTTTTTTTTCCTTCTTTTTTTTTTATATTTCACGTGTCTCATAAGTTGGTGGCATATGCTGCATAACATTTCTGCAGTAGCAAATGTAGACCAACTAATTATAGTTTTTAATTAATTTATATAAAAAGTAAAAATTCAAATTAAAATTGTTATTTTTTTTGCGTCAAATTTATGATTTTAGACAAGCCTAAAAAAACCATCAGGGATTTTGATTTGGGTTTTAATATATAAGTTTTTGTGTCTTAATTTTTGGACTGTTAGAAGAGAAAGAACCTTAATAATTTCAATTTAGGATTTTAAATTGTAATACAAAATAAAAAAAATAATTGGTTCAATAATTGTCCATTTTTATAACAGTAAATTAAAAATATATATTTTATGGAGTAGCACCTCTTAAGAGATTGAAATAGTTTTATTATTAATAACAAAAAAAATGAAAAGAAAAGAAAAAGATGCAGCTAAAGAAGTGTTCATCCAAAAGCAAATGCACATGGCGTTGAATGAATCAAGATTGATCATAAAGAAACCCACGGATCCCAAATTCGAAATTTCTGAGTCGGTGAAATCGGAAGACTACAAAAACTTTCTTTGGAGGGCTGATTATGTAACGCACTGGTTGAAATCAAGAGGACAACACAGTGCGCACTCAAAGTTGCGATTCCCCTTTCAGGGTAGATGTCTTTCAACTTGTAAAAATGTTTAATTTCTATTAATGTTGTTTAGAATCTTTCTTTTTCTTTTCATTGTGTTTTGATTAATTGTTTTTATTTTTGCCTTCAATGTTTTATTCGTAGATTTCTGTTTTTACTACATAAGAGGAGAAGACGACGCAACGCAAATGACGTGCAAAAGCCAGCAATACAGCACTTTCCATGTCAAATTCATTGAACTATAGCGCTTGAAAATTGGGAATTTCTGTTTTCGCTTATTCATGAGGTTAGCTATAAGCAAACTAGCACTATAAATTGAACACATTCTCATTCTCTCTTCACACTCATTCTCTACTCTCTACTCTCTACTGTATTTCAATTTTACTCCACCTATAGACAAGAAATAACCAAATGGAAACTTCAATGCAGTTCTACATTTCGAAGTTGTTGTTGCTGTTGTCATTGTTGGCGTGTTGCATGACCAACATTGTTGTCCCAGTGGTTTGCACTGTTTACCTCCCTCTAACACGGACAGTTTCATTTAATGATCATGTTAAGATGGCCGTGTTGAGAGCTCGCGACAGAGTTCGCCACTCAAGAATATTGGGTGGTGTTGGAATCGGAAACTTCCCAGTCCAAGGCTCTGCTGATCCAAACTCCTATGGGTAAGGCTAATCCTTTCTCCTAAACTCCTTCATTTCTTGCTTTAGTTTGTTATTCCCACGTTATTTTCTTTTTCTAGTATTTTAGATGTAACCTGAGTTTATGATTAGCTTACGCCGGCACAAAAATTGTAACCAAATTATTAGAGTATATGATGTTTGTTCTTTCAACAAACAACCATATTATCTTATCATCTTTTTCATATATTAAAAAGAAAAGAGTTTTTCTTATTAACATAGCTATAGAAATGAATATGGTTTTATCATTGTATATAATACTGTATGAAGTTAGATACCATTACTCTAAATTTGATTTATGTTTTATATGTTGATAATAATACTACTACTATATTCAATTTATGTTTTAGATAGGTGTGCGGGAGATTTAATTAATAATAAGTACTATTGTTGTTTTTCTTTTTCAGACTATACACTACAAAAATAAAGTTGGGATCTCCGCCAAAGGAATTCACTGTTATAATTGATACGGGAAGTGACCTTTTGTGGGTTAACTGCAATACATGTGATAATTGTCCTCAATCTAGCGGACGTGGGGTAAGAATTTTCAATTTTCTATCATTGCGTTTATAAAGTTATTAGTACTACTTACTTATGCGATGCTTGTTTTGTTACCTTGGGTTCCAAGATTCTGGTTTGGTGTTTAATATTTGTTGCTTGTTGTATTGTGTATTGTCCAGGTTAAGCTCAATTTCTTTGACATGACTAGTTCATCCACAGTTTCCCTAGTTCATTGCTCGAACCCCTTATGTCCTTTCGGCGTTCAAGGCGCGGATGCTCAATGCTCTTCTCCTGCTAACCATAGTCAGTGCAGCTACTTCTACGAGTTCCAAGATGGGAGTGCTACCTCGGGTGTTTATATCACTGATGAAATTTATTTTGACACAATCCCCGAGAAGTCTTCTCCAGCTAGTGTGAACTCATCAGCCACTGTTTTATTTGGGTGAGAAACCATTATGCTTATTTATTTTGGACTATTATAAATATGTGTGTGTACGTCGAAACATATAGAAATTAGACTTGCATAGGCAGGTAAAGGGAGCCTATGCTTGTATAGGGAATTATAGGATTGAAATTCATAGATAATGTTTGGAGTGGGGAGTGTGGGGGCGATAAATTGGTAATGCAGGTTTTATTAAATTGCTGGATTTGCTTATCTTCTCTGGTAGTTTTTCATTCAAACCCATGTTTTTGTTAATACTTATACTTATACTTAATATGGATTTGGGTTTTGAAATAAAACTTTATTGGATGGTTGTTTTGGCAATAGGTGTAGCACCCATCAGTTTGGATCTTTGGCCGTGACAGTAAAAGCATATGATGGAATCATTGGGTTTGGCCCCGGTTCCCTATCCGTTGTATCACAATTGTCACCGCAGGGAATAGTACCGAAAGCTTTCTCTCATTGCTTGAAAGGAGACCGCAATGGAGGAGGCATTCTTGTTCTTGGTGAGATTGTGGAGCCAAGTATTGCTTACAGTCCACTTGTCCCATCGCAGTATGTTCTCTTCTGCTCTGCATTTTTCTTTTTCTTTCCCCACATTGTGAGTCATTTTTCCTTAATATTGCACAATATTGATATAAAGGAACATATAAGGCCTTTTTGAAAGGAGTATATGGAATTGAATTTTTACAATTACATTATTGTCAATTGGCAATCAATGATTATAGAATTTATCAACTTTGCTTTTGGAATTTACTGTTTCAATAATCTAAGGTTAAATGACAGGAAATAGAATTTGATTGCGTGATAGTTAGTTGATCAATCACTGTTTTAAGTCAGCCTCTTATACAAAGCTTATGATTTTTGTGTGGTAAGACAATTTATTCTGGGTGAATTATGTTATATTATATTGTGTTGATTGAATTCCCCTTAGGTTCCTTTATGTTTTCTCTTTCATAAAATTACTTCACATGACACACCTTTAGTGAGTGTGGTTGAATTAACTTGGTAGTGGAAAATCATTTTAAAATTGATTGATTAATTGAATGATATTAGAAATTGAATGTAAAAGATGATATTGTTAAGAATAAGGTTCTTAAAATGCTTCTTATGCTTTTTTGTTCTTATTAGATAGCTCACACTTCTATATGAGATATTTTGTAATATAAATGACCAATCTCTTCATTTTTAATCAAATATCAGACCTCATTACAACTTGAATCTTGAGAGCATTGCCGTCAACGGACAACTTCTCTCAATCAATCCAGTTGTATTTGCAGCATCAAAATCTGGTGAGCGAGGAACAATTGTTGACAGCGGTACGACATTGGCGTATCTTGTTGAAGAAGCCTATGATTCTCTTATCAATGCTGTAAGATTTCTTGTACCTTGCCCAAAACATCATTTGACATATTATTCTCCTTTGCGTTTTCTATATGATGGGGAATTCTACACAGCTAGAAAAAATGAGGATATTTTTTTACTCTTTGGTTTGCTCGTCTTTTATTTTTGTCTATTTCGTGAAATCACCTATCAACATTTTTCCATTGAGTTCATTTGGGTTCTCACATTCTTGTCTTATTTGTTTAGTATTAAGATTGATTGTGTTGGATATATATCAATTTTGAACTATTCATTGATGTAATCGACAATTGTTTTTTGTTTAAAATCTGGAAATGATTTAATGGAGGTTTGTATGCCTTAACAAGATACTTCAACAATTGAACACCATATTGAGGTTTACATCTTTTTTCATGTAATTCTTATTATTAATTTTCTTAAAAGGAGGTTTGCTTATTTCTCTTGTATTTATGAATGATATCGGTCTTAATGTATACTAATGTTCAGTTTTCAAATGGATGTGTAGATTACTGCAGCAGTGTCACAGTTTGCCCATCCCACATTTCCAGAAGGAAGCCCGTGCTATCTGGTCTCAACCAGGTATTGTTACGAAGATCTTTATATTCTTCATATGAAAAGAGGGTGTGTCTTATTAGGATTTCTTAATATCTAACTAAATCTTTGTGTTTGTTACGTATTCAGTTTAGATATTTTTCCTTCAATCAGTTTTAACTTTGCGGGTGGAGCATCCATGGATTTAAAACCAGCACAATACCTTGTGCACTATGATTTAATGGTAAGTATGAAGTATGTTATGATGTTGGTTATATTCTTGCAATTAAGTAAGTTGTTTTTTGGAGTTTTATGTCATTGATGCGCCAATTTGCTTTAACAGAACGCTGCAGCGTGGTGCATAGGTTTCCAGAAAACGGAAAGTGGACCCTCAATATTAGGAGGTTAGATGATGGCAAATTTGAACTGATTATAAACTTTGCAAGAAATTGTGAAAAAAATTAGAATTTTCTCATTTGATTATTGAATGGTAACTTATTTTAATGGTAAAATTTTTTAAAAGATGTCTGTCGTTGCAATTGAAAATTGTCATAAAAGGGAAAACAACTGATTGAGTGTTACAAAGTATGGTTTAAATTCAAATTGATTCCTAATAGATGTTTAAATTTATGTATGTTTTTCATTTGTACAACAATCCAAATTTCCAAAAAGAAGCTAGTATATTATGCTCAAGTTTTATAATCATAAATTAAAATTTCCATGTTTATTTTATGCAAGTATGATGATTATATATTACCAAGTATGATTTTATCTTTTGCAGATCTTGTCTTGAAAGATAAGATAGTTGTTTACGACGTAGCTAATCAACGCATAGGATGGACAAATTATAATTGTAAGTTTACCACTTGATTTTGTTATTTCTTGCAAGTAGTATATGGTCCTTCATTATGTCTTAAACTTAAACTTGAAAGCTATTTTTAGGTTCTAAGCCCGTAAACGTCTCTGTGATCTTGAGCAAGGATAATCCAAAAGCAAGACGGTCAAGTGCCAGCAACTCAAAGATAAGGATTTTCTCTATGTTGTTACATGTAACCATTGTGACACTTTTAATGCACATAATATAATATGTATAGTCACCACATTTGTAATTGTAATTGTAAACATGAGTACTCTAAACCAGTATGATGTATATAATATGCTAGTCTTGTGATTGAACATTGATGAGAATGAAGACAACTAAAAACCAATAAAAAATCTCATTCCAATAGACAGGATCTTAATGATATGACTGCATACTTTAATTTTTTCTTTGGCTGGAAATGGTTATTGATGTTGCTGTTATACTATTCACAAATGGGGTATACTTCTCTTGTCCAATGAAAATGGTGTTCAGACAATTTTATGACATTTAAGTTAGTATTTAATCAATTAATGATTAAATTGCACCCTCCCAATTAAGAAAAAGGAAGTCATCTTTCACATATACCTATCTGTCACATAAAATTGTAACCTTTTGAATTGTCAAAATACTTATCTAGCACATAAAACATATTCTTCAAGTCAATTTTTATTACAAAATCTTGAGAAGGATGACAGCAATGGCGAGACTTTCATCATAAGATTTCATGCAGGGCCACCATATGAAAACATTGTAAGTCTACTGTTCTTGATGGTCTCTGAAGGATCTCTCTTTTTGTTTTTGGTTTCAAAAATTGTAAGTCTACTTATTTATGTTTCTTGACAAGGTTTCCACATTGTAAACAAAGAATGGGCATATTCTCACAAGAAAGGTTTTAAGTGCACATTTGAATGTGGAATTCTATAAGTATACTTCAAATATCAAACGGCGCCGCATATAATTTCAGGCACCGGCTCACTTTCTGTTGAGTTTCTCCAGCAAGCTTGAGGAAGAAGCTTCAAGGCTAGCATTTTGAAGATCAAATTGTATGGGAAGGTGCTGCCACTAGAGTTTCTCTTTAAGATATTTGGAAGAACTAGTGTCACTTCCAGCAAAACTTGTATATTCATTTACATATTACATGAAATTAAAAAGTTGAAAAGAATCAGTGATGCGGTGCAAGAACACAAAATGAAAACAACCATCTTTTTTTTTTTCTTCTTTTAATTGATTATATTTTGGTGGTCCAGTCTGATGAACATTTTCACTCCTAGCAAAGATAAGTCATGTATTAAATATTGAGAACAAATGATCAATTTTTTTACCAATGTTTCAACTTTTTCTCTGTTTCTTATTTGCCAGTCCAAAAACAAGTAAATTTATAGATTCATTCATATCAAAGGTGAACTAAAGGGTATCTGGTAGGGCCTTCGTACTCTCTACTAGGGTGGAGACTATCTTCTCATAATATGTTAACTTAGCACTCTGAATATTAAACCATTGCATTAGCCTTCAACAATCTTTACAGAAGTCCTGCAGAACCCAAAACCATTGAAATTAACTACAGGAGTGCTATAATGCAGGGAAAATAACATTTTTTTTGAAACCATTACTTACCCAAATGGGCTCTTTTTGATGGCAAGCAGTTCAACATCCAACTGCAGTCCAACAGTTGCAAAGGTGAAAATGTATTATTGAATGAAATCCACTTTAATGTCATAACAATCTACAAAACTTTCAAGAATGGTCATTTTTTCTTCTTTCTTTTATGGCTACCTTTTTTAGCTTATTTACTGGTACAACATGTAAGATTTTTTTAAAGAGCTAATGAAAACAATTAATGACATGTCAATATGTTGTTGTTATCTTATTTTTACAATCTCTCCAGGATAGTTAATAAAAAGAAAAATATGACTTTATTTTATCATTTGTTATAAAAAATAGTTTATACATAAGCATTTATATGATAAAAATTTAATGAAATTTTCTTTCTTATTAGACATCTAGAGTTGGAAGGGATAGACTAAAGTGGTAGAATCAGTTAATGTGAACTAACTGAGCCTCCATCACGATATCCAAAAGAGACAAAATCACCTTGCTAACTCAGAAATGGAAAAAGTAATTAAACCTAAGGAATTTGATCAATTAGAGTTGTGGTGGTGGTGTTAATGGAACTCAGAAGTTGTATAGATACATAAGCATATAGTATGGGTTTTGTGGCATAGAGCTAAAATGGTAGCTTTAGTACCAAATTACATTAACTAATGATGTGAGGACCTCATTGGTGTATAAGTACCTCACTAAATGATCTCTCTGTCTTGAGGCATTCCTTTGCTCTCATAGTCCCCGAGACACAACTTACCTAAACTTGTTTTATATTAAAAATAAAAATAAAAAATAAGAAATTAATCATAACAAGGAGATCATAGTAACTCACTTCTATTGTTGCATTTGGAGGGATTTCTTGGACTCCTTTGCTTCCATAGGCAAGTTCAGGAGGTACAATTAACAGCCGCTGCAGAAAAACTGAACTAAATTACTGCTTACAGGATATGATCCAAGTATCCAATTCATAATCTAAACAATTTTTACCCATTTATGCAAAAATATTGGCACAAATGCTACTAGTGTGCTAAAATGCTTGAGTAATTATACATTTATACAACAATTTACTAGACAAAGATGAAGTAAAACAAATCAAAATCTTGAGTAAGATAAATTTCAATTCCATTTACTTATTGTCATGATTTCAATGAAATTTGTAACAAAACACACAGATCTTCTTGCTCATAGAAATCACTTCCCACCTGGCCTCCTACTCGCATGCCCTTGACTCCTAAATCCAAACCTTTTAGGACATTTTCTCTCACAGACTGGCCTACATCAAATCCATAGGGCTGCAATAATTTAAGCATATTCTTATTAATCAATCAACAAGAAAATTTTGCTACAAAAATATACCTTATATACGTTCATACAATTAAACAGATAATTAGTAATACAGAAAATCATAATTTCCTTCATTTGTCAACATAAGCTATAATTGGACTAATTTACAAAACACTCATGTATCCTGATCAATAAGAGAAAGTACCATGAAGTCCTCTAGTTTCAAATATAAATATAAAATGCATTGTTGAGGCTTTATCAGAACAAAACCGGTTAGTCTACTAGTCAACATGCTTTACATAAACACGAATATAATTTTTTTTTTTGTAAGATTCTGTTAACTTAGAACAATCAATTAAAGAATAAGTAGATTTTGGCCGAGTTTCTAGGATTATATCGTTCCTCCTCCAATGCCCATTCCTTGTCTACTAGTCATAAAGGTGATACTTTTCCATTTAGCAACATAGTGAATCTACAATTATGACAATATGATTATTTCTAAATTCTGATATCACTAATAAACTTCATATGCAGATGAAATTCAGTCCACATGCCAGCCTATCATAATCTAAGGGAGAAAATGCTCATCAATCTTCTGCTAGGATGAATAAGGTGCAATTTTGCTTTATTTTCACTATTAAATGAATCATTATAACACAGTTCAACAAAATATTACTTTATCTATTAGGAGACAGCTCAGAGTTTGATCTAGTTTTCATTGGTCCATGTAATTCTTCATGGAAGGCATCAAAATTTCAGTGGATATAACATTGATAACCCATTTTTTTGTAAATTTTTCGGTCTTCAGAACATAATTGTATATGCATAAGTAACACAATATGCATCCATCAATTTCATTGGTGAATACACTAGCAAACTTTGAGTAACATGGGGTTTGTTCATTTCTCCTTTATCATCATTTCTAAATATTTATATATTTATATATTTATATATATTTATCAATATTTAAAGTAGAAAATCAAATACATATATTTATATATATTTATATATATAATAGATTAAATTAAAGTAATTCATTTTCAATTATTTATATTTGATGTATACTTATAATTGTTTGACAATTAATATTTTGTAATCAAAACGTTAATGATTCCTATGTCAATATTAATAATAGTTTGAATGTTTGTAAATTAAAATTCTAATATATCCTATTTAAAATAAAAAATTTCATAATTACTACAAAGATCGATGATTAAAATAATAGGAGTTATTAACTTTAACATTTGAAATTTGAAAAATTTCTACAATATATGCAGATTTGTCTTATGTAGTTTAAAATGATTGAATTTACTAGATACAATTCAATGACACATATCTTTTAAACATGATTAAAATTTACTTGAGTCAAACTTTTTCAACTGCAATTTGTAAGCTACTCAACATATACTACATTGAAGTAAAACTAAGAATATGAGACACACAAAGTAAAGTGACACTTAAAAACAACTAAAGAAGGAAAATAGTTTAGAAAGTGAGGGAAAATAGTTTATAAATTTTTTTCTCTCCTAGAGATTGATCGAAAAAGTGTAAAGAATAAGATAATAGTAGTATAATTAGAGTTTTAAGAGATATATACTCTCTTAATTTAGATAGGTATCTAAATTTCTATTTTATTCACTTAAAAGTGAGATCATTTTGTAAAACAAAAAATAATTGTATATTTTTTTGGTTTTTCTATTTTATTTAAAATTAACAATTGTCCTTTTTTTAATTTTAATGATATATTCAATTTTAGACATTCGTTAATTTTTATTATGTAGAACTTGTTGGGTGGGCTCACTCCCCAAGTGGAACCCACCAATTTTATTAATAGTATTATTATTATTATTATTGAAATAAAAAGAAAAAGAAAAAAAAAGGGTTTTAGTGGACATGGTCCACTTGAAGGTAATAAAAGGAATAACTCAAGTTGTATTGTGACAATAATTCAGCAGTCATGTATTCTAACAATAATAGGAGCTCAACCAAGTCAAAGCACATTGACATTAAGTTCCTAGTTGTTAAAGAGAAGATACAAAGTGGACAGATATCCATAGAACACTTAAGGACAAACTCCATGATTGCAGATCCGCTCACTAAGGGTCTACCACTCAAGGTCTTTCATGAGCATACTGCTCACATGGGTGTGCTACAGTTTGAGGAATCTTGATTTTAGTGGGAGTTTCGTCCATTATGCAATTTATGTTCTATGTTTAATTGCAAAGCACAAATACATTGTATTTGGATTTTCTGATCAGAAATAAAAGTTATGGTATGATCTCATTCGGTAAAGTAGGATCAGTTGAAAATTGACATGCGTTGACCAATTTCATGTAATTTTCATGCTACACTTTTCATAATGGGTCTATGTCATTTAGTTGTGTCAGTACGGGTGATCATTGATGGGTTTAGTTATGCTTATTATGACGAAAGCCTCTTTGGTTCCATGTGCTGATATGATTAATGGACGGGACAATTTGGATTATACTCAAGGTAATTATAATGACATTTTTGACGTCATAAAGTCTAACACACTCCTAAGGATACATGTGTGACCAGTGGGAGATTGTAAGATTTATGGGTCACATATGTAATTAATTAATAAAGTGTGTTAGGGTCATTATATAATTAGCCAACAAACTAGGGGTCAAATAATATATAATAGTTTATGGCTAAAGAGCATAATAGTTATGAAAAATTAATAGTGTAGATACCAGACAGTTTCTAATTCAATGAGGGGCTGAATTGGAAATACTGCAATTTGGGATATAACTAATAATAGTTATATATAGGGGTAATGGTCCCCAAGGCAAACACAACAAGACTATTCAATAACCCTAAAAGAGAAAACTCTCTGGTTCTCTCTATCCCCATCAAGAGAGCAAGGTCTTCAGGGTGTTTTGCTGAGGAAGATCACCCAACCCATTGGCTCTATCATCATCATCCCAGGATTTCATCAATGGCAATTCCCACAGGTACGCTTCCGCCTTTGGTTATTCATCATGTAATTGGCATGGATCGTTGAGCATAATGCTATTTAGAGTTTACCAACAATTGGTACGCTTCCGCCTTTGGTTATTCATCAATGGCAATTCCCACAGGTACGCTTCCGCCTTTGGTTATTCATCAGGTATGCTTCCCACACAATCCCTAAGAACAGAATACAAAAAAGACGAACGATTGCCAGAGAAGAAAAATAAGGGTTTGGTTCTAGTGGTGGTAACAGGTGTGTAGCAAACTTGCTCCGTTTGATCTACAAATTTAGTATGTTATTCCTACCACTGAGTTTGTTACTTTAATTCTCTAAAAGTTACTTTGGCATACCCACTTTAGTGGAAGGTTGTTATAAGGTTGTTATAGGGTTGTTATTGTTGATTGATATTCCCTATTGTTATTAGGAAGACTTCTGGTGTACCCATTAATTATTATAGTGGAAGTTTTGATGGACTAGGTCCCGTGGTTTTTATTCTCTCAATTTGAGGGAAGTTTTCCACGTCAAAATTGTATTTGTCTCATATTTAATTTTCTGCCAATTATTATTGCTCTTGGAATTGTATTTTCTGTTTGGTGATTTATCTGCACAGGTGGGGGAAAAAATATTTCGCATTATTGAGATAGTTATTGCTAATTATCTCTGGTTTTTCCCAACAAAGTGGTATCAGAGCCGGGTTCAGCTTGACGGGGGAGCAAAATTAAAGGAATTGGATCAAGTGGATCAAGTCTAGTGGTCAATGGGTCAATACTTGGATCAAATGGATCAAGTCTAGTGGTGGGGACTCATAATTGAGGGGGAGATTGTTGGGTATTCAATTATGAGTCTTTAGTCTCACATTGACCAAGAATGGTGGCTGTATTGGATATATAAGGAGAATGACCCATACACCTAATGCCTTAAGGTTTTGGGTTGATATGTGGTGTCTAAAATCTCTTATAAATCCTTGTTTAGCCCATTCCGAATGTTGTGCTCCTCCGGACTCCCCAACAGTTTAGAAGGTGAGGGAAAAAATATTGATGTATAAATATACCTTATCATAGCATTGGAAAGCACCAATTCCTGAAAATTTTCATGTGTCATTTTCCTCTGAGTATGATGGGTAGCAAAGTTCGCCGGTTGGTCCCATTCCAACTTGGATTTCCTAGATAATGGCAGTGGTATGATTGTGGAAATTTTTTGTTGCAATGAACAAACCTATTTCAGGTGCCATTTTGCTCTGGGTATGATGGGTAGCAAAGTTTGCCGATTGGTCCCATCCCAACTTGGATTTCCTAGATAGTGGCAGTGGTATAATTGTGGAAATTTTTTGTTGCAACGAACAAACTTATTCCATGTGCCATTTTGCTCTGGGTAGCAAAGTTCGTCGGCTGGTCCCATCCCAACTTGGATAGTGGTCGTGATATAATTTCATGAAAGAAACTATACATAGCATTAAGTCACTATAAGCCAGATTGCATATAACATAATTGAATTTATGACACCAAAATCAAAAAAGAACAAAGAAAATGATTTTTTTTTTGCAACGAACAAACCTATTAGGGTATCTTTTGGAGTAGAGTCGACGATTTCAAAGAATTACTACGTAGTAACAATTGATTTTGCAGCAGATGATTTTGCAGCAGATGATTTTGCGCGGATGGTGAATGACTGAGGCATACACAAGAGGGAAGAAAAAACTGTTGTAGGAAGTCATTAAAAAATTTATGGAATAGAGAGATTAAAAGAGGGAAATATTATTTAGAAACTAAGTGAAAAAAATTGACACACCCGTGTCATTATTTTTTTGTTTAAAAAATAATAATAATAATTAATTAATAATAATAAATAAAAAACAAAATCACTCCACTCATTCTCTCTTTTTCCATCTCACTCCCTCACTCCTTCATTTTCTCACTTCTTCTCTCTCTCCTTCTCCCTCTCCCTCTCGGCTACCACATTCTTCCCACCCCCATTTTCATTTTTTTTCTTTTCTTTCATTCTTCTTCTTATTCCTCTCATTTAAAACCACAATGAACCCAGGAGAGGAGTATACATTCCCTAAGCAAGCTTCCTCTTAATTTCCCAAGTTCTTGGGTAAAATTTTTGGGTTAGGGTTTGTGTACTAAGGAAGGAAAAGGGGTACCCATCTCTTGAGAGCTGTTGATTGAGACTCATTGAGGTAAATGCCCAACTCTAATCCTAGTATAAATTCATAGAAAATGTAGCTTTGTTTAAAAACCTTATTTTATGCTCAGAGTAGATTTAGATGATTTTTAGGGTTTTCTAGAGTTAGTTAAATTTTAGAATAGATTTTTCTAAAGGCTTGGAAATATTCTTGGTACCCAGATTTGTCCGCTGAGATCCTGCCGGCTACTCTGAGAGTTGTTAGAGAGCAAAGTTAGACGATTCTCCATAGCTGTGAGTTGACGACGATCATCGTCATATATTTTTATATTGCTATTATTATTATTTTACTTGTTTTCTATATTAAAGTATTTATTGAAAAATTTGGGAAACACAACCTTTGAATTTTGTCTCGATTTCGTCAATTATTTAATTTAACGGTCATTGTTATATAATATGTTATTATTTTGATTTACGTATGAGCTACAATATTTAAATTTTGAATTGTTATGCGATTAAGTATGTTTTTCATGATTTACGATGAAATGATTTTAATACGTGTTTTGAGAAATCGGTGTTATAATTATTAAATCGTTAACTGCGTTAGGTGCACCTAGTTACCACGTGTCGATTAGGGAGAGTTAACCGTTAGATGGAGCCGCCCCTACGAGAGAGGTCATCCGTAGGAGGAGTGGGCTATCAACGTGATGTAGCTCCCTAATTGATATGTGATGATGCGTTGCGGGATTGAGAGGAGAGGGCCATCCGTTAGATGGAGCCGCCCCTAAGGGAAAGACCACCTTAGGAGGAGAGGGCTATCAATGAGATAAAGCCGCCTCTTGGTTCTAAAAATTTGTATTGTTACTTGTTTGATTTTTATGATGATTTTAAGGTTGTTCATTTTGATTTCGTATTGTTATTCACTAGGTTTTTTAATATTTTTGTCAAGCGATTTAACAAGTATTCGTGCCTTTTGTGTTTCCCTTCTAATTGATGGTGGTTGTTGTCTCCTCACTAAGTCTTTGTGACTTACCCCTTTATGTTGCTTATCTTTTTCAGATTCGCAGGCAGCTGAGTAGAATCTGTTATTTGATTCAAGTCTCAATATTTCTTTTGGTAGGCCTATTTGATCGAGGACCATTTTTGTAACAGTTGTTGAGTCTATGTAATTGCAGCTATTTTGGAGTTTAGAAAGTCTATTTATTTTTTTTGGGAAGTGTATTAAGCAATTTAATTATGTTATCTGAATTATGACTGGATTGAAAACTGAACAGGGATTTTACAAAATTTGGAAATGTTGAAGTTACAGAGGATACTCTGTCGAAATTTCGAGAAAAAACATATATATATTTTTAAATGTTTAAAAAGCGATTTAGTTGTTTAAATTGTTAAGTTAGTTGATAGGCTTGCCAGGCTAGGAGTATAGCTTGTGCGCAGGTCACGCCATTTAAATTTCGGGTCGTGACAAAAATGAGGTGAAACATAAAAATAAAAGAGAACTTTGTACACATCAGTTTTTTTTCTTTGTTGAGGTGGGATATGTTTGCAATGTATTATAATATTCATTCGTAAGTGATAATTTGTTAATCTAAAATATTGAAATAATTTATTGGTGTGTCTTGGAATTGTTCAAATAATTATTTGACACGATCAAAAAACTTCAATGGTGGTTCAAATAATTATTATTGAATGTTTAAGACATAGAAAGTTTCAAGTCAATAATAAAATAGCTAAAAGTTCTTCATTTCGAAATATTTAATATTATTCTTTTTTTTGTGTTTCATTTATGCTTTGTATTTTTTTAATTATAATAAGAAAAAATATTATGAGAGACACATTCATAGGAAAAAAAACTCATTTTTTATACAATAATATTGATATATGATATTGAACAATAATTGACAATAAAAAAAATAATATTATTAAAGTATCTGTAAATTAAGAGTGTCTCGCACATAATCTGACATAGATCTTGATGTGTGTATGTAGTCAAACTTGCATTGTAATGATTTGAAGATATTGGATGATTTGTATTTTTTGTATGAGTTATTGAAATGAAAGTTTTGATAAGTAATTAGAGCTTTTTAAGTGTATTGATAAGTCATTGAGTGATAAGTTAAATATGAAATTATATAATGTATGAAATAATTGTACCTAGGCAAGTGAAAAAGTTTACATTATATATTGAAGAAACAAAATATAATAGAATAGAAGATGAATTTGAAATGTGCCACATCAGAATTTTGGTGAGTTGACAAATATTGGAGGATGTGGCATAAATGAAGAATTTTGGGGGTTTTATTTTAATTATTATTATAATAATAATAACTAGATAAAAATAGGGAAAAAAACTCATTTCCTATACAATAATATTGATATATGTTCTTAAATAATAATTGACAATGGAAAAATAATATAATTGAAGTATATGTGAACTAAGAGTGTGTCACACATAATATGACATAGATCTTGATGTGTGTATGTAGTCGAACTTGCATTGTGATGATTTGAAGATATTGGATTATTTGTATTTTTTGTATGTGTTATTGAAATGAAAGTTTTGACGAATAATTAGAGTTTTTTTTAAGTGTATTGATGAGTCATTGAGTGATAAGTTAAATGTGAAATTATATAATGTATGAAATAATTGTACTTGAGCAAGTGAAAAGGTTTGCATTATATATTGAAGAAACAAAATATAATGGAATAGAAGATGAATTTGGAATGTGCCACATTAGAATTTTGCGGTTGTGTTTTAATTATTATAATAACTAGATAAACATAGGGAAAAAAATTCATCTTCTATACGATAATATTGATATATGATCTTGAACAATAATTGATAATAGAAAAATGATATTATTGAGTTATCTGTGAACTAAGAGTGTGTCACACATAATCTAACATAGATCTTGATGTGTGTATGTAGTCGAACTTGCATTATGATGATTTAAAAATATCAGATTATTTGTATTTTTTGTATGAGTTATTGAAATGAAAATTTTGATAAGTAATTAGAGTTTTTTAAGTCTATGAGTCATTGAGTGATAAGTTAAATATGAAATTATATAATATATGAAATAATTGCAATTGAACAAGTGAAAAAGTTTACATTATATATTGAAGAAACAAAATATAATGGAATAGAAGATGAATTTGACATGTGTCACATCCGAATTTTGATGAGTTGGCGAATGTTGGAGGATGTGGCATAAATGAAGAATTTTGGGGGTTATGTTTTAATTATTGTAACTAGATACAATTCAGGAGAGTTTATGTAATTAAAGATAAATATATTTTTGAATAATTATATATAAGTTAGTTTTGCTTTAGTACAAAAAGAAAAAAAAAAAGTAAAACATTGTTGACTAATACAATTCATGTAAAATATATTTAAATGTCGAATTGGTTTATTCAAACTTTTTGATTTCATTGAAGTGGTTCTTCTAATAATATATTTGTTAAATAGTTATGTATTTCTTTATTTTTAAAGTTATACATATATTTGTTAAGACATAGATTTTGAATAATTATATATAAGTTAGGTTTGCTTTAGTACAAAAGAAAAAGTAAAACATTGTTGACTAATACAATTCATACCAAATATATTTAAATGTGGAATTGATTTATTGCTTTTTGATTTCATTGAAATGGTTCTTCTTAAATAGTTATGTATTTCTTTATTGTTAAAGTTATACATTTAGCTACAATATTTCTTCATTGTAAATAATCTATTATCTATTATCTATTATAATAATTAAAACAAAACCCCAAAAATTCTTCAACTATGCCGCATCATGTCAACTCACCACTATTCTGATATAGCACATTCCAAATTCATCTTCTATTCCATTATGTTTTCTTTCTTCGATATATAATAGAAACCTTTTCACTCGTCAAGTACAATTATTTCATATAATATATAATTTCATCTTTAATTTATCACTCAATGACTTATTAAATTCAACTACATACACACATCAAGATCTATGTCTGATTATGTGTGACACACTCTTAATTCACATATACTTCAATGATATTATTTTTCTATTGTGAATTATTGTTCAATATCATATATCAATATTATTGCATAGGAAATGAGTTTTTTCCTATGTTGAACGTGTCTCCCATAATATTTTTTCTTTTTCAAGGCACACACGAATGCATTGTTTTAATATTTTGTATTAACAAACTATCACTCACGAATGAATATTATAATATATCAGAAAACACACAATATTATTTAGTGCATGCTTAGATCGACAGTGAGATTGACAAAATTAAGATAAACATATAAAATTGAAAATGTGAAAAAATACATAAATTTATAAATCTAATGTTTCAAAACTAATACAGTTAAAAATAAAATTATATAATGTATGAAATAATTGTACTTGGATGAGTTAACTATTTACGTTATATATTGAGAGGTGACTTTCATTAGAAGATCCCTAAAAATTTAGTCAAACATTTTATGCTTCTTAGTCAAAGATTGTATGCTTGTCAATTTTGTAATAAATGATCAAGTTTGTTTTAGACTTAAAATATTTGTTGGTAATTTCTACATAAATAATAAATGTGTAGAACTAAAGAAAAATAGTTGTTTACAATATAGTGGATGTCATTGTTGGAAAAACTGTGTTGTGCTTGAAGAAAATCAACTTTCTTGAGATTATGCATGAGATGTTGATGTTGATGATTCTCCGGTCTTCTCGTGAAGCAATGGTATAGCGCATGACCTCTCAACATTTGACATTTGATACTCATTGTCATCTTCAAATCTATCAACACTATGCACAAATATTCCTACAAGATTATATGCATACAGCATACACATTAATCACAATAAATATTAATAAAAATAATTTCCATCTTTTCAATGTATTACGCATTTATCAAAATAAGCTGATTTTCATGCCACCAAATAACATCCATCATAGTTTCAACAAAATGCCATAACTTGTTTTTGTTTTATTTTGACAAAACAATTGAGCTTGTTTTTGTTTCATTGATGGTGAGTAAGCATGTAAAAGGGTTATATTTCAATATAACAATTAAACACAGATATCATTCTCACATAAATGGAAAGTACCTGAGTGGCAAAAACAAAAAGTTCACCAATAGCGAAAAGAGCAAGAAAGCCATTCACATTTCTGCATAAAAAGGCGCCAAAACAAAA
Organism: Cicer pinnatifidum; assembly: GCA_037974775.1. Lineage (NCBI taxonomy): Eukaryota > Viridiplantae > Streptophyta > Magnoliopsida > Fabales > Fabaceae > Cicer > Cicer pinnatifidum. Next base: position 1,481,639 of record JBBPBR010000001.1, read on the forward strand.
CGCTGCACCAATAAATGTTGTCACTGAGAGAAGCTGCAAAGAATAGTGTTTAGTATGCATAGAAATGGCCAGGTAAAGGTAGATGGCAATGCATCAAACAGATAATAATAGTGTACCAATAAACATAATAAAAAGGTATCAAAAGTGATACTCGAACCTGTCTCTAATTTGAATACCAACCTTAAATGCATTTGATAAGGTGTTATTCATAAAATCCAGAATAAAGCCTCCAGCTAATGTGCCTACTATTCCACATACAATTGTAATTCCTCCAAATATCAAATCTGAGTCAGTCTACCAAAATAAACCAACTTTAATATTACAACAACATATTTTTTATGCAAGAATCAAGATATATAAGAATGACAGCTATGATAGTAAAGGTGTATGTATGCATATAAGGGATCATTGAATGAAGCAAAATCTCACCATGTGATAAATATTATAGCCAGCTTTGGGACCCCAATATGAGTAAGCACCTATGACAAAGTTGTATGCTATGTAACCTACAAATAGATATTTAAATCATGGAATTAAATAAAGAGAAGTGGTAAAATATGATTGCTGAAAATGGAATACATATAGGATATTAAGATATAAAGTTTGCAGGGAAGTAAGCTACACACAAAGCAGCTTTCTGACACAAATTTATTGACAAAATAAAGAAAAACAGTTGATGCAAACAATAGGTTAGTGGGAGTGAGAAGTACCTAGGACATTGATAACATAAACCTTATCAAGAAGGAGGGCTTTCATATCAGTCAAAAATCTTGAGAACTGATCAAACATTTTTGTTGCAGATTTAGACCTAAAATAAGAATGAATCAGATAGAATTTTGAATGCATCAGCCACTAAATGATAGATGTCAGACGTTAAAAGATACAAAAAAACAATAATTGGAAAAAATAGTTATTTCAGAAGGTATGTGTTCTAACTTGGATTGGTCATTTGAGCTTTTATCTCCAAACTTTTCCTTTAAGGACAGTGACTCATCTCTGCTATTGGAAGCGTTTCTGACTTTGAATCAAACAAGTGAAATTTGTTAATGCTAATAAAAAGTTTCAGTTAATTGCAACATATTAGGCGATAAACAAGTACCTTGAACTCTTGATGCATCTGTGTCAGGTACTTGTTCCTTCATCAAATCGGCAGGAACAAAACCTGAATCCAAAAGTATTTTACAAATGGAAAACAATAATAAAGGTTTACTATAAACCAATGCAAGAAAAATGTGCACCTTTCAACTGTAAAGGCTTCATTAAAAATCCCGAAATAGCAAATGGAAGCATCAATATAGACTCTACCCAGAATGCATAGCGCCAACCAAAATAACTTCCAACCTGTTAAAGAACACAGGATAAATCAGAAAGGTTGATTTATTAATTTATCTATCTTCAAAAGAAGTAAAACACTCAAATTGATTATTTTTCAGTACATGGATATCTTAGAGGATTACCACACTTGTTATAAAATATTTTCTTTTTGTAAAAGCCAATGTTTTGTTTCTATAATAGGAAGCCAGGTAAAGACTTACCAAACCACCATAGACATAGCCAAGTGCATATCCCGACGGTATACACATGTAAAATATTGCGAGCCATGCTGTTTTCTGATATACACATTAGTATGAGGTAAATATTTCCACCAGAAATAAAAAAAGATCACCAAGCAATACATTGAAATGTTGAAACAAAGCAAACATGGCACATGCCATGCTGATCAAGAGATTAGTAGTAATATTCTTATATGTTAGTTTGATTATTGCACAGCACTATAGTATATTATTTCATGTCATTTTTGTGATCACTCTGCCCAAGAGCTTAGCCATAGTTCCAATTTATATTATAGTTGGTAAGAAAGCAAAATATATGTTTCACAATAAGCTGAGTCCATCTTGCCAAATTAACAAAGCAGAAGAAGATTACCAAAATGGATTTTGGTTAAATCATAAAAGTGCATAGCCAAAGACAAATAATACAACCAAAAGAATAACAGTATGAGCTTTTAATGTGTCGTTGAAAAAGTCAAACATTTGTAAAAATTGTGAATATTGTGTAACTGTGATTAGTGTAGTGCCTTAGTTATATAACCAGAGGTAGTTCCATATAATGTGTTGTTGGCTTCCTGGTGGCTACAGATTGATTAATTCAGCTGAATTGATTAAATTTGTGGTTCCTTCATACTAGCTAGTTCTTAAGTTCCATAAGGAATCTTGTAACATTTTGTTGATTATTATGCAGAGTCAAAGACTTGAAGAACAAGCAGAAGATAAGTTTCCAAATAGGCTAGATATGGATGGAATCAAAGACTTGAAATGAAGAATGCTACAATCGTTAAAGGTACTACAACATAAAGGTACTAATTATAATAGAAAATCCAAGGGTATTGATGCTACCATAAATTATAAATATTCAAAAGAAAAAAATATATTATTATCCAACTAAAGTTTTCACCTCCCAAAAACAACCATAGTAAAAGCTCCTAAATAGATATACATATACATTTCAAAAGATTAAAACAATTGACTCAAATTTTAGGGACCTTATAAAAAGTCACCTCCCAAAAATAAAGCAACGCCACTTATAGAAGTAAGCACACGGTATTCTTTAGTAAAAGGCGAAAGAATAGTTCGCTTTGTGCTTGCTTCATGGCTCCACAATTTGTTTGGAGACTATCCTTAAATTCTTATATTGTAGCTATAAATGGAACTTTATTATATTAAGCAATGTGGGACTTCATGGTTTTCTTAAGTTGAATACACATTACACCACACATCACTAAAACTTTATTTTTATTATTTGTTTTTCTTTTTTGACTCGAGCATTGATGTTATTGAATGAATATCGAAGAATATGAAGCTCAAAAGTCTCAAGAGCTTATATTTTTCTAATAATGCAGATACTAAAAAAATACTTAATTGTTAATTGAAATTTGCAAATAAATTTTCAATAAATTATCATATCCTTTTATTGGGGTATCACAAAATTTATTGTATAAAATTATTGTTTTATATTTTATTTCCACTTTTTTAGAACATTGCATATTTTTCTCCGGTTTCCCCATTCTCAACCACAACTATATACAGATTAACTTGTTTGCAGTTTTAATTATAATGAGATATTTCTTTAGTAAAAGGCGAAAGAATAGTTCGCTTTGTGCTTGCTTCATGGCTCCACAATTTATTTGGAGACTATCCTTAAATTCTTATATTGTAGCTATAAATGGAACTTTATTCTATTAAGCAATGTGGGACTTCATGGTTTTCTTAAGTTGAATACACATTACACCACACACCACTAAAGCTCTATTGTTATTATTATTTGTTTTTCTTTTTTGACAGAGCATTGATGTTATTGAATGAATATCGAAGAATATGAAGCTCAAAAGTCTCAAGAGCTTATATTTTTCTAATAATGCAGATACTAAAAAAATACTTAATTGTTAACTGAAATTTGCAGACAAAATTTCTATAAATTATTATATCCTTTTATTGAGGTGTCACAAAATTTATTGTATGAAATTATTGTTTTATATTTTATTTCCACTTTTTTAGAACATTGCATATTTTTCTCAGGTTTCATCATTCTCAACCACAACTATATACAAATTAACTTGTTTGCAGTTCTAATTATAATGAGATAATCTTTTGGAAATAGAAGTTCAGCAAATGATAGATAATCCAAGACATCAAAATTGACTCATAATTTAGGGACCTTATAAAAAGTCACCTCCCAAAAATAAAGCAACGCCACTTATAGAAGTAAGCACACAGTATTCTTTAGTAAAAGGCGAAAGAATAGTTCGCTTTGTGCTTGCTTCATGGCTCCACAATTTGTTTGGAGACTATCCTTAAATTCTTATATTGTAGCTATAAATGGAACTTTATTATATTAAGCAATGTGGGACTTCATGGTTTTCTTAAGTTGAATACACATTACACCACACATCACTAAAACTTTATTGTTATTATTTGTTTTTCTTTTTTGACTCGAGCATTGATGTTATTGAATGAATATTGAAGAATATGAATTAATTAAAAACTATAATTAGTTGGTCTAGATTTTCTACTGCAGAAATGAGATTTGCTACTGCAGAAATGTTATGCATATGCCACCAACTTATGAGACACGTGAAATATGAATGAAAGAAAAAAAAAAAAAAACTTAAAGAATCGTTTCTGTAATTTTGACTGCAAAATTGTTAATTCAAATAATTGGAATTAAGATCCATTATTTCTTGGTTTAGAGACCAAATATTTTGCATATTTTATGTAGACAACATATTTATGTTGCATTATTTATCCTCTATTTTGGCAATGATTTTTTTTCTTTAATTTATTAATCACATTTCTTGATAACAATTCATATTTTATTTCCTTCTAATGAAGCTTACTTATATCTATGAAACATAATGTTTTCTTCAAACAAGAAGAAAAGCTCTAGCTTTCTAATATTTGTAACAGCAACAAGTTAAAACATCATTTTCCTTTGGACGACAATACCAGTCCACATAGCCTTTAAGAGTGCAAAATGCTTGACAATCGCGGATTTTGGCACAACTGGCAAAGCAGTCCTCTAGAAGTACAACTCTAGCCATACCTATTGATTGAGAAGACTAATATTAGTGTTATAAATATATAATATGCATAAGACAAGTAATATATGGAAGATTCAAATTTTATTATCCAAATTGTGTATATACCTATTGAGAATAGAAGAACTACAACCAAAGCTGCCATAACAAACTTCTGTTTACTCATCATTGTTTTTAATTTCTTCTTCTTCTTCAATGATCCTCTATAAATCAGTAAGTATTTTGTCCACACTTGTGTATGTATGTATATAATAAGTCTTGTCCAAAAAATATATTGAATAATATCATATGGATGTTTACTTTAATTTAATTAAATGATGTGAAAACAAGATTTACACTATTTTAATAGAAATTATATTATTTATTTTAAAGTCAAAGTCAAAGTCTCCATTAAAAGAAAATCAAGTTTTCTGATAAAGACTACACTATGTTACTTTAATATTTTAATATTTTATATACTTACATTAATTATGTCATTTGTGTTGAATTACACCATGCTTTTTTTTTTTCGTTCGTTATAATAATAATAGAATAATTTGAATGAGAGGGAAAAAAAATAGATAACAAGTCCAACAAATGATGCATCAAACCAAAAGTTCATTCAAGTTTATGTACCCAAAAAAAGTTAATTCAAGTTAAAAGAATGCATCATTCTAAGGATTTTTATTATAATATTATTTTTTTAAAAAAAAATTATCGTACTTTAAAATAATGCATTTTGACAATCACATTGCCGGAGAGCCACAAACTTAGGGAAAATTTTGTACAATAGAAGGTGGTATCCATAGGATTCGACTATGTACCGGGTGTTATTATAATTAGAAAATTGTTTATTTAATAAAATAACAATAATAATAATATTTTAAAAAATAAAATATTATTAATAAACTAAAATAAAATTTATTAAATTAAAGAAACAAAATGTAGTTGACTAGATGTGTCAAACAAATAATGTGTTATATTATTTTAACAACTCTCCTATTTTGTAGATAAATTTAAATTATTTTAACAATTATCTTCTATTTTGCAGATAATTAATAACTTAATTATATTTTATTAACGATTTTCTTCTATTTTTTTTCAAATCAAATAAATAAAAATTATTATAATAAAAATAATTATAAAGTAAATTATATTATAAATTTCAAAGTAATATAAAAGTATGACCAATTGAGTATTTTATATATTATTAATTTCAGATACCCTCAAAGTAAAAATTGAAATGGCATAATATAATTTAATGTATTTCATGTATTAAAATTTGTTTAGTGGATAAAATTTTGCTTGAAGCAATGATAGAATTTGGTTAGCTCAAATAATTTTACTAAGAGAAATTGGTGGGAATATGTTAAGGTGAACCATTTAATGGGCTAGTGTTAACCTAGAAACTATAAATATTTTATCTTTTCTACCATTTTTCACTCATAATTTTTCTATCCCATTAGTCAAACTTTGTCATAATTCCAAGCTATACACCTCTCATCCAAAATTCATCGTTTTTAAGATCTATTTTTTTAAATTTCGAATAAGAGTCAACTCTACTATTGTATGACATTATAAAAATACGACACTTCATTGAAATTTTAATTAATTTAATAAAAAAATAAATGATAAAATTGTAACGACAAATTATATAATTACTGAAAATAGTGAAAATTAAATAACATAGAATTCAAAATTTCACATTTTTACCAATAAATAAATACTGTAGAGAGTTTTTTTTTTTTTAACCTTACTTTGAAATGAACAAACCAGCCTAATTTTTTCATATATGGTACTTGGTTTGGTTGCTATAGTTGTAAAGGTAGGGAGGGTTTGACTTTCTGAATTATGATTTTGGGTTAGGCATAATGGTCCTATGGTCCTTTTCATTTATATTTTGTGAAACTTTAAGTAATTTTTATAATTTGGAATATGTTTTTTTTATCGTAATTTTTATTTGATTGGCTTACTGGAAAAAAAAAGTTTATATATGGGATTATGATTTGAATGTAATCTCATAAAAGTTTAGTTTGCAAGTTTTCTATTTCTCATGGTCACGTTTATATTGCACAATATAAGTTTTGTGTACCAATATACAAATGGTGAAAATTAATATGAAGTACTTCATTGTCATGTTGATTATGTACGACAGTCACAGTAAATTTTATAATAATATCAAAGAGGTTATTTAAATAAGATAAGAGTGATTTTATAATAATATCAAAGAGATTATTTAAAATAAGATAAGAGATTTAGATAATGACAATGATGTAAGATATAAAATAATAGATAACTAGATTATGGTCCGCACGTTGCACATATATTAATTAATTTTATATGTAAGTAATATTTTATATATTATAAATATAGTTATTTTATAATATTACTTTAATAATTTATAATAATTGAATATGATTAGAAAAATTAAATTGAGAGAAAATTATGTTTATCACAATCATTTAATTTTTAAAATATTTTATAAAATCCGTATGATAATTTATTATATAGGATAATTTTTTGACTCATTGTTAATTTATTTTTCAACATATAATGGTACTTGCGTTTATTTGGATGAAATAAAATGTAA
>JBBPBR010000001.1:1493150-1504653 GCA_037974775.1 Cicer pinnatifidum
TTCAGGACACGCATAGATGTTATAAATTTAGAAAAGTAAAAATATTATAAAAAATTCATATTATAATCTAGTTTTGAATTTTTCATATATTAAAATAAGGAATACTGCAATACATTCAACTGTCTTTTGAAAATTTGATTATTGAAGTATCAAATAAAATAGCTAGAGAACTATGATAACTTCATAAAATAAGCTTTGATAGGCTATATATGCAAAAGTGTATAAACACAAGAATAGTTCACCTTGTTCTTACTTAGTGGCTCTATAAATTAATAGTAAACTAGTCTTAACTACTTATATTGTAGCTTTAGCTGAAACTTCATTCCATTAAGCAACTTGGAACTTGATGGGTTTCATAAGTTTATATATATACATACCCACCACTAAAACATTGGTGACTTGGTGTTATTTTTTTTTTACTCAAGCATTGGTGTCATTGAATGAAAATCAAGGAATATGAAGCTCACAACACAAGTCTCAGCTTATATTTTTCTAATATTGCAGATACTCTCAAAAACGAAAGTCATCGAAAAAGACTTAAATATTAATTGAAATATACAGAACTTATTCTGATGTCACAAAACTATATACAGCTATATAAGGTATTTTGTCTATTTTTCTCAGTTCTCCCCTTTCACCAATCTCAACAACAATACAGATTGACTTCACTTGTTTGGTTGCCGTTCTATTTGTGATATATTGAGATATTTTTGAAATGGAATGCATCAATTCTCTAGATGTTGTTTTATTTCGTGGTCTGCAAACGGTGGATGTTCCCATGTTTGTGAATTTAAGTCAGGATTGCAGTGTAGTCAGGATTGAAGCATTAGCATGAACGACTGATACTCAGCCAATGCATTTACACTTAGCCAAGCTATAGTTCCAATTTATATTATAGCTGGTAAGAAAGCAAAATATATGTTTCACAATAAGCTGAGTCCATCTTGCCAAATTAACAAAGCAGAAGAAGATTACCAAAATGGATTTTGGTTAAATCATAAAAGTGCATAGCCAAAGACAAATAATACAACCAAAAGAATAACAGTATGAGCTTTTAATTTGTCATTGAAAAAGTCAAACATTTGTAAAAATTGTGAATAATGTGTAACTGTGTTTAGTGTAGTGCCTTAGTTATATAACCAGAGGTAGTTCCATATAATGTATTGTTGGCTTCCTGGTGGCTACAGATTGATTAATTCAGCTGAATTGATTAAATTTGTGGTTCCTTCATACTAGCTAGTTCTTAAGTTCCATAAGGAATCTTGTAACATTTTGTTGATTATTATACAGAGTCAAAGACTTGAAGAACAAGCAAAAGATAAGTTTCCAAATAGGCTAGATATGGATGGAATCAAAGACTTGAAATGAAGAATGCTACAATCGTTAAAGGTACTACAGCATAAAGGTACTAATTATAATAGAACATCGAAGGGAATTGATGCTACAATAAATTATAAATATTCAAAATCATCTTCTGCCTCAGTCATTCACCATCCGTGCAAAATCATCTTCTGCAAAATCAATTGTTACTCCGCATTAATTCTTTGAAATCGTCGACTCTACTCCAAAAGATATCCTAATAGGTTTGTTTGTTGAAACAAAAAAATTCCTTTTCTTTGTCCTTTTCTGATTTTGTTGCCATAAATTCAATTATGTTCTATGCAATCTGGCTTATAGTGACTTAATTCTATGTATAGTTTCTTTCATGAAATTATATCACGACCACTATCCATCATACCCAAAGCAAAATGGCACATGGAATAAGTTTGTTCGTTGCAATAAAAAATTTCCACAATTATACCACTGCCACTATCCAGGAAATTCAAGTTGGGATGGGACCAACCGGCGAATTTGCTACCCATCATACCCAGAGCAAAATGGCACATGGAATAGGTTTGTTCGTTGCAACAAAAAATTTCCACAATCATACCACTGCAACTATCTAGGAAATCCAAGTTGGAATGGGACCAACCGGCAAACTTTGCTACCCATCATACCCAGAGGAAAATGGCACATGAAAATTTTCAGGAATTAGTGCTTTCCAATGCTATGATAAGGTATATTTTTTCCATCAATATTTTTACTTCAATGTAGTATATATTGAGTAGCTTACAAATTGCAGTTGAAAAAGTTTGACTCAAGTAAATTTTAATCATGTTTAAAAGGTATGTGTCATTGAATTGTATCAAGTAAATTCGATCATTTTAAACTACATAACAAATCTGCATGTATTGTGGAAATTTTTTAAATTTCAAATGTTAAAGTTAAAGTTAATAACTCCGATCATTTTAATCATCGATTTTTGTAGTAATTATGAAATTTTTTATTTTAAATCGGATATATTAGAATTTTAATTTACAAACATTCAAACTATTATTAATACTGATAGAGGAATCATTAACGTTTTGATTACAAAATATTAATTGTCAAACAATTATAAGTATACACCAAATATAAATAATTGAAAATGAATTACTTTAATTTAATCTATTATATATATATATATATATATATAAATATGTATTTAATTTTCTACTTTAAATATTGATAAATATATATAAATATATAAATATATAAATATTTAGAAATGATGATAAAGGAGAAATGAACAAACCCCATGTTACTCAAAGTTTGCTAGTGTATTCACCAATGAAATTGATGGATGCATATTGTGTTACTTATGCATATACAATTATGTTCTGAAGACTGAAAAATTTACAAAAAAAATGGGTTATCAATGTTATATCCACTGAAATTTTGATGCCTTCCATGAAGAATTACATAGACCAATGAAAACTAGATCAAACTCTGAGCTGTCTCCTAATAGATAAAGTAATATTTTGTTGAACTATGTTATAATGATTCATTTAATAGTGAAAATAAAGCAAAATTGCACCTTATTCATCCTAGCAGAAGATTGATGAGCATTTTCTCCCTTAGATTGACATGTGGACTGAATTTCATCTGCATATGAAGTTTATTAGTGATATCAGAATTTAGAAATAATCATATTGTCATAATTGTAGATTCACTATGTTGCTAAATGGAAAAGTATCACCTTTATGACTAGTAGACAAGGAATGGGCATTGGAGGAGGAACGATATGATCCTAGAAACTCGACCAAAATCTACTTATTCTTTAATTGATTGTTCTAAGTTAACATAATCTTACAAAAAAAATTATATTCGTGTTTATGTAAAGCATGTTGACTAGTAGACTAACCGGTTTTGATCTGATAAAGCCTCAACAATGCATTTTATATTTATATTTGAAACTAGAGGACTTCATGGACTTCATGGTACTTTCTCTTATTGATCATGATACATGAGTGTTTTGTAAATTAGTCCAATTATAGCTTATGTTGACAAATGAAGGAAATTATGATTTTCTGTATTACTAATTATCTGTTTAATTGTATGAACGTATATAAGGTATATTTTTGTAGCAAAATTTTCTTGTTGATTGATTAATAAGAATATGCTTAAATTATTGCAGCCCTATGGATTTGATGTAGGCCAGTCTGTGAGAGAAAATGTCCTAAAAGGTTTGGATTTAGGAGTCAAGGGCATGCGAGTAGGAGGCCAGGTGGGAAGTGATTTCTATGAGCAAGAAGATCTGTGTGTTTTGTTACAAATTTCATTGAAATCATGACAATAAGTAAATGGAATTGAAATTTATCTTACTCAAGATTTTGATTTGTTTTACTTCATCTTTGTCTAGTAAATTGTTGTATAAATGTATAATTACTCAAGCATTTTAGCACACTAGTAGCATTTGTGCCAATATTTTTGCATAAATGGGTAAAAATTGTTTAGATTATGAATTGGATACTTGGATCATATGCTGTAAGCAGTAATTTAGTTCAGTTTTTCTGCAGCGGCTGTTAATTGTACCTCCTGAACTTGCCTATGGAAGCAAAGGAGTCCAAGAAATCCCTCCAAATGCAACAATAGAAGTGAGTTACTATGATCTCCTTGTTATGATTAATTTCTTATTTTTATTTTTATTTTTAATATAAAACAAGTTTAGGTAAGTTGTGTCTCGGGGACTATGAGAGCAAAGGAATGCCTCAAGACAGAGAGAGCATTTAGTGAGGTACTTATACACTAATGAGGTCCTCACATCGATTAGTTTATGTAATTTGGTACTAAAGCTACCATTTTAGCTCTATGCCACAAAACCCATACTATATGCTTATGTATCTATACAACTTCTGAGTTCCATTAACACCACCACCACAACTCTAATTGATCAAATTCCTTAGGTTTAATTACTTTTTCCATTTTTGAGTTAGCATGGTGATTTTGTCTCTTTTGGATATGGTGATGGAGGCTCAGTTAGTTCACATTAACTGATTCTACCACTTTAGCCTATCCCTTCCAACTCTAGATGTCTAATAAGAAAGAAAATTTCATTAAATTTTTATCATATAAATGCTTATGTATAAACTATTTTTTATAACAAATGATAAAATAAAGTCATATTTTTCTTTTTATTAACTATCCTGGAGAGATTGTAAAAATAAGATAACAACAACATATTGACATGTCATTAATTGTTTTCATTAGCTCTCTAAAAAAATCTTACATGTTGTACCAGTAAATAAGCTAAAAAAGGTAGCCATAAAAGAAAGAAGAAAAAATGACCATTCTTGAAAGTTTTGTAGATTGTTATGACATTAAAGTGGATTTCATTCAATAATACATTTTCACCTTTGCAACTGCTGGACTGCAGTTGGATGTTGAACTGCTTGCCATCAAAAAGAGCCCATTTGGGTAAGTAATGGTTTCAAAAAAAATGTTATTTTCCCTACATTATAGCACTCCTGTAGTTAATTTCAATGGTTTTGGGTTCTGCAGGACTTCTGTAAAGATTGTTGAAGGCTAATGCAATGGTTTAATATTCAGAGTGCTAAGTTAACATATTATGAGAAGATAGTCTCCACCCTAGTAGAGAGTACGAAGGCCCTACCAGATACCCTTTAGTTCACCTTTGATATGAATGAATCTATAAATTTACTTGTTTTTGGACTGGCAAATAAGAAACAGAGAAAAAGTTGAAACATTGGTAAAAAAATTGATCATTTGTTCTCAATATTTAATACATGACTTATCTTTGCTAGGAGTGAAAATGTTCATCAGACTGGACCGCCAAAATATAATCAATTAAAAGAAGAAAAAAAAAGATGGTTGTTTTCATTTTGTGTTCTTGCACCGCATCACTGATTCTTTCAACTTTTTAATTTCATGTAATATGTAAATGAATATACAAGTTTTGCTGGAAGTGACACTAGTTCTTCCAAATATCTTAAAGAGAAACTCTAGTGGCAGCACCTTCCCATACAATTTGATCTTCAAAATGCTAGCCTTGAAGCTTCTTCCTCAAGCTTGCTGGAGAAACTCAACAGAAAGTGAGCCGGTGCCTGAAATTATATGCGGCGCCGTTTGATATTTGAAGTATACTTATAGAATTCCACATTCAAATGTGCACTTAAAACCTTTCTTGTGAGAACATGCCCATTCTTTGTTTACAATGTGGAAACCTTGTCAAGAAACATAAATAAGTAGACTTACAATTTTTTAAAACAAAAACAAAAAGAGAGATCCTTCAGAGACCATCAAGAACAGTAGACTTACAATGTTTTCATATGGTGGCCCTGCATGAAATCTTATGATGAAAGTCTCGCCATTGCTGTCATCCTTCTCAAGATTTTGTAATAAAAATTGACTTGAAGAATATGTTTTATGTGCTAGATAAGTATTTTGACAATTCAAAAGGTTACAATTTTATGTGACAGATAGGTATATGTGAAAGATGACTTCCTTTTTCTTAATTGGGAGGGTGCAATTTAATCATTAATTGATTAAATACTAACTTAAATGTCATAAAATTTGTCTGAACACCATTCATGAATCTATAGCTATTAAATTCCAACACACCTACCAAAAAATAAAAGCTAAAGACCACAATCTGAAATAAATAGGAAATGAATTCTCTCAATTGAAATACACTATGCAATCTGAACCATTCAATTATTCGAGATACACTAATATAAATTCCTATAAATTTTCACTATACAATTAGAGCCACATTTTCATTGGACAAGAGAAGTATACCCCATTTGTGAATAGTATAACAGCAACATCAATAACCATTTCCAGCCAAAGAAAAAAATTAAAGTATGCAGTCATATCATTAAGATCCTGTCTATTGGAATCAGATTTTTTATTGGTTTTTAGTTGTCTTCATTCTCATCAATGTTCAATCACAAGACTAACATATATACATCATACTGGTTTAGAGTACTCATGTTTACAATTACAAATGTGGTGACTATACATATTATATTATGTGCATTAAAAGTGTCACAATGGTTACATGTAACAACACAGAGAAAATCCTTATCTTTGAGTTGCTGGCACTTGACCGTCTTGCTTTTGGATTATCCTTGCTCAAGATCACAGAGACGTTTACGGGCTTAGAACCTAAAAATAGCTTTCAAGTTTAAGTTTAAGACATAATGAAGGACCATATACTACTTGCAAGAAATAACAAAATCAAGTGGTAAACTTACAATTATAATTTGTCCATCCTATGCGTTGATTAGCTACGTCGTAAACAACTATCTTATCTTTCAAGACAAGATCTGGAAAAGATAAAATCATACTTGTTAATATATAATCATCATACTTGCATAAAATAAACATGGAAATTTTAATTTATGATTATAAAACTTGAGCATAATATACTAGCTTCTTTTTGGAAATTTGGATTGTTGTACAAATGAAAAACATACATAAATTTAAACATCTATTAGGAATCAATTTGAATTTAAACCATACTTTGTAACACTCAATCAGTTGTTTTCCCTTTTATCACAATTTTCAATTGCAACGACAGACATCTTTTAAAAAATTTTACCATTAAAATAAGTTACCATTCAATAATCAAATGAGAAAATTCTAATTTTTTTCACAATTTCTTGCAAAGTTTATAATCAGTTCAAATTTGTCATCATCTAACCTCCTAATATTGAGGGTCCACTTTCCGTTTTCTGGAAACCTATGCACCACGCTGCAGCGTTCTGTTAAAGCAAATTGGCGCATCAATGACATAAAACTCCAAAAAACAACTTACTTAATTGCAAGAATATAACCAACATCATAACATACTTCATACTTACCATTAAATCATAGTGCACAAGGTATTGTGCTGGTTTTAAATCCATGGATGCTCCACCCGCAAAGTTAAAACTGATTGAAGGAAAAATATCTAAACTGAATACGTAACAAACACAAAGATTTAGTTAGATATTAAGAAATCCTAATAAGACACACCCTCTTTTCATATGAAGAATATAAAGATCTTCATAACAATACCTGGTTGAGACCAGATAGCACGGGCTTCCTTCTGGAAATGTGGGATGGGCAAACTGTGACACTGCTGCAGTAATCTACACATCCATTTGAAAACTGAACATTAGTATACATTAAGACCGATATCATTCATAAATACAAGAGAAATAAGCAAACCTCCTTTTAAGAAAATTAATAATAAGAATTACATGAAAAAAGATGTAAACCTCAATATGGTGTTCAATTGTTGAAGTATCTTGTTAAGGCATACAAACCTCCATTAAATCATTTCCAGATTTTAAACAAAAAACAATTGTCGATTACATCAATGAATAGTTCAAAATTGATATATATCCAACACAATCAATCTTAATACTAAACAAATAAGACAAGAATGTGAGAACCCAAATGAACTCAATGGAAAAATGTTGATAGGTGATTTCACGAAATAGACAAAAATAAAAGACGAGCAAACCAAAGAGTAAAAAAATATCCTCATTTTTTCTAGCTGTGTAGAATTCCCCATCATATAGAAAACGCAAAGGAGAATAATATGTCAAATGATGTTTTGGGCAAGGTACAAGAAATCTTACAGCATTGATAAGAGAATCATAGGCTTCTTCAACAAGATACGCCAATGTCGTACCGCTGTCAACAATTGTTCCTCGCTCACCAGATTTTGACGCTGCAAATACAACTGGATTGATTGAGAGAAGTTGTCCGTTGACGGCAATGCTCTCAAGATTCAAGTTGTAATGAGGTCTGATATTTGATTAAAAATGAAGAGATTGGTCATTTATATTACAAAATATCTCATATAGAAGTGTGAGCTATCTAATAAGAACAAAAAAGCATAAGAAGCATTTTAAGAACCTTATTCTTAACAATATCATCTTTTACATTCAATTTCTAATATCATTCAATTAATCAATCAATTTTAAAATGATTTTCCACTACCAAGTTAATTCAACCACACTCACTAAAGGTGTGTCATGTGAAGTAATTTTATGAAAGAGAAAACATAAAGGAACCTAAGGGGAATTCAATCAACACAATATAATATAACATAATTCACCCAGAATAAATTGTCTTACCACACAAAAATCATAAGCTTTGTATAAGAGGCTGACTTAAAACAGTGATTGATCAACTAACTATCACGCAATCAAATTCTATTTCCTGTCATTTAACCTTAGATTATTGAAACAGTAAATTCCAAAAGCAAAGTTGATAAATTCTATAATCATTGATTGCCAATTGACAATAATGTAATTGTAAAAATTCAATTCCATATACTCCTTTCAAAAAGGCCTTATATGTTCCTTTATATCAATATTGTGCAATATTAAGGAAAAATGACTCACAAAGTGGGGAAAGAAAAAGAAAAATGCAGAGCAGAAGAGAACATACTGCGATGGGACAAGTGGACTGTAAGCAATACTTGGCTCCACAATCTCACCAAGAACAAGAATGCCTCCTCCATTGCGGTCTCCTTTCAAGCAATGAGAGAAAGCTTTCGGTACTATTCCCTGCGGTGACAATTGTGATACAACGGATAGGGAACCGGGGCCAAACCCAATGATTCCATCATATGCTTTTACTGTCACGGCCAAAGATCCAAACTGATGGGTGCTACACCTATTGCCAAAACAACCATCCAATAAAGTTTTATTTCAAAACCCAAATCCATATTAAGTATAAGTATAAGTATTAACAGAAACATGGGTTTGAATGAAAAACTACCAGAGAAGATAAGCAAATCCAGCAATTTAATAAAACCTGCATTACCAATTTATCGCCCCCACACTCCCCACTCCAAACATTATCTATGAATTTCAATCCTATAATTCCCTCTACAAGCATAGGCTCCCTTTACCTGCCTATGCAAGTCTAATTTCTATATGTTTCGACGTACACACACATATTTATAATAGTCCAAAATAAATAAGCATAATGGTTTCTCACCCAAATAAAACAGTGGCTGATGAGTTCACACTAGCTGGAGAAGACTTCTCGGGGATTGTGTCAAAATAAATTTCATCAGTGATATAAACACCCGAGGTAGCACTCCCATCTTGGAACTCGTAGAAGTAGCTGCACTGACTATGGTTAGCAGGAGAAGAGCATTGAGCATCCGCGCCTTGAACGCCGAAAGGACATAAGGGGTTCGAGCAATGAACTAGGGAAACTGTGGATGAACTAGTCATGTCAAAGAAATTGAGCTTAACCTGGACAATACACAATACAACAAGCAACAAATATTAAACACCAAACCAGAATCTTGGAACCCAAGGTAACAAAACAAGCATCGCATAAGTAAGTAGTACTAATAACTTTATAAACGCAATGATAGAAAATTGAAAATTCTTACCCCACGTCCGCTAGATTGAGGACAATTATCACATGTATTGCAGTTAACCCACAAAAGGTCACTTCCCGTATCAATTATAACAGTGAATTCCTTTGGCGGAGATCCCAACTTTATTTTTGTAGTGTATAGTCTGAAAAAGAAAAACAACAATAGTACTTATTATTAATTAAATCTCCCGCACACCTATCTAAAACATAAATTGAATATAGTAGTAGTATTATTATCAACATATAAAACATAAATCAAATTTAGAGTAATGGTATCTAACTTCATACAGTATTATATACAATGATAAAACCATATTCATTTCTATAGCTATGTTAATAAGAAAAACTCTTTTCTTTTTAATATATGAAAAAGATGATAAGATAATATGGTTGTTTGTTGAAAGAACAAACATCATATACTCTAATAATTTGGTTACAATTTTTGTGCCGGCGTAAGCTAATCATAAACTCAGGTTACATCTAAAATACTAGAAAAAGAAAATAACGTGGGAATAACAAACTAAAGCAAGAAATGAAGGAGTTTAGGAGAAAGGATTAGCCTTACCCATAGGAGTTTGGATCAGCAGAGCCTTGGACTGGGAAGTTTCCGATTCCAACACCACCCAATATTCTTGAGTGGCGAACTCTGTCGCGAGCTCTCAACACGGCCATCTTAACATGATCATTAAATGAAACTGTCCGTGTTAGAGGGAGGTAAACAGTGCAAACCACTGGGACAACAATGTTGGTCATGCAACACGCCAACAATGACAACAGCAACAACAACTTCGAAATGTAGAACTGCATTGAAGTTTCCATTTGGTTATTTCTTGTCTATAGGTGGAGTAAAATTGAAATACAGTAGAGAGTAGAGAGTAGAGAATGAGTGTGAAGAGAGAATGAGAATGTGTTCAATTTATAGTGCTAGTTTGCTTATAGCTAACCTCATGAATAAGCGAAAACAGAAATTCCCAATTTTCAAGCGCTATAGTTCAATGAATTTGACATGGAAAGTGCTGTATTGCTGGCTTTTGCACGTCATTTGCGTTGCGTCGTCTTCTCCTCTTATGTAGTAAAAACAGAAATCTACGAATAAAACATTGAAGGCAAAAATAAAAACAATTAATCAAAACACAATGAAAAGAAAAAGAAAGATTCTAAACAACATTAATAGAAATTAAACATTTTTACAAGTTGAAAGACATCTACCCTGAAAGGGGAATCGCAACTTTGAGTGCGCACTGTGTTGTCCTCTTGATTTCAACCAGTGCGTTACATAATCAGCCCTCCAAAGAAAGTTTTTGTAGTCTTCCGATTTCACCGACTCAGAAATTTCGAATTTGGGATCCGTGGGTTTCTTTATGATCAATCTTGATTCATTCAACGCCATGTGCATTTGCTTTTGGATGAACACTTCTTTAGCTGCATCTTTTTCTTTTCTTTTCATTTTTTTTGTTATTAATAATAAAACTATTTCAATCTCTTAAGAGGTGCTACTCCATAAAATATATATTTTTAATTTACTGTTATAAAAATGGACAATTATTGAACCAATTATTTTTTTTATTTTGTATTACAATTTAAAATCCTAAATTGAAATTATTAAGGTTCTTTCTCTTCTAACAGTCCAAAAATTAAGACACAAAAACTTATATATTAAAACCCAAATCAAAATCCCTGATGGTTTTTTTAGGCTTGTCTAAAATCATAAATTTGACGCAAAAAAAATAACAATTTTAATTTGAATTTTTACTTTTTATATAAATTAATTAAAAACTATAATTAGTTG
>JBBPBR010000001.1:1517106-1532405 GCA_037974775.1 Cicer pinnatifidum
AATAGTTCACCTTGTTCTTACTTAGTGGCTCTATAAATTAATAGTAAACTAGTCTTAACTACTTATATTGTAGCTTTAGCTGAAACTTCATTCCATTAAGCAACTTGGAACTTGATGGGTTTCATAAGTTTATATATTTACATACCCACCACTAAAACATTGGTGACTTGGTGTTATTTTTTTTACTCAAGCATTGGTGTCATTGAATGAAAATCGAAGAATATGAAGCTCACAACACAAGTCTCAGCTTATATTTTTCTAATATTGCGGATACTCTCAGAAACGAAAGTCATCGAAAAAGACTTAAATATTAATTGAAATATGCAGAACTTATTCTGGTGTCACAAAACTATATACAGCTATATAGGGTATTTTGTCTATTTTTCTCAGCTCCCCACTTTCACCAATCTCAACAACAATACAGATTCGATAGATGTTCCCATGTTTGTGAATTTAAGTCAGGATTGCAGTGTATTCATATAGTTGGAGTTAAAGCAAATTAATATGTACATGTATTGTAAAGAGATGCATAACAAGCATTAAATATATGTGTTAAAATATTTCACTCAAGTTGTAGGGACCTTTTAAAAGGTCACCTCCCAAAAATAGAGGAACGCCACCTGAAAGAAGTATGCACACGGTATTGTTTAGTAAAAGGCGAAAGAATAGTTCGCTTTGTGCTTGCTTCATGGCTCCATGATTTGGTTGAAAACTATACTTAACTAGTTATAATGAAGTTATAGCTGAAACCTCTTTGTACTGAGCAGTGTGGAACATGTTGGTTTCCATCATTTATCATTTATATATGGTATATACCTACACACACTACTAAAACATTGGTGCTATTGAAAGGATATGTTTATGAATATGCAAAATGTAATTGGAAAAGTAAAACATTTGGAAACACTGAAAAATAAATATGTAGTTGGTGTAGTGCCTTAATCATAACTAGAGGTAGCTCCATGTACAATGACCCAACTCAGAGTATAGAAATTGTTCATATTCACACAATCTTCTTTCTACATGTGTAATTGCTGGCTTCATTGCTATATGACTAAAATACTTTCTTGCAAAATTAGTACTACAATATAACTACATAGCTACTTAGTTGGCATTGATATGAAATTACTTAGAATCTTTTTTATGATAAACTTAAATTAGGTGGAACTCGCCAAAATTTAGATTTGGTTAAATTTATCATTCAAATCATTAATTTCTATTGAAACTAGCCATAGTTTCAAAGTTTCAGTAAGTGAATTTTGCAGCAATATAAAATAAAAACAAATATCATCTACAGGCAAAACAAAATGAGGCGATTGCAATATAGACAGCAACATGACTAGAAATATATTTAAGGAATAAGCTTTTGACTATGATGATTTATAGGGACCTTTCAATAGAAAGTCACCTTACAAAACCATACCAAACCATATATAGTTGATCTAGTACAATATGCATTTACATTCCCTAGTATTACAGTTATTTGACAGATAGCATATATATACTGCAAAATTATGGTCTTAAAATTATCAACAAGATGGATGTGTTCAACTAGTGGCTGGCCAAAAGGGCATTAATGTCAAAGACATAACAAGGAAGTTCAACTGAAGAGTTTGCTACTTCATAAAGAGAATTGTGAAAAAATGCAAGCATAAGCATGAACAACTGATACTCAGCCAATGCATTTACACTTAGCCAAGCCATAGTTCCAATTTATATTATAGTTGGTAAGAAAGCAAAATATATGTTTCACAATAAGCTGAGTCCATCTTGCCAAATTAACAAAGCAGAAGAAGATTACCAAAATGGATTTTGGTTAAATCATAAAAGTGCATAGCCAAAGACAAATAATACAACCAAAAGAATAACAGTATGAGCTTTTAATGTGTCGTTGAAAAAGTTAAACATTTGTAAAAATTGTGAATAATGTGTAACTGTGATTAGTGTAGTGCCTTAGTTATATAACCAGAGGTAGTTCCATATAATGTGTTGTTGGCTTCCTGGTGGCTACAGATTGATTAATTCAGCTGAATTGATTAAATTTGTGGTTCCTTCATACTAGCTAGTTCTTAAGTTCCATAAGGAATCTTGTAACATTTTGTTGATTATTATGCAGAGTCAAAGACTTGAAGAACAAGCAGAAGATAAGTTTCCAAATAGGCTAGATATGGATGGAATCAAAGACTTGAAATGAAGAATGCTACAATCGTTAAAGGTACTACAACATAAAGGTACTAATTATAATAGAAAATCCGAGGGTATTGGATGCTACCATAAATTATAAATATTCAAAAGAAAAAAATATATTATTATCCAACTAAAGTTTTCACCTCCCAAAAACAACCATAGTAAAGGATCCTAAAAAGATATACATATACATTTCAAAAGATTAAAACAATTGACTCAAATTTTAGGGACCCTGTACAAGGTCACCTCCTAAAAATTAAGGAACGTCATTGATAGAAGTAGGCATACGGTATTCTTTAGTAAAAGGCGAAAGAATAATTCGGTTTGTGCTTTCTTCATGGCTCCACAATTTGTTTGGAGACTATCCTTAAATTCTTATATTGTAGCTATAAATGGAACTTTATTATATTAAGCAATGTGGGACTTCATGGTTTTCTTAAGTTGAATACACATTACACCACACATCACTAAAACTTTATTGTTACTATTTATTTTTCTTTTTTGACTCAAGCATTGATGTTATTGAAAGAATATCGAAGAATATGAAGCTCAAAAGTCTCAAGAGCTTATATTTTTTTAATAATGCAGATACTAAAAAAATACTTAATTGTTAATTGAAATTTGCAAACAAATTTTCAATAAATTATCATATCCTTTTAGCTTTAGCTTTCTAATTTATCAGCAACAAATTTGAAACAGCAACAAGTTAAAACATCATTATCCTTTGGAACACAAAACCCTTGCAGATAGCCTTGAAGAGTGCAAAATGCTTTACAATCAGGGATTTTGGCACAAATGGAAAAGCAGTCCTGTACTGGAAGTACAACTCTAGCCATACCTATTGATTGAGAAGACTAATATTAGTGTTATAAATATATAATATGCATAAGACAAGTAATATATGGAAGATTCAAATTTTATTATCCAAATTGTGTATATACCTATTGAGAATAGAAGAAATACAACCAAAGCTGCCATAACAAACTTCTGTTTACTCATCATTGTTTTTAATTTCTTCTTCTTCAATGATCCTCTATAAATCAGTAAGTATTTTGTCCACACTTGTCTATGTATATATATAATAAGTCTTGTCCAAAAAATATATTAAATAATATCATATGGATGTTTACTTTAATTTAATTAAATGATGTGAAAACAAGATTTACATTATTTTAATAGAAATTATATTATTTATTTTAAAGTCAAAGTCAAAGTCTCCATTAAAAGAAAATCAAGTTTTCTGATAAATATTACACTATGTTATAATATTTTAATATTTTATATACTTACATTAATTATGTCCTTTGTGTTGAATTACACCATGATTTTTTTTCGTTCGTTATAATAATAATAATAGAATAATGAGAGGGAAAAAAAATAGATAACAAGTCCAACAAATGATGCATCAAACCAAAAGTTCATTCAAGTTTATGTACCCCAAAACAGTTATTTCAAGTTAAAAGAATGCATCATTCTAAGGATTTTTATTATAATATTATTTTTTTTAAAATTTTTTTTCATCGTACTTTAAAATAATGCATTTTGACGATTATATTGTCGAATAGCGACAAACGGAAGAAAAATTTTATACAATAAAAGGTCGTATCTATAGGATTCGACTATGTATTGGGTGTTATTATAATTAAAAAATTATTTATTTAATAAAATAACAATAATAATAATATTTTAAAAAATAAAATATTATTAATAAACTAAAATAAAATTCATTAAATTAAAGAAACAAAATGTAGTTGACTAGATATGTCAAACAAATAACGTGTTATATTATTTTAACAACTCTCCTATTTTATAGATAAATTTAAATTATTTTAACAATTATCTTCTATTTTGCAGATAATTTACAACTTAATTATATTTTATTAACGACTTGCTCCTATCTTTTCTTCAAATCAAACAAAAAAAAATTATAATAATAAAAATAATTATAAAATAAATTATATTATAAATTTCAAAGTAATATAAAAGTATGACCAATTGAGTATTTTAGATATTATTAATTTCAGATATCCTCAAAGTAAAAACCGAAATGTCATAATATAATTTTTATGTATTTCTATTTTACCAATTTCACTTTGAGATGTATTAAAATTTGTTTAGTGGATAAAATTTGCTTGAAGCAATGATAGAATTTGGTTAGCTCAAATAATTTTACTAAGAGAAATTGGTGGGAATCACATGTTAAGGTGAACCATTTAATGGGCTAGTGTTAACCTAGAAACTATAAATATTTTATCTTTTCCACCATTTTTCACTCATAATTTTTCTATCCCATTAGCCAAACTTTGTCATAATTTCAAACTAAACACCTCTCACCCAAAATTCGTCGTTTTCAAGACCTATTTTTTTTAAATTTCGAATCAGAGTCAACTCTACTATTGTATGATATTATAAAAACACGACACTTCATTGAAATTTTGATTAATTTAATAAAAAAATAAATAATAAAATTGTAACGACAACTTATGTAATTACTAAAAATAGTGAAAATTAAATAACATAAAGTTCAAAATTTCACATTTTTACCAATAAATAAATACTGTAGAGAGTTACTTTTTTTTTTTTAACCTTACTTTGAAATGAACAAACCAGCCTAATTTTTGCATATATGGTACTTGGTTTGGTTGCTATAGTTGTAAAGGTAGGGAGGGTTTGACTTTCTGCTTTATGATTTTGGGTTAGGCATAATGGTCCTATGGTCCTTTTCATTTATATTTTGTGAAACTTTAAGTAATTTTTATAATTTGGAATATGTTTTTTTTATAGTAATTTTTATTTGATTGGCTTATTGAAAAAAAAAGTTTATATATGAAATTATGATTTGAATGTAATCTCTTAAAAAATTTAGTTTGCAAGTTTTCTATTTCTCATGGTCTCGTTGATATTACACAATATAAGTTTTGTGTACCAATATACAAATGGTGAAAATTAATATGGAGTACTTCATTGTCATGTTGATTAGGTACGACAGTCACAATAAATTTTATAATAATATCAAAGAGGTTATTTAAATAAGATAAGAGTGATTTTATAATAATATCAAAGAGATTATTTAAAATAAGATAAGAGTGTTAGATAATGACAATGATGCAAGATATAAAATAATAGATAAATAGATAGAACAATGCATTTTAAAAATAGTGGTTGCAGGGATGATACTAAATCAACATGATAAAAACAACAATCAACTATTTATATATCTATGCACAACTTAAATTATATACCAAATACCACTTTCAACTCATATAATATACTATTGTCTCTATTTGTAATTAACTTTTTCCAAATAAAACAGACCAATGCAAAATTAAATTAGTCTACATCGTCAAACATTAAGGTTTTTCTAAATGAAAATTCAAGACATTTATTAATAGTATGAGTAACACAGAGTGAAAGAGAACTGTATTGTAAATACTGTCTCTATAGTAAATATATGGGCTACGATATTTTTTCTTTTTAAATTGACTGTACTATTATTTTATCTCGAGAGAAAATTAATTCTAAAGTTTGAACAAATAAACATGAAATTAATACAATCTTTAATTAAGAAATTATAGAAAAGAAAGACTATTAGTCATCCTTACGGTTAGTTCTCACACCCTATAGTTTTTATAGTTTCATTTATGCCCTCTTTAATATCACAATTTTTAAGTTTTTTCTAAAATATTTGAATTTTTTCTTTTGACATTGTGATATTTTCGAAATAAAAAATAAGTATCCAATATATTCACGACACGCGTAGATGTTATAAATTTAGAAAAGTAAAAATATTATAAAAAATTCATATTATAATCTAGTTTTGAATTTTTCATATATTAAAATAAAAAATACTGCAATACATTCAACTGTATTTTGAAAATTTGATCATTGAAGTATCAAATAAAATAGCTGGAGAACTATGATAACTTTATAAAATAAGCTTTGATAGGCTATATATGCAAAACTGTATAAACACAAGAATAGTTCACCTTGTTCTTACTTAGTGGCTCTATAAATTAATAGTTAACTAGTCTTAACTACTTATATTGTAGCTTTAGCTGAAACTTCATTCCATTAAGCAACCTGGAACTTGATGGGTTTCATAAGTTTATATATATACATACCCACCACTAAAACATTGGTGACTTGGTGTTATTTTTGTTTACTCAAGCATTGGTGTCATTGAATGAAAATCGAAGAATATGAAGCTCACAACACAAGTCTCAGCTTATATTTTTGTAATATTGTAGATACTCTTTTCTAATATTGTAGATACTCTCAGAAACGAAAGTCATCGAAAAAGACTTAAATATTAATTGAAATATGCAGAACTTATTCTGATGTCACAAAACTATATACAGCTATATAATGTATTTTGTCTATTTTTCTCAGCTCTCCCCTTTCACCAATCTCAACAACAATACAGATTGACTTCACTTGTTTGGTTGCAGTTCTATTTGTGATATATTGAGATATTTTTGAAATGGAATGCATCAATTCTCTAGATGTTGTTTTATTTCATAGTCTGCAAACGGTGGATGTTCCCATGTTTGTGAATTTAAGTCAGGATTGGAGTGTATTCATATAGTTGGAGTTAAAGCAAATTAACATGTACATGTATTGTAAAGAGCTGCATAACAAGCATTAAATATATGTGTTAAAATATTTCACTCAAGTTGTAGGGACCTTTTAAAAGGTCACCTCCCAAAAATAAAGGAACGCCACCTAAAAGAAAAGAAGTATGCACACGGTATTGTTTAGTAAAAGGCGAAAGAATAGTTCGCTTTGTGCTTGCTTCATGGCTCCATGATTTGGTTGAAAACTATACTTAACTAGTTATAATGTAGTTTAAGCTGAAACCTCTTTGTACTAAGCAGTGTGGAACATGTTGGTTTCCATCATTTATCATTTATATACAGTATATACCTAAACACACTTCTAAAACATTGACGCTATTGAAAAGATATGTTTATGAATATGCAAAATGTAATTGGAAAAGTAAAACATTTGGAAACACTAAAAAATAAATATGTAGTTGGTGTAGTGCCTTAATCATAACTAGAGGTAGCTCCATGTACAATGACCCAACTCAGAGTATAGAAATTGTTCATATTCACACAATCTTCTTTCTACATGTGCAATTGCTGGCTTCGTTGCTATATGACTAAAACACTTTCTTGCAAAATTAGTACTACAATATAACTACATAGCTACTTAGTTGACATTGATATGAAATTACTTACAATCTTTTTTATGATAAACTTAAATTAGGTGGAACTCGCCACAAATTAGATCTGGTTAAATTTATCATTGAAATCATTAATTTCTATTGAAACTAGCCACAGTTTCAAAGTTTCAGTAAGTGAATTTTGCAGCAATATAAAGTAAAAATAAAAATCATCTACAGGCAAAACAAAATGAGGCGATTGCAATATAGACAGCAACATGACTAGAAATATATTTAAGGAATAAGCTTTTGACTAAGATGATTTATAGGGACCTTTCAATAGAAAGTCACCTTACAAAACCATACCAAACCATATATAGTTGATCTAGTACATTATGCATTTTCATTCCCTAGTATTACAGTTATTTGATAGATAGCATATATACTGCAAAGACATGACAAAGAAGTTCAACAGAAGAGTTTGCTACTTCATAAAGAGAACTGTGAAAAATTGCAAGCATTAGCTTGAACAACTGATATATATATATATATATATATATATATATATATATATATATATATATATATATTTCAAAAGATTAAAACAATTGACTCAAATTTTAGGGATCCTTTCCAAGGTCACCTCCCCAAAACTAAGGAACGCCATTTATAGAAGTATGCACACGGTATTCTTTAGTAAAAGGCGAAAGAATAGTTCATTTTGTGCTTGCTTCACGGCTCCACAATTTGTATGGAGACTATTCTTAAATTCTTATATTGTAGCTATAGATGGAACTTTATTCTATTAAGCAATGTGGGACTTCATGGTTATCTTAAGTTGAATACACCACACACCACTAAAGCTTTGGGGTTATTATTATTTGTTTTTCTTTTTTGACTCGAGCATTGATGTTATTGAATGAATATTGAAGAATATGAAGCTCAAAAGTCTCAAGAGCTTATATTTTTCTAATAATGTAGATACTAAAAAAAATACTTAATTGTTAATTGAAATTTGCAAACAAGTTTTCTATAAATTATCATATCCTTTTATTGGGAAATCACAAAATTTATTGTATGAAATTATTGTTTTATATTTTATTTCCACTTTTTTAGAACATTGCATATTTTTCTCAGGTTTCACCATTCTCAACCACAACTATATACAGATTAACTTGTTTGCAGTTCTAATTATAATGAGATAAATCTACTTTAGTTTCATATTCAGCAAATGATAGATATTCCAATACATCAAAATTGACTCATAATTTAGGGACCTTATAAAAATTCTTTAGTAAAAGGCGAAAGAATAGTTTGCTTTGTGCTTGCTTCGTGGCTCCACAATTTGTTTGGAGACTATCCTTAAATTCTTATATTGTAGCTATAAATGGAACTTTATTCTATTAAGCAATGTGGGACTTCATGATTTTCTTAAGTTGAATACACATTACACCACACACCACTAAAGTTCTATTGTTATTATTATTTTTTTTTCTTTTTTGACTCGAGCATTGATGTTATTGAATGAATATCGAAGAATATGAAGCTCAAAAGTCTCAAGAGCTTATATTTTTTTAATAATGCAAATACTAAAAAAATACTTCATTGTTAATTGAAATTTGCAGACAAATTTTCTATAAATTATTATATCCTTTTATTGGGGTGTCACGAAATTTATTGTATGAAATTATTGTTTTATATTTTATTTCCACTTTTTTATAACATTGCATATTTTTCTCAGGTTTCACCATTCTCAACCACAACTATATACAAATTAACTTGTTTGCAATTCTAATTATAATGAGATAATCTTTTGGAAATAAAAGTTTAGTCTTCAATCATTTGAAATGAAATGCATAGAACATCATTTCCAAATGCTACTTTAGTTTCATATTCAGCAAATGATAGATATTCCAAGACATCTAAATTGACTCATAATTTATGGACCTTATAAAAAGTCACCTCTCAAAAATAAAGGAATGCCACTTATAGAAGTAAGCACACGGTATTCTTTAGTAAAAGGCGAAAGAATAGTTCGCTTTGTGTTTGCTTCATGGCTCCACAATATGACTGAAAACAATTCTTAACTACTTATAATGTTAGTTATAGCTGAGACTTATTTGTACTAAGCAGTGTGGGACTTGTGGGTTTCTATCATTTATATAGTACTATATACCTACACACTACTGCTAAAATATTGGTGCTATTGACAGGATATAGTTATGAATATGCAAAATGTAAATGGAAAAGTAAAACATGCGGAAACATTGAAAAATATGTAGATAGTGTGAAAACACTGAAAAATATGTAGTTAGTGTAGTGCCTTAATCATATAAGGGTATGCTAACAATATAAGGGCACTTGTTAAAAAATCAAAAGAGAAAATAAATAAAGGTTTTGAATAAGAATTAACACTTTTTCAAATTTCAAAACAATTGAATACACAACTTTCAAAGATTTATTCCTCTTTTTAATCTTGAGCACTTGTTAGCATTTCTCATCGTATATGATGAGTTAGCTCCATGTACAATGTCCCAACTCATAGTAGAGAAATTGTTCATATTCACATGTGTAATTGCTGGCTTCTTTGCTACATGAGTAAAACACTTTCTTGCAAAATTATACTACATAGCTACTCAATTGGCATTGATATGAAATTACTAACAATCTTTTTTATGTTGAACTTAAATCAAGGGAAACTGGCCACAATTTAGATTTGGTTAAATTTGTCATTCAGATCATTAATTTCTATTGACTCAGTAGTTTCAATAAGTGAATTTTGCAGTAATATGAAATAAATTGACTCACATAAGTAGATAATACCATGGAATATACACTTCAAAAATCATCTAAAGGCACAACAACATGAGGAGACGTGCAATATAGACATCAACATAGACTATCAATATTCAAGGAATAAGCTTTAGAATATGATATTTGATAGGGAATTTTTAATATAAACTTACCCTTATACAAAATTAAAGGAATGGCTTCATGATTAACATACTTCATAAACCTACCTGTTTATATTGTACTGATAGCTTGAGCTCCCTTTATTAAAGTGTGTGACTTTATTGTTTTCTTTTATCTCATACCATATGTATTATAGTTTATCTAGTACATTATGCATTTTACATGAGTTTAATTACTATGCGCTAACAATGTAAAAATTTATATTGTCAATACATCATAACCATTTATAGTTGTGACTTTTTATATAATTACGATAAAATTTAATTGTTTCTAATGATCCGACGACTGAGATTGACTGACAGTATAAAAAACTTTTACGCTGTCAATGTATACAAATTAAATCCTTTTACATTACTTAGTATTACATTTATTTGACAGATTGCATATAATACTGCAAAATTATGGTCTCACAATTAACTTTTACTAAGAGAAGATCAACACACAAAATAACATATATCTCATTTATTCATCAAAATTGAATAGTAAATGGTTTTTTTTACAGGTAGTCAATAGATAAAATATACATTATATTCTAAAATAACATTTAGTATTAAATTATGAACTGATATTTATATTTTTACTTAGAGAAGATTAGCACATAACATATATCTCACTATATTCATCAGACTGAAGAAGCAACGTCAATCTAGCTAGTTGTTAAGTTCCACAAGAGAGCTTGTAACATTTTGTTGATTGTGAAGCACACAAAGTGACAAAGTTATTTTTTCCAGTTTCTAATCACATTTTATTTTCAAAGTTTTATGAAGAAGTAGTTTAAAAGGCAATTATTTCTTTAACTATGATGCCACGGTTCATAAAATTGGTTCTTTTATCATGTTTCATTGCTTTGTAGTGTTAATCACGATGTACACCATTTTCTTCTTCCTTTCCTTTACCAATACAGCAAGAAATAAAGATTGCCGAAAAAGTTATATGTAAAATGACTCTTGTGGATAGACTTTCTTGACATTATCAGACCCTTTGATGTTGACATTACGTCATATTTTATTTTTTGTTTATTATAGTATAATAAAATGTTTTGGATGGTATCAATTATCACTTTGTTTGATTCTGATATTGCAAGACTTTCAATGGAGGAAACATTTGATTATACTGTCATGTAAAACCAAATGCAATATACTGTCATCTATCTACATGTGTTGATTGTAACTGGTACTGGTTTTGGCCTTTGGCTACACATGGAAAAAAGTTGCTTACAGAACTATAACCACACTAGCTGCTCCATTGCATTGAGATCATGCTTCTTAAAATCTTTATCACGTTAAACTCAAACCAGGTTTAACTAGCCACAATTTAGGTCTGATTAAATTTTTCATTCAAAATATTTTTTGCATTATCACACCACAAAACCATATATTGCTGATGGAAAATTGAAGTTTAAGTCCAACAACGTTATAGTGTAATTCTCCACTATCAGAGTATTACCACTGATATTATAGACTTGTCTGGAGTTATCTCATTGGAATTCAACCTGAATAAAGAATGAGAAATAAAATGCAGAATATATGATCAACAAAATGGATGAAATTCAACTAGTACCTGACAAAAAGGGCATTAATGTCAAAGACATAACTAGGAAGCTCAACAGAAGAGTTTGCTACTTCATAAATGAAATGTAAAAAAATGCAACCATTGGCATGACCAACTGATACTCTGCCAATGCATTTACACAAGTGACAACTCTCCAGCAGGAATTGATCTCTTCACAAGTTTACTCCAAGACTCGTTCGTCTCTGTGATTATCTTAAGCGCATAATCCTGTTCACAAAAAATAAGTTTGAGTTTAAACGAAATTAGCCGAGACAATACGAGGCCATTAACATTGCAGAATACAGTCAAAAAGACAATAGTTTTAGTAATCAGAATGACAACCAACAAATCGGTTAAAAGAAAATGTGAACTGCAAAATTTGGTCAAAAGAAACATGACAGAATAAATAACTATTTAGGACAATTGCATTAAGAGATTTGTGCAGTAAAAGTACCTTATTTACTGCTTTGTTGCCAAGACCAAATCTATTAGCAGGCTTCCCATCAGGAATCTTGTAGTCTCTGAACCAGTCCCTAATTGCAGTGAGGGTTCCCTGAAAGCAATCGAAGTTTATATCACACACAAAAGTTGCAGATCATTCCAAAAATCACCCTAGCTACTCAACATAATTTTTAACAGGTAAATGGAAAATAAGAAACTAGGGAAATAAATCATCTAGATAGGTAACAGAGCTTACAGGAAAATGCTTCTCAACGTCATCAACATCATTTACAAGTGAAGCTTTTGGATCATCTAATGAAATTGCAACTATTTTCCAATCAAGTTCTCCTTCATCAATCATGGCTAATGCAGCCAAGGGTTTGACCTTGAGAACTTCTCCTATCTTCCTTTGCCTTTCGCCAATCTCAACCACATCAACTACAAAAAGATTAACATGAATTTTAAGCACACTTTGCTGCAGTCCGATTTATGACAAGATGTCGTGGCAGCATAATGGAAAAGCTGGAGACTGCAGTCATTGCTCATTAGTAATGGAATACCTGGATCGTTATCTCCAAATGCTCCTTCAACTTCATGGTTAGCAAGAGATGGATCTTCCCATGTTTGTGGAAGTAAGCCATAGTTCCAATGAATATTATAGCTGGAAAGAAAGCAAAAGATATGTTTCACGATAAGCTAAATATGAAACCATCTTTCTTGCCAAAATAACAAAGCAGAATTTTCAAAAGAATCAAAAGACCTGATGAATGAGACACAAAATGCTACAATATTTTAAGTACAACAACATGAAGATGGCATCATAGAAGCAAGGGTATAAAGCAGCAATGTCTATTGAAGCTCCCATGTAGATTTACGGTCATATACTGACATCAGTAAAGAAGGTGTATGTATGACATTTACATTGTCAATGTTGCCTTGATAAAGACAAACTCTTGGTTAAATTAGCGAAATGGATTTAGGTTAAAACATAGAAGTGCATAGCCAAAGACAAATAATGCAACCAAAAAAGGAACTGTATGAGCTTTGAAGTTGTCTCTCACGGGTAAAATCGAAGCTTCCCCTTTTTTGTATCTTGTTTAATGGGAGTGAAAGGCTCGTCGGTGGCAACCTCCATCTTTGCACTGGATTCTTTTGGTATTTCAACAATGAAGTTGAAGACACCATCACCTAGCTGCAATGGAACATCATGCCAGGGAGAAACCTGCAAATTTTACAAATGATTTTTAGTATGTACAAGTAAACAAGCCTCCATTGTCACACTCACTCATACAACATAACTTCAATTTTTCCTTTTCTTCATGAAAATATCAATAACATATTCTATATTCATGTTATTAAATTAACTACACAACTCCTACTCCTAGCTACCAAAACTAAGCAAATCTAACTCTAGACTCATGTCCTCGTTAAACAGCTAATTTGGCACCTGCCCATCACTCATTTCATAAAAAGCTGAGGAAAAGTCTAGCCAAAAGAAAAAAACTAGCACAAACATAAAACACGATACAGGGTTCCAAAAAAATAATTTGCAACCACGATCTGGGCCATAACATCAAAAAAATTGATGTCTCTGTGACACTACAATTGAAACTGTACCACCACATTCGACCATGGTTCTCTGCAGTACGAAAAATCACAATAACAAGGATCGTGGCGCAACTGTGATTTAAATCCTTGATGACACCTCTCTGTCAGCTAGTGAAGTATATCAAAATTAGTTAACATCACACTGAACACTGTTCCTTAGCAACTGAACAATCAATTGATCTATCAAAGAAAACACAACTAACTCACATAGCCAAACTAAACAACTCCACTATTGATCCAATAATTTATTTACTTATAATGCCACCATTATCGCATCAAACAATAAGCCCCAAATCATCCTCTTTTTTCCATTTCCAATAATACAAAAAGGAAAAAACTTTAAAGACCCAACATCATAATTTCCAAATTCTAAGCAAAACCCATCAGCACAATAATAAAAAAAAAAAATCGCCAAAAATTCAATACCCAACAAATAACAAAAAAAAAAAAATTGACCCAATTAAAAAAAATGGTACCTTTTTGCCAGATTTGTCGAGAAAGAAAACTCTATAATCGAGGGTTTGAGGTTGACCTTCATCCTTGACAGTAACCTCAGGGTAATAGATGGCCTTGCAAGTGTAAGACCTGGTGGTTCTAGAAGAAAGCTTGAGATTGTTGAGGCGAAGGGCACGGCCAGCGAGAAAGGGTTTTTTGGTAAGAAGAGAGTAGGTTGAGTTGCTGGCTATGGTTATCGCTCTGGTGGCTGCCATGGTGATGTTTTTTTGGTTCAAACCTCAAAAGAGTGAAAAAATGTGTGTATGTGTCTATGTGTGTTGTGTCAGTGTGTGACTGGTGTTGCTGATAGGCTTTTCTTTCTTCTCTTTCTGTTGTGTGGCACTGTCTCATTGTTCTTTTTTTTATTTATATTTATTTAATTTTTTTACTCGTAATAAAAAGAAGCTTAACCCCACTTTTGCACTTACTAAAAATATGGCAAATAGATGTTTGATCATAATCATACAACTTCGAATCTTGCCCTCTTTTGTGTAAGTATTCATGATTCCATGAATCTGTGCATATATCTGGTTAATTATTATAATTCACTATTAGTATCATTAAAGCTTAATTACATTATTTGTCTCACTATTCAATTTCAAAGTATTTTTTTTTACTAACAATTTCAAAGAATTTGAGCAAACAATCATCTACTAGTAGTGAGCTTCTTTTGACTAAAACAGTTAATGGTATTAACTTATTAAGTCCAATTGCAATTAAAATTGATTTTAAATAAAGTGATTTAAATATAAAATTATTTATATTTGGATAAAAATTATTTTGAATAATAAATTTATGTGTAAAAGTCATGTTTGTATTTAAAAAGTTGTGAATTATTATTTTAAGGATTTGTTTGAATTGATAGAATATGATGGAATAG
>JBBPBR010000001.1:1533100-1544958 GCA_037974775.1 Cicer pinnatifidum
AAAAAGTGGTTATTAAATATAGTTAGTTCTACATAGTAGGATGATAGATTCTATAAATGATAGATTGTCTTTGACCTAAAAAAACTAAAAATTACATAAGCATGAAAAAGTATGTACCAAACTAAAATCAAAATATAGTTATGACAAAAGTTCTATTCATGTATCTATCAATTTGAACATGAATTATGTCCTCATATGCAATATATTGTTCGAATTTTTTATTAAATAAGTCAAATATTTGACCTACATTATATAAAAAATCATGAGTTTTAAATTTTTTTTAGCAAACTGAAAAAGTTTAGTTGTATCCGTTTAGATGAAATTTTTATAAAAAATTGATAACAAATTTATTTCTTTATGTATGAGTGACTGCGAGTTAATATACTATAAGATAATAAAATGATTTATTTATAGCTGATAAAAAAAAATAAAAGTCCAATTTGTGTTAGAACATAAAAAAAAATATAAAAAAATTACTATATTATTAGTGAAATGCTATAGTATAAAACTGAATCTTAAGATACATCTATTAATATTTAACAAATTATCTTTTGGTATCTTGAAAATCATACATTATGTGGCTGTAGTTCTCGTTCACCTTGAGAGAGAGCTAAATAACCGAAATTTTGTTGGTTAATCGTTGAGTATTTATTAGAGAGTTGTGGTTGAGTTTTATTTTTACAACTAAGAGGGCTTAATATTAAAAAATAATAGCAGAATCACATATTTAAATTATTTTATTTAAATAAATAATTTTAATATAAATTTTATTTTATTTTCATGCTTTTGTATGTGATTTATTTGTTTGAGTGTGACATTACTCTAAAAGTCGTCTATATACAATTGGCTTATTTGAGACATCCACACTATATACCTATGCTTAATTAAGGCTTACAAATTTAAATGAAACAAATAATTCATGAGCATATTTATTTCAACCTTTGTTAAGGAAAAACAAAAATCCACTTTAGACTTAGAATAAGTCCTTTTTAATTACTTACTTTACTTTGATATTAACAAGCTATCCTTTGCAATTTTTCTTAACAAATTTTGAAGAGGTTGGAGCAATGAAGAGAGATCAAGTTCACCTACCTAGATTTCTAGAAAGATTTTTGTAGCGTGAATGTCTCCACTTCCAGCAAACAACAGCAATATTTGTATTTATTTAAGCCAGCATGTCCAAAGACTTGACTCAACCATTCCCATTGCAAACAAGATCATACATTCGTGGGATTCATTTTTGGTTGGTTTCAAGTTTCAACTCAAAAGGATAATCATTTGAAAATATATCCTTCAATATCTAATTATTTTATATACCTTTTGATCATGATGCCAGTACTATTAATTTTATCCAATTGTTTTTTTTTTATATAAAGAATTTTGTCCAATTATTCATTAACTAATATGTTCCCACTTTATAGGAAAAGACAAAAGTAGATGTCACCAACGCAATTTTGAGTATCCATTAAATTATTGTATGGACTTTTTAAAATGCCGGTTATAGGGTCCACAATATCACTTAACCATAAGTTTTTATCACGCACACGTGTCCTTGGGGAATTGGTCTAAATTTACTCAAGTCAATGGAAACTTCGTTGTACTTTTTCTTATAAAATTGATATATAATGCAACTGAAAAACTAATTCATCAAACATTAAGAATTTTAAAGTGGTTGCATGTCTGAATTCTAAGTTAAATTTAAGATCATAGTTGTAGGGTAAAAGGCAATTTTCATATAGAATAATCATAAGATTTTAAAATGAGTTTATAAAAAGAGACTTTTTATTTTATTTTATAAGTTATGTTTTAAGAAAGACTTATATAAATATAAAAATCTAATAGAATATCAGAGCTTTTGAGTCATTCACCATTTATATTTTACGCATAAAATTTAGTGATAAAACATAAATATAATTTATAAAGAAAAACACATAAAACATAAATACAATTTATAAAGAAAAATACATCAACTTTATGATAATTAAATTTTTAGAAATGAGTTTAATCTAATTCAAGTACTCTTGATAAGTCTTAGTATTATTTTCCAATTTTCTAATTTTACTAATCTGAATATTGAAATTTGGACATTGACAATTTACCAACCAGTACTAATTGCAAGTATGAACGTTTACAATATGACAATTCACACATGCTTGCACTATATACTTTTGGTAATAAATATTGGGATCTCATATATGCTTATTAGTCATGATTTGACCAAAGAGAATGAGAAAATGAAATATAAGAAAGTAATAAGTTAATTAACAAAAGGGTAAAAAGATGAGCTCAGCAAACAACTTTTGAGGCAAGGGACCACAATAGTCCTCCTTAATTTGATAATTTGCAAACCAATATAATCAAAATTTCAATGTCTAGTTGGTGAAGAACACCGCCAAAGTCCATAATAAAACAAATTGTTGAGCTATTTATTTGTCAGCTTGAAAATAGGCTTTATAATATAAAATGGGTTTAAGCCTATTGTCCTTTGATTCAAATATAGACTTCTATTGTTGTGTCTAAGCCAATTCACATCCAAACCCGTGACCATATATCATAATGCAAACTCTTCTAAGTTTGAGATATTAATACAGTGAGGTCTAGTGGTGAACTTATCAACAACTTTGAAAGCAGCAATATCTATTCATCAGTAAGCTTTAATTTTTCTCCATCTTATAACATTATTCAATAAGATCTTTATAGTATATGAATGCAAGTTCCCTATAATTGTTCTGTTCTCACTTTAGTAAGAGATACATATAATTCATATAGATGCATACACATGATATTTTATGACCATATATCAATCATAACTATCAAATATGTGAAATTGAACTATATATCAAAAACTGATAAGCTTCTGTTTTTGACTTATCTTCCAGGATGAGTTCTCATATGGAGATTTCATCAATCAGAGGCTTACCTGAATTGGTAAGATATATAACACCTATTCTTTGAACAAAATTGATTAAATTTTGATTGTTGACTTTGATAATGGATCATTTATTATGTTGACATTGACTAACTTTATTTTTGAATCATTTAACACATAGAGACTTAAAACCTATATGTGGTAAAATGCAAAGGAAATAGATTAGATTAGTCTTTGTAGTTATGTGCGGAAGATAAAAAAGATGAAAATTCTATGAACCTTATGAAAGTTTGTGCTAGCTAGGACTAAGAGTATAATGTTTTCTGATTTTGCAGGGGATAATGGAAGATCCTAACTTTCTGCATCAATGGAATCACCACATAAGCTCTATTGATACTTTTGGAGATGCTTTACAAAAACATCCAAACTTCAACACCAAAACAAGCATGGAAACTTTGCTTGCTGCTGGAAGCGAAAGACCGATGAAACAGCTCAAAAACAACAGCTGGAATTACAACAACAGTCCTCAAACATCAGACACACAACAGTATGATAATTCCTGCGGCAATCTTGTTTCATTTGTTGATTCAAATTATACAAGTAATCAATTGGGACTATTGAAGCCTAAGTCTGAGATGGTGTGTCCTAAAATCGATAACGCTACGCTTGCGAACATGTTGATTAATCAAGGAAACTTGGGGAATCAAAATCATGTCTTCAAAGCTTTTCAAAAGGCCAAAGATGTTGAGACTCGTCCTAATAAACTTTCTCAAGCTCATGATCATATTGTAGCTGAAAGGAAGCGTCGAGAGAAGCTTAGTCAGCGATTCATCGCGCTATCTGCTCTTGTTCCAGGCCTAAAGAAGGTATCAAATAATGTTGTTGATGTAGTTTTTGTCATTAGGATTATGAGTATAGTGTTTCTATCTTTCATTTAGTTACTTATGTGTTGAACATATGTTAAAGTATTTTAATCTTTCAAATTTGATTCAAAATTAAGATTAAGTTCAATTATTTTTGATCATGTAAAGAATGATAAAATTGTAACTAAAACAGTTTAAATTTTCTGCATATACAGATGGACAAAGCTTCTGTTCTTGGAGATGCAATAAAGTACTTGAAGCAAATGCAAGAGAAAGTGAATGTTCTTGAGGAGGAACAGAAAAGGAAGAAAAATGTGGAATCTGTTGTAATTGTGAAGAAATCTCAACTTTCTAATGATGGTGAAGACTCTTGTTCAGACACAGATAATAGTACAATTGATGAGACATTACCTGAAATTGAAGCAAGATTTTGTGAAAGAAATGTTCTCATAAGACTACACTGTCTTAAGAGTCAAGGAGTTATTGAGAAAACAATTAGTGAAATTGAGAAACTCAATCTAAAAGTCATCAATAGCAGTGCCTTGACTTTTGGGAATTTCACACTTGATATAACCATTATTGCTCAGGTAATTTCACTACCTATCACTATTTTCTCCATAATATAAGCTCTATAGCAAGTTATTAGATAAAGTTTATTTATTATTATTTGTTCAAATATATTCATAAATAATTAATACTACTAAGTAGAGTATAATTTTATTTGAATAGAGGGATTAATTATTTTTGCAATATTCAGATGGATGTGGGATTTTGCATGACATTGAAGGATGTTGTGAGAAAGCTACGCTCAGCTTATTCGTCTTTCATGTGAAGAAGTTAATTACAATCAAACCATAAAAAGCAGTTAAATAATAATCATGTTTGCAAGGCTTGTGTTGTCTTAGCCATTTGATCATTTCCAAAAATGTTTGCTCTAAGGTTCATTTTGCACAAGGGTTTTTTAGTCATATTATCTTTTTGCATGGTCAACTTGTTGACCGTGTTATTACTCTTATGTAATGTAACCCTTCTGTTTCAAGAATGTAGAGCTTCTTGCCTTTTTTTTGGGTAGAGTTGAAATGTTCAATTCGACCCATTTATGTCCATTTTTTAATCTAAATATTTTGACAAAACATGTCTTTGTTGTGTAACCTTTTACTTATTCCAATTTCTTTTTAGTTGGATCAACATCTCCGTTTTGTAATCGATAATAACGTATCCATTATTTTGTAATATTTTGCCTTAAATAGAAGGATGACTATTTTTGTTAGAAAGTTGACAAAAGTGATGGATAACTTCCCTAAAAAAATAAAAATAAATATCTAATAAAAATTAGACACTTCAAATTAAAATTTATAAAATAAAATAAAATATAATTTTGAATTGTAAGTCGTCCATCTTAATTGAATAATTAGATATGTTAATTACATTTAATTCTAGTACACTTAATCCAAATCTTGTGCTTGTGAGTGTGTACACTAACTAATTTCATGACTAGTTCAATCCTCCACAAGGAACTATCACTTTTGGAGGCATGGCGTATATTTATCTTAGTTTTTTTTATAAGAGGTTGAATGAAAATTTGATCAATGAAAATTGATATATTTAATTTATAAATTAATCTATTTGACTTATGATATATATTAATTTTTCTTGATTAAATTTTAACTTAACTATATTTTATAAAAATAGATGAAGGTGGATTATTATTATGACAACGATCATAATAACTAGAGAATAATATCAATGTCTTTTTTTTTTTTTTAATTACTTGATTAAAAATATATTATTTCTCT
Source organism: Cicer pinnatifidum (assembly GCA_037974775.1). NCBI lineage: Eukaryota > Viridiplantae > Streptophyta > Magnoliopsida > Fabales > Fabaceae > Cicer > Cicer pinnatifidum. The sequence goes on from JBBPBR010000001.1 coordinate 1,538,629, forward strand.
CCTGGTGTGGATAATATAAACTTCTAAATTTATTCATTGATGGAAAAGAAAAGGAGCGACGTGTTATATATTTAAAAAAAAAAATTATTTTAATAATCACAAGGACAATAGTTATGGTTAACCAAAAAAGCTAATGACGAGGGCAAACAAAAATTAAACTAATGATTGGCATGGAAATGGAATTATAAATTTGGGTGGAAACCAAAGCTTTTTTTAAACAAGCAACTCGTTGCATTTCATCCATAATCAAAGAAACAAATTATTCATGTTTCCGATTCACATCGTTTACTCGCACGAGATGTTTCCGATTTTGGATCTATTATTTTCCATTGTAAACATATTATTACTAGTTTTGCAAATTTTTGAGGTTAACTTTATTTGGAGACAATCATGACTCACAAGCTTGCACGGATAGCCATATTATTACTAGTTTTGTAAACATAGTCCTCGTTTTTATGATTTTTTTAAATATTTTTGTTGTGTCACATGTATTATTGACAGTGAAATGACATAATCTTTTTCTAATAAAAAAAGTTTGAGAAAACAACATTTAGAGAGATGAGGAAACTTTTTTAGTGTTTGGTTTATATATTGAGTTTAAAACTTTGTAAAATACGTTTGTGTTTTATCTATATTTAATGTAAGGCTTAAATTGTTTTTAATATACATCTCACAGTGAGCATTACAAAACTTGATATGTTGATTTAAATAGTTTGTGACTCAAATCTATATGCGATTTTGATAATGTTTATATAGTGTCTAAATCATTTTTACAAAATTAAGATGTGGTGTACCTCTTTTTCAAGAATGTTTAGGTCTTCTCTCTACTTTTTTTTTCTTCTACAAATATTTAGCCACAATTTGAGAATCTACTTCAAACTTATTGTAGCTTGGCAACCAGCTTCTTCATTTAATAATTAGCTGTTAGTTTCTATATGAAAAATGTGTTTATAAAAAATTATATCAATTTCGTTCAATAGAATTTTTTATGTGGCCCACCATAAGAATATTGTCCATTTGTTCTGTTCCACCCCTGAACTTGGGGGCAGATAAATTATTATTAAAATGAAGAAGGGTGTCATTCACTTACATATAGAGGATATAAAATTAAGATATAGACACTGCAGAAAAGTTGCAATCCTACGTTTAAATAATATAAAAGTTTTGTCTTAATTAGATGTCGTATCTAATATCTTATGCTTTAGCAATGTAGACATATTCGTTATCTACACTTATTTAATATTATCTTAGTCCCCACTAAAGATTGTGATCTTATTATGATTATGACTAAGTAATATGATGACTAAATAGTTTGCCTACTCAATCAAGTCATTAGAGTCTATTTGTTTGATGGATACAATCACAAACAATAAGATAAAGGTATTATATTATATATCAATTTAAATTTTATAAACTATGATAAAGATAAATTATTCTTGAAAATTATCGTATATTTTGTCTTAATATGTATAATTTTTATCTTATATATAAATTGAATTATAAATCAATAAGATATAATAAGATTTCTAACTTACTTAATAGTTCTTATACCCTAAATCAAATTAAATTTTTATAATTAATGAACAAAGCACCAGCAGTTTGATTAAAAAAAAATTGATATTTGGTTAATAGACTGACTTAAATTTTAACATTGGAGTTTATCTCTCTTTTGAATAACAAATAATAGAAGTAAATAGAAATAAAATGTGCTGCATTACCTAAATGTATGGAAGAAAAAAAAAGTCTTGTTAATACTTGTGTTGAATGTATTTAATACTTAAAAAAAAAAATGTACATTACACTATCATTGTTATATTTTAAATGTGTTAGCATAGTTATATCATTACCCACTTAATAGTTTCCTTATGACCATTATTTGCTCTTGGCGTAATAACCCTTCATCACATGTTACATTGAACTCTGATTTAAAACTTCCTCTTCATTAACCATTGGTTCTATACATGGGTGTGTGAGTGTATCTTTTAAATAAAAGTCTAATATATATATATTATGCCCCCTTTCCCAAAAAAAAAAACACCCCCATCACCAAAAACTACCTCTATTTCTCATTTGGCCAAACTGAATTTCCTTACCAACTCAACAAGTTTTTTAGTATTATGATTTACTAACAAAAACAAAATTAAGTAAGTACAATTTTGACGAAATGTCATCAGCGGTTTCGTGGTGTAGTTGGTTATCACGTCAGTCTAACACACTGAAGGTCTCCGGTTCAAGTCCGGGCGAAGCCATAAATTATTTAACTTTTGAATTATCGTGTTTTCCAAATTTGTTTTTGTTATAATTATACTTCTAATAATTTCTATTATTTGCAAACAACAATAAATGGTTTCGTGGTGTAGTTGGTTATCACGTCAGTCTAACACACTGAAGGTCTCCGGTTCAAGTCCGGGCGAAGCCATAAACCATTCAGCTTTTCAAGTATAGTTTTTCAAATTTGTTTAGTTATAGTGCTAATAGTTTCTATTATTCACCTACAACAAATGGTTTCGTGGTGTAGTTGGTTATCACGTCAGTCTAACACACTGAAGGTCTCCGGTTCGAGTCCGGGCGAAGCCATTTCTTCTCTTTTTTATTTTTAAACATTTTTCAAAAATCATCAAAACGTCGTCGTATGCACAATTTCGTGGATGTCATAATACTCCGATATCAAAGGCGCGTAATTAGAAACTCAATCCAAACCTACAATTGAAAACTTTCCTTTTTACACGCGCCTGTCTCCACGAATCTCCACCAATCATATTCCTTCTCAAATCACTTCCTCCATTCTAATTGGTCCACGTCATCACACCAGAACCTTCCCCTCCAAATTATTTACGTTCGTTCCAATTATTCGTCCAACTTCATTCATTCAATTTCAATTCCAACTCGCTTCGTAACATCTTCATCACAATGAAATCGCTTATTGGCTTCGGAATCGTTTTTCTCCTTCTTCATTCTTCCCTCGCTTCCGACGCCAATCCGCCATACCCCAAGGCTTTTTCTGTAAATACCACATTCATTTTAATTTCCCTTTATTTTTAATTAATTAATGGTTTTTGTGAAATCTAACTTTTAATTTTGTTTATTCCCAGGACTTGAAGGAATCAATTGTGAAAGGGTTAGGGTTTACGGCTGAAGATGATACCAAGATTACAGGGTTTGATCCGAGAGAGGCTAAGGTTGGACATTCAGTAGAATACCAATTCGATATTGAAATTGATGATAAGGTTGTTCCATTCAAGCTTCTTGAGGATGCTAACCGATGGGAATATGTTGATCTTCCAATTTTCCGGGTCGAGGATCAAAACGGGTTGGTTCATAAACGGGTTTCGGGTAATGGTTTACCCGTTTTGGCTCCGTTTCAGCTCGCTGGGCCCATGGAGCTTTGGATTCAGGATGCTAAGGATATGAGAATCTCTCTCCCAGTAAGTTTATTCCTAATCTTCCTTCAATTTATTGTACATTATAATTGCAACCCTAACAATCCCATCCTTTTTAATTACTTAATTGACATTTGAGAACCAAATTAGTATTTTTTTTTTTTTTTTTATATATTTAATTTTAAGTTCATTAATCAATAATAGAGTCTGATAACGTGAAGAGATTGTCATAATCATAATACAGATTGGGTGTGTTATTAATTTAATCCTAGAAATTGTAGGGTGTTGTCTACTTGGTATTTGAACTAACGAAATTTTATAATGATTTCTGAATTTCGAAATTCTGTCAAATTAGTAGCTGCCAAACAATTTTAGAAACTAAATTAACGGATGAATATAACACTAATATGGTTGAAGATTTTCAATTTAATTGACTATTTTTATATTGAAATATGAATACTTTCAGAGGCTAAATTGGCAATGCCTATAATATCTTTGTTTAATTTGGTTATTCATTTTTAAGATTACATATACAGAAATAAATGATATTGTAATGATTGAAAAAAAAAATGAAACTTCAATTATACATTAATTGTGTTCACCAAAAAAGTTATACAGCATGTGACAGCGTGGCTCTTAAATTTCATTCCCTAAATATATGATTTTACAAAAATTGTTTTGGTGAAATGGTGAATATTGAGGGATGTATATTGAATAGAGTAAGGTGTGCTTGAATGTGGATAATGTGAAATTGATTTGATGTTTGATTTGGTTTTTGCAGCATGATGTGGATGCTGGGGTGTTGAAGAAAGTGGTTTTGGCTGATGGTGCAGTGGTTACTGTGAAAGGTGCAAGATCAGTGAGTCTTCGCCATCCCCTTGATTTACCTCTGCCCTTAAACCAAACACAGAGTGGATTTGCTGCCGGGCTTCTCACCTTGGCTGAGCATCTCCGCCATGCTTCTCTTGGCCAGAGTGCTCCCCTACTCTCACTCCGCATTGTTGGTCCTACTTCACTTGAAGCCCCTCCCTCTGCATCAACCTCTTCCAATGGCAGGTTGAAGCTCAAGCGCCTTGCGCCTGGTCTTGTGGAGTTATCGTCTCAATCGAAACCCAAATTAATCGATGCCCTATCGACCATTGATCTCCGGGAGGAAGCCCCAACTCTCCTTACTCCAACCAAGTTTTCTGCATTGTGGCCTCTTGCTTCCCTTAATGGATCAAATGCCAACTTGTTGGGTTTTGAGAAACTGTTATCTTCTGTGCTGGGTCCTAAGGCTAATGAGAAGGGTTCCTTCAGGTTGTTGAAGGCTGATATTTCTGCTCAGACTTTTGTAAAAATAGGCTTTCAAGCTGAGAAGAAGTTGAAGGAAGGAGATGGAATTAGTTTGGAGGGTTTCCCTGAATGGAGGACTAAACCTGATACTGTAAGATTGCATTTTGAGGTGCTTGCTAAAGTTGATGGTGATAAAGTCATACCCGAGAGAGTCATGCAAGTTAACCCTGTTGTTATGGAGGACAGTGTGGCGTTAAATGTGATGACTAACAATGAGACAATGTCAAAGATGCCGATTGTTCAACCTCCCCCCATCCCCTTTGCCTTGTAATTCGTTGGAAGGGTTTGTTTTTTGTATATTTTAACCCAGAGGAATTGTAGAGAAGATTCTTATTTTGCCTTTGATACATATGTGATAGTTAAGATACTTGTAAAAATGATGAGTAATGAGAAAGTTGTTTTATTTGCCCAGTTGCTTCTGGTTGTGATAATTGTAACATTTCTCAGAACTATTCAAAGTAACTACTTTGATCAAACAATTATTAACTTAAAATGTAGGATTTCATCTTAGTTATAGCTCCAAGCCTGCAAGAGTTTAATTAAATTCTTAGCGTATCATCAGTCTTCTTGCTCCCATTATCATCTTTACTGAAATTGCAACAATAGATTTCATTGCATTCACAAATAAATGAAGTTGGTTGGCAAGTGTATTTGGAGCAGCACATTAACAAAAGGTCTTCACAAAATTCACTCTATTATTTTGCATTTAGTTTAACACATCGTCCCTTGTCATTACAAGCTTACTTGCCTCACCGAACTGTGACAGTTGCTGCCCCAAAATTGAACACATTTAGAAACCCAAAAGATCTCACAATATGAACACGTGAAGTAGCAAAGTAAAGTCATGTTCCATCATCAATTCAGTTTAACAAAAGAAAAATGTCTAAATAATTTGACAAATTATAGATTCTCTTAATGCAACCTCAATCAATGCCACCCCTTAGCCCATAGCTAGGTACATTACACTAACGATAAATCAGTTTACTGTATAATCTGCATAGAATTCAACAAATGTTGTTTCTTGTCAAACATTTAATGTATAATTTTCACATATAACATGTAAAATATAAGAAAAAAGATGCCAAAAATTGAGAATTCATAAATCTTGTTGATGAACTTCGGTGTTATGAAAAAATAAGTAGTACATTATTTGATTTTTCACTTTTTAGTGACAGAGGATAAAAGGATGATGATAATTATAATTGCTCTTGGTCTATTAATGTAATACATGAGTATAATTTTCGTGTGTAATTGTAACTTTCCTTCACTCTTTTTAGTCCTTTTTATTTGATCTTTTAAGGTACACAAAAAAAAAAAATCAATACTTGTCAAAAATGAATTAATGTGGCTACAGTTGCTTGCTTGTTAGTGTAGTCAAACACATGCTTCAAATGTGGAGCATATGACTAAAGGAAGACAGGGCAACATCATTACTTGGTTAGTCAATGAATAGTTTATGTTAGATAAACGTTTCATTCATGGTTTTGCACTTTCTTCTGCAATAATTACATTCATCTAACCGGAGCTGGCCAATTTTGCAATCAAATAGTATATTCTAGAACTTTTTTTCTTGCAGACCATGATTACAAGAGTTAAGTTTTTTTTTTTTTTTTTT
>JBBPBR010000001.1:1547828-1565722 GCA_037974775.1 Cicer pinnatifidum
ATAATATTAATTTTTACACGTGAAGTAATGATTTTTATACAAAATTTGAAAAAATGATTAAAAGTGAGACATAAAAAATAAACATATAAAGGACAATTTTGTGTTTAGAAAAATATAAAGAACAAATTCATACTAAAAAAAGACTAAAGTATAAAAATAAATTAAAATGTATGAACAAAATTAAAATTTTGAAGCACACAAAAATGTTTATCTTTAAATATATAGGAGATATTATAGTATATATAAATTTATCAAAATTATACAAATATTAAATTTTTTTTTTTGAAATAATCTATTTCTTTTGTTTGTTAGTTTGATTTACAAATATATTTTCATTAAATTATAAGTTCTCAAATTATAATTTAATTTTTTATACAATTTTTTTTTTTTTATTTTTGTAACATTATCGAAATCATGTATAAGCACCGTCCAATGCCCACGTTGAATCCTTTGACTCCGACATACTATTGATGTTTCCGTGTTTGGCATTTTTGCATGCATGTGATTCATTCAATACTTTCCTCACTCTTATACTAACCCAACATTCTAATTACCTTCGCCGCCGCCATGTTCGCCGGAGTACTTCTCCGACATGGGTCACCACCACCCATTTTCCTCACTACTCTGTTTTTTCTCTGTCTTTTCACTTTCTCTCACTCAAATGAACTTCAATCTCTTTTCAACTTTAAATCCTCTATTCAAACTTCTCACACAAACCTTTTCACTTCATGGAATCCATCAAATTCTCCCTGTAACTTCACTGGAATTCTTTGCAATTCCAACGGTTTCGTTTCACAAATCAATCTTCCAAACAGAACTCTAATGGGCACCCTTTCTTTTCATTCAATTTGCAACCTTCAATCTCTTGAGAAAATCTCTTTAGAATCAAACTTTTTGCATGGAAGCATCACTGAGGATTTGAAGAATTGCACAAACTTGAAGTACTTGGATTTGGGTGGTAATTTATTCACAGGAACATTTCCTGAATTTTCATCTTTGAATAAATTAAAGTACTTGAATCTAAATGCAAGTGGAATTTCTGGGAAGTTTCCATGGAAATCATTGGAAAATCTAACGACTCTCACATTCTTAAGCCTTGGTGATAATCTCTTGGAAAAAAGCACTTTTCCTTTGGAGATTTTAAAGCTTGAAAAATTGTATTGGCTTTATCTAACTAATTGCAGCATCTTTGGAAATATTCCATTTGGTATTGGAAACCTAACTCAGCTTCAAAATCTTGAACTTTCTGACAACAATTTATCAGGTGAAATTCCAGCTGATATTGGAAAGCTTCAAAATTTAAGGCAACTTGAGATATATGATAATTACTTGAGTGGAAAAATTCCAAATGGATTTGGAAACCTTACAAATCTTGCTCAATTTGATGCTTCTAATAATCACCTTGAAGGTGATCTTTTTGAGCTAAGGTCCTTAAAAAATCTTCAATCTTTGCAGCTTTTTCAGAACAAATTCTCAGGTGAGATTCCACAAGAGTTTGGTGATTTTAAGAATCTTACAGAACTTTCTCTTTATGATAACAAACTAAGTGGTCTTCTTCCACAAAAGCTTGGTTCCTGGATAGGAATGGAATTCATAGATGTTTCAGATAATTCACTTTCTGGTCCTATACCGCCTGATATGTGCAAGAACAATCAAATAACTGAGATAGCAATGTTGAATAACAGTTTCACAGGAAGTATACCAGAAAATTATGCAAATTGCACAGCTTTGGTTCGTTTTAGATTAACAAAGAATTCACTTTCAGGTGTTGTTCCTTCAGGTATATGGGGTCTTCCAAATTTGGAGCTTTTTGATCTTGGAAGGAACCAATTTGAAGGTTCAATTTCATCTGATATTGGAAAAGCTAAATCTTTAGCTCAATTGTTTTTATCTGAGAATAAGTTTTCAGGTGAGTTACCAATGGAAATATTAGAAGCTTCTTCTTTGGTATCGATTCAGTTAAGTTCAAATCAAATTTCGGGTCGAATACCAGAAACTATTGGAAAATTGAAGAAACTAACTAATCTTAGTTTGAATAAGAACAATCTTTCTGGTGTTTTACCAGACTCTATTGGTTCTTGTGTTTCTCTTACTGAAATTAACCTTGCTGATAACTCTATTTCTGGTGTGATTCCAACTAGTATTGGTTCTTTGCCTACCCTTAATTCATTGAACTTTTCTTCAAACAATTTTTCTGGTGAGATTCCATCAAGTTTATCATCTCCTAGACTTAGCCTTCTTGATTTATCAAACAACCAGTTATTTGGTTCCATACCAGAATCACTTGCTATATCAGCTTTCAAAGATGGTTTCATTGGAAATCCTGGTTTATGCAGCCAGATTTTGAAAGAATTTCAACCATGTTCCTTGGAATATCGCGGCTCGAGGCGAATTCGAAACCTTATATTACTTCTCATTGCTGGTTTAATGGTACTTCTGATTGTTTCATCAGCATATTTTCTCTTCATGAGACTGAAACAGAAGAACAAGTTTGAGAAGCCGGTATTGAAGACAAATTCTTGGAATTTCAAGCAATACCATGTACTAAACATCAATGAGAATGAAATTATTGAAGGGATTAAAGCTGAAAATTTGATTGGAAAAGGAGGGTCAGGGAATGTTTACAAGGTTGTTCTTAAAAGTGGTGAAATATTTGCTGTCAAACACATTTGGACTTCAAATCAAAGTGATTACAGAAGCAGTTCAGCTATGCTGAAAAGGAGTTCAAGATCACCTGAGTATGATGCTGAGGTGGCAACATTGAGTTCTATAAGGCATGTGAATGTGGTGAAGCTTTATTGTAGCATCACAAGTGAAGATAGTAGTTTGCTAGTTTATGAGTTTTTACCAAATGGGAGTTTGTGGGAGAGGTTGCATATATGTAATAAGACTCAAATGGTCTGGGAGGTTAGGTATGAGATTGCATTAGGTGCTGCTAGAGGATTGGAGTATTTGCATCATGGTTGTGATAGAGCTGTTATGCATAGAGATGTTAAATCAAGTAATATATTGCTTGATGAGGAATGGAAGCCAAGGATTGCTGATTTTGGACTTGCTAAGATTGTGCAGGGTGGAGGTGGCAATTGGTCTCATGTCATTGCTGGAACACTTGGCTACATGGCTCCTGGTAAGCATTAATTCTTCTTATATTTGGATATACTTTGTAAGAGTTAAGTTAAAATAATTATGAGCCCTTTAGAACATTCATATTAAACTTGCTGATAAGCATCTATCAATTTATTAATAACTTTATCATATGCAAAGCAATGTTTTAAAAACCGAACTAGAGAACGATTTAGTAAGACCTCCGAGTCATGGTTCAATTGGTTAAACTATAATTCAACTTGATGACTAATTCTGGGAGGCTGAAAATAGGCCACGGTTGAACCAACCAGCAAACTGACCATTTCTCAAACTTTGAACCGGACAGTCGTGTTCCAAAAACATTGATGCTAAGAGTTATAAACTCATTTGAAGCTATTATGAACTGCAAGTTGATATATACTAGACCTTAAACAACCTTATTTTAAATTAGAAAAAACATGTCATGTTAGCTTCCAGTAATAAAACTTTTTGGTGTAACACAAAATAAAGAACATAAAAACTAACTAGTCCATTATAACTGTATAGGAAAATGTTAGAGGAGTTTTAAATTTTTGGCTATTATACTTGAAAATTGATCATGTTTATTTTTAATATGACAGAATATGCCTACACATGTAAGGTGACAGAAAAGAGTGATGTTTACAGCTTTGGAGTAGTACTGATGGAGTTGGTGACAGGGAAGAGACCTGTGGAACCAGAGTTTGGAGAGAATAAGGATATTGTCGGTTGGGTATGCAGTAATATTAGGAGCAAAGAAAGTGCTTTTGAATTGGTGGATTCTACCATTGCAAAAAAATTCAAAGAAGATGCCATTAAGGTGTTGAGAATCGCAGTGTTGTGCACGACGAAAACTCCATCTTCTAGACCATCAATGAGAATGTTGGTTCAAATGCTGGAAGAGGCAGAACCATGTGCTCCAACAAAAGTGACTGTCACCATTGATGGTTAAACATGTTACAAGAAAAGTTTTCTGTCAGCTGCAGTGCACACATTTTTCCTCCATGTTAAGCTAAGAAACACATAAAGTGAGGCAGTGAAAGAATGATAAAATAGTAAATACTAGTAAATGAATGAACCATGAGACTTTATAGTTTGTAGTATGGTGTAACAGTTGTAGGGACTTTTAGATTTAAAGAGAGATAATTTCTCTTTAACGGTTCCTATAATTGCTGCATCATATTACAACACAATTTCGTAAATGTATATGTATGTAGCATCTTAGAGACTTTATCCTATGAAGTAATCTGATTTGGCATTTAGACATGATCTCGTGGAAATTTATCATTTTTATTTGGTAAATTTTTCCAAATGTCTTTCTCATTGAGCAAGCTCTATCTTAATATTTTCCATATTTTAGAATTATCTATAATACAGTCAAGGAAGAAAACAGATTTAGAATGACAATGATCACTATGCAAATGTTGAAAACATTTGCATACAATTTGAAATTAACACAGTGGAGGTGCCAAATTTTTGAATAACTCATAATTTTTTCTTGACACAAGTGTACATTGCTATACAAGCTTTTAATATCATGTATAAATGTAAGGATTTAATTAATCATAGCTATTGAATTTTGTTATCTACAAAATCATTTGACTTGAATCATAGTTATCTTATAAGTCATACAAAAAATATATATAATTGTTTTATATTATAAAAAGTTTTTACATTAATAATACATCAAAGAACAATTCCGAATGCTTAGATAATATTAAATAGATGAAGACAAATTATCTGTCATGCCAAAGAACAACTTAAAATTCTACTGGAGATCATCATCTTTGTTAACAGTCAAATAAGAGCGTCTGTAAAATTAAAGTCTTTAGATAAGATTAAATAAAATAGAAAATGGACATAAAAGCTTTTTGTAAGAAATAATAATTTATGGATGTTCTCTATGTCCAATATAATGTTATCTATGAGGCAATCTCTCAAAATTGATTGCATTGCAATTATGTTGTTACAAGGACCATGTTTTGGATCAATTTTGTAAGTTGAAATACAAATCGTTTGAATCTTAATTGAGCAATTAGATTTATTTTCTTGTCAGATAGAAAAACTTAATTATTTTGATATGAAAGAATCCAAGCGAGTGTCCAAACTGCCTTGTTTAATAAGGTGATTGTTCATCCGTATGTGTTTACTTCTCAGCCCTAAAATATACTACTAGAAATTAAGATCGGCAGTGTAGTTCTTTGACTAAGACTGGACTAAAATAAAAATATGATCGATAACTATTATTTATGTGTTATTAAATGCTAACAAATGTAGTATTTATTTTTATTCGTTTCTTGTATTTGTTAATGATCCAAATATTGAAATATAATATTAAAAAAGCATAAAAAAAATTATTTTTTGATTCATTAATTATTGTATCCTTATAACATCTATACTAGAGCTCTCTCATCTCACTTAGGTGCTTAAGTGTACACATAATTCATTTTATAATATTTTTTTTAATAATAATGGAAAATAAACACTCAATCTCTTTATTCAACACCTAAAAAAAAAAATTTACTAAAGTAGATACCACAAATAATTTTTTATGATCATATTTTAAAAACATTACTTATTTTAATATAATAGGTGTATCATTAGAAACATCCCAAATGTGGGGATGGGTTTGAAGTGACTTTTAACAATGGGTATAGAACAACAACATTTTCCCAAAAAAACAAGAAGAAAGTATAAGAAATGGTAAAAAGACGAAATTGGAACAAAGTGGATCTAGAAATATGTAATATTTACATATATTGCCACTAGCCAATCGAAAACCGAAAACCCAGTAGATGATCTCAAAGAATGAAGTTGGGTTTGTGTCCATTCTCAACAACTACAACTAACACTGCATTCTCATATTCTTCCCTAATTTTCATCCCTCCCATCTCAATTCCATTTTCTCACCCCCAAATAACTTCTTCAGGTCACTCTTTGCCTTTCTTTACGTTTATTCTTTTTATGATATTTTATTACTTTCCAAAAATATTTGTGCCTTTTAAAGACAATAATCCCTAATTCATGTTCTTCTAATTTTCCATTTTTGTTGATTGAATTGAATCTCTTTCATTTAATGCGTCTCTGCTATGTGATATTTTGCAGGAGGGAGAAAGAGCTTTATTTTTCGTGTGCATAACATTGATCATAATAAAATTGAGTCAATACCTAGTATTACTCCTCTCATGGCTTCACAACAGGGAATTCCACAGGTTAACAGAAGTTTTTACCCACATATTGAACCCTATAGTACTGGTTTTTTGAATGTTTCAGATCTTCACTCTATCTATTGGGAGCAATCAGGAAATCCAAGTGGCCATGTGAGTATCAATTGTCCTAACTAAAAGTTGCAATTTTGTTTAGATTTAATTTTCTATATAGTCTTGAAAATATAGTGTCACACAATTTGGTTATTTGAAATTGAAAACCGTCCATCACATTAGTGCTTATAAGACTCATAAGAAATAATGTGATTGAAGTTTTTAAAATTAGGAATCAATTTGAAAATTTCTTATATATTAGGGATTAGCGATGATCTAGTCATGTTTTTAATAACTTCTGTTAGTTTTAATAACAAGCTAGTTTCTATGAGTAAATTGGCGATGAACTAGTCATGTTTTTAATAACAAAGTTTTAAACTTTTCTTAGTTTTTATTTAAAAGTAGGCTCATGTGTTTTGCAGACTGGAATGTGAGCCACTATTATTAAGTGATTCTATGTGGATTGTTTATTGATGCTACTGAATAAACTGTAATGTTGGACAGTTCCATTAAGTCTCGTGTAGAATTGAAGATAGTCATTTCCTTGATTGTTTTTGTTGGAAATGATATATGTAGTTCATCTGTGGCAGCTCATGTTTTTAGGGAAACTGAATGGAAAAACTGAAATATTGCATTCTTTATCTAGCCCGCCCTCATTTAAAAAGCTAGTTTCTATGTATTGAAACTCCAATAAGTTTTCAATTAATTTACTAAGGCCTAAGAGTGGAAAAAAAATATTGTTTCATCATTTTGCAAGTACTTTTTTGTTTCTGGCAGCCAGTTATCTTCCTTCACGGAGGCCCTGGAGGGGGAACTTCCCCGAGTAATAGAAGATTTTTCGATCCTGAATTTTACCGAATCATACTATTTGATCAGGTTAGTTTCCAAAATTTAGTGTGTGATAATTCAGTCCAGCTCTTGTGAAATTACTATTTTTCTCTTTATCAGCGAGGTGCAGGGAAAAGCACACCCCATGCTAACTTAGAGCATAACACCACATGGGACCTCATTGACGATATTGAAAAATTAAGAGAACATTTGGAGATTCCAGAATGGCAGGTCATCTCTCACCTCTAGTTTTTTACCAGTATACATTTTGTGATTCTTATGTAATGGTATATGATTTTATGATCTATATAATATACAGGTATTTGGTGGGTCATGGGGAAGCACACTTGCCCTTGCATACAGCCAATCTCACCCGGACAAGGTATTGTTTTGGTTTTCGTTGCCTTCTTTTACATTACATAAAAAAGGTGTTTGACTTTTAATAAGTTGTTTTAATATCATTGAAGATTGTGTTATCTATAATTAAGGGTTTTTTCCTTGCTATGCTGCACACTTTTTAAAATAATTTTTTATTATTATTATTTTGTGGCAAGGTTACTGGCATGGTCCTCAGGGGAATCTTCCTTTTAAGGAAGAAAGAACTAGACTGGTTTTATGAGGGTGGTGCTTCTGCAATATTCCCTGACGGTATTAAACCATTTTTTTTTATTTGTTTGCTCATTGAATTATGTTTGAACATTTGTCATGGATAACAAGCCTTCCTTTTAAAACATAAAGTTGTTTTTGACTTGTTTGATGTATAGAATAAGCCTGGAACTTTTAGGTTATATCATTTCTTTGTACGTGAGAACTAAAATTATTTTCTATTAGGAATATGAAAAGAGAAGCACTGTTTAGTGTTTACCATAACTTTACTGTTCTTTTTCATTTTTTGTAGTTAGTATGGTATTTTAATTGTAGCTTTGCATAATTTCATATATGATTTTGTGATCTATGGCTTTTCTACTCATTAGAAAAGTCAGAACATTAAGTGGTTGACTGTTTGTGCATTTTGTAATGTCAGCTTGGGAGTCATTCAGAGATCTTATTCCAGAAAATGAAAGAGGATGCTTCATTGATGCGTATAAGAAGAGATTAAACTCTGATGATATTGAAACTCAGGTAATTGTCTGTCTGGTTTATGAGTTTGCCTTCTACCATTTCCTCCCATAATCATAATACTTATTTTTCTTTATATGTTATTTTGGTTTCAAGGCAATTGTTCCCATCTTTCGGCCTGAACTCTTATCAGAACATAGTACATAGAGTTCAAGATAATTGAAGTAGTTTAAACTAAAAGTCTATCCTTAATAATACCAATACGTATCTGAAATGACTAATAGCAAGCTTGTATATGACTTTTACCTTACTGAATTATTAGAGTGCTTTTCTTGTGTATATTGACAAGTCGAGAGTCATTTTTTTACATGTTGGATTTTCTATTTGATTAAGGGGTTCAGGGACAGGTCCTGAATTGTTCCTTTTGTTTCAAGTGCCTAAATCCTATCAAAAGATTTTTACTTTACTTACCTATATATTCATTCTTAGTATGCAGCCGCTAGAGCATGGACCAAATGGGAAATGATGACTGCTCATCTTCTTCCAAATGAAGATAACATCAAAAGGGGAGATGATGATTACTTTTCACTGGTAAGTTCATCAAGTGAAGAATAACACAGATTTTCACTGATAAAGAAGCTGTTATAGATCATTCTTAAAATTGTCACAAAAACCTTCTCTATTTCTATCGGTTTCCCTTTATGCACTCTTGACATTGGTATTGTGTTTCTTGTAAAAAAAATCAGTTTGAATGCAATTCTTATAAAATGATAATATCACTGATATCTAAATCTTTATGTGTTCTTGATTATGCCATGTTTGCGGAAAACCTTTTCTCCCCTATAAAGTTGGTCAAACAAACTTATAAGCTAGTCAAAATCAAATAAGGTATGAGTTAGTTTAAACATAGGCGCAATATAATTTAAAGAATTGGAGCCTTTATTTTCTTCCTCTTTAAAAAATAAAGTCTACAATTTTTTCCCCTTCATAATTTACGATTAATTTATGATTGTCTAGTGTTGCCTAGGATTGGGATTCTTTAACTTGCATAATGACTTTTGATGATGTCAAATGATTTTTTTTTTTCTATCAGGCATTTGCAAGGATTGAAAACCACTATTTTGTTAACAAGGGTTTCTTTCCATCCGATTCATTCTTGCTAGATGGAGTTGATAAAATAAGGCATATCAACACCACCATTGTGCAGGTAAATCACTTTTTGTTGCATCCTTCAAAATTCAGATTCTTATGATCTTTACTCTTGACTTATAGGGAAGATACGATTGTTGCTGTCCTATGATGTCAGCCTGGGATCTTCATAGAGCTTGGCCAGAGGCAGACTTTAGGGTAAGGAAGAGAGTGTTGTTTTTGGTCTTTTCTCGCAGACTTTCACGTTTTTTCTGCATGCTATGAAAATTGTATATAAAGTTTCATGATAGAGATTTAAATCACATTATACAGTGAAACACAAGTGGTTTTGTTGTTCCTTATCAATTTCCACCTCATCTTGTGCAAATCATGGTCAAGTTACTGAATGTCATACTATATTAACACAGGTGGTTCCAGATGCTGGACATTCAGCCAATGAACCCAGCATAGCTGCTGAACTTGTGGCTGCAAATGAGAAATTAAAAAACATAATCAAGAATAAAGGGGAGTAACGCTGGAGACTGATCAGATTCACCCCTAGTGGCTTGTTGGAAATAAATTATAAGTGCTGTTCGTATTGCAGAAGTTACCTTGATCTGTGCACAAGAACTTCAATGCTTGTGATCCTTGATTTGTGCTGGTGATTTGGAACATTTAGTTTTAAATGATTGAGTTTAAAGCTTTATCAAAATCAACAAAGCTAAAAAAACTGCATATTTACAGATCTTATTATCAATTACACAAATCTTGTATATGAATCAGATCAATATCACACAAATTTAAACTAAATAAAGGCTTGCATTACAAAAGATTCATCTATCTCACTCACACAAGAACTTTAATGCTTGTGATCCTTGATTTGTGCTGTGATTTGGAACATGTAGTTTTAAATGATTGAATTTTGAAGCTTTATCAAAATCAACAAAACTAAAAAAACTGCACATTTACAGATCTTATTATCATTACAACAAATCTTGTATATGAATCAAATCAATCTCACACAAATCTAAACTAAAGCCAAATAGCATTACAAAAGATTCATCTCTCTCTCTCTCTCTCTCTCTCTCTCTCTCATAGGTTACAACAACAAATGCATCTTTTTTTCTTCAATTTACCAAAGCAACTCAACAAAATTCAATGATGATATTGAACAACACCCTCCCTTCACCAATATTTGAGCCCCTAACTCGGTTTCCTGGTAGTGCAGCTCTTGGGCACATGGAGACTCTGAAACTTTGGTTCCTTGGGAAGAGTTAAAGCTCTTCTTCCTTGTGAACAAGATGCTTCATGTTTACGGAGCTTTGCCGTTTCATTTGGTTTTACAGTCTCTGAAGGCTTTTCAATAATGACATTAAGTTTACAAGCTGTTGCAAGAACTGCTTTATCTTTCTTCCTTGACAAAACACTGCACGACACACTTTTATTATTAAATATACAATTCCATAGATTGAGATTAAGGCTTTATTCTTAAATTTCCAAACTGATTTATTACTTACCTTAGAGGCCTCATAACATTACTATGCACCATTTTGGATTTTCTTTTGAAATTTTCATCAAGATCAATATGTTTCTGAAGTTTAGGACTAGGATTTCTTTGAGATGTTTTGGCAGATAATTTAATTTGCACTTTGGTGTTGGAGTTGTTGTCACTATGGATGTTCCCCTACATAAAGTTGAGGATGTTTCAGCCATTGTCTCTAAAAACACACATTTAAGCAGTAATTAAGTTGCTATCAGTAAGCAGGAACTTACTGTTTGCTTTTGTTGTTGCATTGTTTGTTGTGATTTCTCGTCGCAGCTGCTATAATTGTCTTGATGACTTTGAGCTAGACAAGTTTCATTTTTCTGAGAGAAAGGAAAAAAGAAAATTTAGATATACAATGGAAAATATAATGTGAGGTACAAAATGAGGTTCACAATCAGTTTACATTCTTATGTTTCCTTATTGCCTTGCCATCTTTAGCAGTGGTTTCTTTCAAGGGCGAGGTGATTCTTTTCTCCAAGTTTGCTTCTTTCAGAATTACCCTTTCCTGCAGCATAAAAAAAAATAGCATAAATCACACACTAGATTATTGTAACTTAACTTTAAACTAAATAAACCGAAAAGAACAGAAGCCCTTACTTACATCAGTTCTGAACTTGAAAGGCTTAGGATTGGTAGGCTTTAATTTTCTGTATTTTACAACTTGAGAGCCAGGTGTAGTAGATGTAGATTTCTGTTTCAAGGTCATAGTAAAAATTAAAATCAAATCATTGCAGTAGGTGGGACTGAACTGAAAATAACATCAATGAGATTCTAAACTTAGACCATACCTTGTGTGTTTTTCTATCTTCCTGCTTGCTTCCAAGAATGGCCTTTTTGGAACCATCATTGTTGGTACTCATTGCTCTGCTGCCACAAAAAATTAAATGTTTACTTTGATGTTTAAGAAACACAGAAGAGCCAGAATAAAACACATTTTGAGACAAATCAAAATACTTACATATTCTCACTTGGGGCCGAAGAGTTTTCCTTGTCATCATCCTCAGTAAGTTCAAACTCATTTTCTTTATCATCAGAAGCCATTGATTTTTTATCAGCCTTTCTCTTTTTGGCTTCAGGAATTTTTCCCTTGTCTGAGACTGTCATCCTTTTCTCTTCATTTTCACTCTCTTCAATAGTTTTCTTCTCATCTTCGACCGAGCTTGACAGTGAGGTAGTATCATCTCTTGAACTCTCTTCTCTTTCTAGAGAGTCACTCCTTGATTTTTCTTCTATCTCCATGTCACTAGAGTCACTATCATGCTGCTCAGGAACCTGGTGTTTCTGCATGGCTTTCACTTTCTTCTCTTTAAGACATCTAACATTGCTAGTTTCTGGTTCCTTTCGATTACTAGAATACAATGAATCGAACACACGACTTTTAATCTCTCGCCCCTTGAATTGCTTCTTTCTAGAGGAATCCACTGGCAATGAGTTGTTACATCCTTCTCCATTCTTCTTCACTCCATTGAATTCAAGCTTCTTCATTGCAGAACACAATGCTTTCATGGATGTTTTCAATTCTACAGAACTTTTGGTATCAATTATCTTCTTTGGTGAGTTAAAAACTAAGGCTTTGGCCACTACTCTACTCTTAGCCTTAGGCACAGCAACAGTCACTGCTTTCTTGTTCTGAACACTCCTAAACTGTTCCAAATTAGAATCCTTCTTTGGATTCCTTGGAGTGGTCAAAGCCTTTGTCAAAGAGGGTGATTGCTTCACCTTGGCATTTGGGGTTGCAGAAACCTTAGAAAGAGGTTTAACAACTTTCACATTATTCTCAGTCACCTTGCGTGACAAGGAAGATATGAAAGCCATTCTTGACATCCTTGGTTTTGCAGGAGCTGTAAGGGGACACTTTAAATTTCCACTGAAAATCAACAACATAAAGAAATTGCATTACTTTAAAAGCTCTAACAGTACTACACTAGATTCTAAGCCGTGACCATGCTACAATTTCTTGATACTGTGAAGAATTGCGGTCAAATGCACCATTGAGGTTACATAGACCATAAATAAAAACCTTCATGTTTATGACTAATACTATGTTGGATATTTGGATTTGAAAAAGGTCCATTTAGATAGGCTCATTTGAGCTTATTTACTAGCATAAACACATCTGAAAATCTTGGTGAGAGCTAATAAAATTGCTTATGCCATTCAAGTCCAAAAGCCATTTTTTAATTTATTTCCATAATCTCTAAAATAGTTTAAGAAAACATGGGCTTATAAATAATATAAAAATAATTTAACTTAATTTTTATCTTTTTTTATAAAATAAATAATCTATCCATAAACACTTTTATAGCAAGTACTTATACTATAATAGCTTAATTAAGCAGTTTATCCAATCGAAATTAAGTTAAAAAAAAAAGTGTTAAGTAAAGAAGAGTATTATTGGCTAGCTACCTTGCTTCTCTTTCTCTTCTATTCAATGCTTTTCTGAGCCTAACATTGGGACTTCTAGCTGCCATAACCTAAAAATCCAACACACATTTGAAATAAAATCAGTATACATTACTGATTACTCCTTTTTTATTGAAACCAAAAGCAATCAATAAAAAAAAACTAGAACAAACCCGAAGAACAAAATCCTTGTAAATTGCTTCAGAATCCAATTCTTCCTCATGCTTTTGGTCACAACCTGAGAGTAGAGTTTCAATTAAGCAAATTAAGTGAAAAATGAAACTGAAAATAAACAAAATAATTATAATAAAAAAAATAAAATTGAAAATTACCGAAGCGTAAGCAGAACCAGTGGCGGTCATAATCGGGAGGGCGTTTATCAGGTGCGGTGAGGTCTACGAACTTAGGTGCTTCAATCTTCTCGTAGAAATCGTCGTCTATTTCTATTTCCTCTTCTTCAATAACTGGTAAGCAACGATTTTCTGCCATTATTAATAATTCGTTGTTATTAGTAAAATCAAAACTAAAAAGGGAAGAATAGCGTCACAACAAGTAACGTTGGAGTTACTAGTAAGTAATGTTTGGGATTCTTTGCATCAACATTTTTAAATTCCCGAGTAACTAGCCGTTGTGATTCCGACAGCCTGGTAAGACAGAAAAATAAAACGGTATCAAAGGGGTCTTTTCGTCATTTTCAACTTTCCATTGGATACATGCTCAAAGCCCATTATTCCAGTCTAGCCCGATTTGTCAAAGCCCATTTTCTGCATTTTCTTGTTCATGAACCCAAATGTGTAGAAAAGTTTACCCATACCCCCACAAAACCTATGTAAATTACATGTCATTATAATAAATAAAAAATTTATTAAACAATTTATATTAAAAAAAAGTTCCACTGGATTAAATTAAATGTTCAACTGATTTCAAGTATATAATATAAGAATTAAGAAATTAGAAGACATATAGTTCTGATTTTTAGTTGCACAAACTTAACACGTCAAAGGTCACAGCCTCACACATATTATCACTAGGAGAAAAACTTGCAATAAATCAGGTCATCAGCTTTTCATTGTTAAATCTTTATTATTTCCTTTAATTTACTTGTCCAATTTGAGTTTCATTAATTTGTTGGAGATGGTTTATCAGTATATTCTAGGAGGGATTATAGCTTATTATAGTTTGGTGTTTGTGTTTATTGTGTACAGTTCTGCATCAAAGAAAAAGGCCAAAGTTTCAAAAATCAATAATGGTTGTGTTAATAATAATAATAATAATAATAATATTAGTGAATCAGAAATAGGAAAAAATATATGCCCTCAAGAAGCCTCAGAAAATATAGACATCATAATTGTGGGAGCTGGTGTTGCTGGTGCAGCCCTTGCTTACACACTTGGGAAGGTATCAAATCAAAGCCTTTTCTTTGTGATAGGGTTTTCTTGAGCTTCAACATTTTAGTAACTACTTTTAAAAATGCTTTTATTTTATCAATTAAATATTCATATAAAATTTTGTAACTTCTACTATTTTTATTAAGAAAAGCGAACAGGTTGATACATTAGTGTCTATATGTACGCTAATAATAATAGTAATGTTTACTTACAAAAGAAGTTTTAAGAAAAATTTGTTCGAGTGAGATTTTGAATGATCTTTGTATGGAAATATCTAAAAGATATATATATTATTTAAATATATCTTCCTTGCTATGAGATTATAGACAAAAGCATGAAACATGTGAAATTACTATTTGTTCCTTTCTATGATAATATAAAATCAATAATTTAATTGTTTCTTGTATCAGGATGGAAGACAAGTGCATGTTATTGAGAGGGATCTGAGTGAACCTGACAGGATTGTAGGTGAATTGCTACAACCAGGAGGTTATTTGAAATTAATTGAATTAGATCTTCAAGGTAATTAATTAATTAATTAATTAAGCAAGAAACATATGTCAAATATGACACATTAACGTTCTTGTATGAAATTAGAAATTAGATACATAAAAAATAGTGTCACAATAGAGTAATCAATTAATCTTAGGTATATGATTTCCCATGCTCTTAATAGATGAATGTTGTGAGCTATTATGCAGATTGTGTGGACGAAATAGATGCTCAAAAAGTGTTTGGCTATGCTCTTTACAAAGATGGAAAAAATACCAAACTTTCTTATCCCTTGAAAAATTTTAATGTTGATGTTTCTGGAAGAAGCTTTCACAATGGACGTTTCATACAGAGAATGAGAGACAAGGCTTCATCTCTTAAAAAGTACTTAATTTTTAACTAACTTTTAAATTTTGAAAAAATTGTTTATTTATGGAACTCAAAACTTATATAGTCTAATGATAATTATATGCAGTGTGAAATTAGAAGAAGGAAATGTTACATCTCTAATTGAAGAAAATGGAATCATCAAAGGAGTAAACTACAAAACCAAGAATGGACAAGAGCTCGCAACAAAGGCTCCTCTTACCATAGTTTGTGATGGTTGTTTTTCCAACTTAAGACGTTCTCTTTGCAACTCAAAGGTAGTGACTAATATACTACTATTTTGTTTTTAGTTATGACTAATCAATATCAATATAATATAATATTGGAAACATTAATAGATTAATAGATATATAAATATTTGCACAGGTTGAAGTGCCATCTCATTTTGTTGGTTTGGTACTAGAGAATTGCAATCTTCCATATGCAAATCATGGACATGTTATCTTAGGTGATCCTTCTCTAATTTTATTTTATCCAATTAGTAGCACTGAGATTCGATGTTTAGTTGATGTGCCTGCCCAAAAATTACCCTCCCTTGGAAATGGTGACATGACACATTATCTCAAAACAGTTGTAGTTCCTCAGGTACAAATAATACTCAATTTTTCCAATCAACAAACATTAATTCTTAATTACATGTTCCAAACAAGTCTTGGTTTTTTTAATTGACTAGTTTATGTTTCATGTTTCTCAAAATAATAATTCAGGTTCCAGAGGAGCTTCAATGTTCTTTTGTAGAAGCAATTGATAAAGGAAACATAAGAAGTATGCCAAATAGAAGCATGGCAGCATGTCCTTATCCCAAACCAGGGGCACTTCTAATGGGAGATGCTTTCAATATGAGACACCCTTTAACTGGAGGTGGAATGACTGTGGCTTTATCTGATATTGTTTTACTAAGAGATCTTCTTAGACCTCTACATCACTTAAATCATGCTTCTGCTCTCTGTAAATATCTTGAATCATTTTACACACTGCGCAAGGTAAATTTTATACAAATAGTTAAGTAAATATAACACAATTTATAAATTTTCATCTAATTACATAACCTCTTTATTTTAACTAGGAGTAAATATATTTTTAATCTCTGTAAATATATCGTTTTTTTAGTTATAGTATATAATAAAAGTCTAACTTCGATAATGACTGATATGAATTAAATTTAATAATTGGTGTATGATATTTTTGTATGCAGCCAGTAGCATCTACAATAAACACATTAGCTGGGGCATTGTACAAGGTATTTTGTGCATCCTCTGATCCAGCTAGTAAGGAAATGAGACAAGCATGTTTTGATTATTTGAGTCTTGGAGGAGTTTTCTCAGATGGACCAATGGCTTTACTCTCAGGTCTTAATCCTCGTCCATTAATCTTGCTTCTACATTTTGTCGCCGTCGCTATATATGGTGTTGGTCGCTTACTCGTGCCATTTCCTTCTCCAAAATGCATGTGGACTGGAGCTAGATTGATTTCGGTGAGAATACATATTAGTACTATTACATGTTTAGACAAATTGTTGGTCAATGAAGAAGTGTAATGTTGAAGAATATTTTGTTTTTGTTGACATTTCAGGGTGCATCAGGTATCATTTTCCCCATTGTCAAGGCTGAAGGAGTTAGACAAATGTTCTTTCCCTTAACTGTGCCAGCATGCTACAGAACACCTCCTGCACAATTTACATAATTAAATATTCACATACATCTAAGTATGAAATGTTGGAATATGTTGTGATTTTATTATGTTCAAATATTCTTAGTGAGCAAATATTTTTATAATAACTATATTAGACAATATTTGTGTTGTATATCAAATAAAAGAAAGACAAATAATTACGAGAATAGACTCTAGTGTAAGAAGATATATTGTTGTTGTGTGATAAGTGAAGAGATCATGATTTCCAAAAATTGGAAGTTCAAAGATAGTGGTTGGAAATATTAGTAAAATCGACATGAAATTACAAAATGTAAAGATTTCTTATTTGAGGCAGAGAAAAAAAGTATTGAGATGTGTGTAATATATCAAATGAGGGAATTTTTATAATGAAATGAAAAAAAATTATAACGAGAGTGTGAGAAAAATGTATCTTATCCATAATCCATACTAGCCTACACTTAACCAATTACAATTTTTCTTACAACTTTTTATCAAAGAATTATATTAGCTAACACTTTCACTGATACGATATTTTCAAAATACTTTTAGTTGATTCAAATTCAAACCACTCTTTTTTTATTTATTTTATTTATTTTGTATTTTGTATTTTATTTTATTTTATTTTTATTTATTTATTTATTTTAAACA
>JBBPBR010000001.1:1565906-1580667 GCA_037974775.1 Cicer pinnatifidum
ATCCAAAATATGTATATAATAACTAGAGGGATATTGGAAAAAAAATGAGATCAATATTTTTTATTATTTTAAAAGAAAATTTTTATTTGAAACATACGACTGATTGAAAAGTCAATTAAAGTTGAGTTTGATGAAAAATATTAGACTTTTAAATAATAAAAAAATCAAAGTTTGAATCTTAATTGAAAGGTGTATCTATATTAAATATATGATGAACTTCGAATAAAAATATCTTAAACAAATAAAAATCTATTAAAAAAAGATTGAAATAAAAACCAACAATAAGTTGAATGTTTTGGCTATATTAGAACAAAAAGTACAACAACAAAAAAATCCAATATTTACTTACTTTTTATTTGTTTATTATTGAGTATCATATTTTTATTAATGGCTTTAAACCAATTTTAACATGGGCAAAAGAGAATAAATAACATTTGTAAGCTTCTTTAATCCAACGCTTCTGAACCGTGGTTCACGGTGGACATATGATGTGTTGATCCACCGAAGCACTCAAGTTTTTTTTTTTTTTTTTTTTTTTGATAATAATAACAGAAGAAAAGGTATAAGAGGAACAATAAAACGAGCGTGGAAGACGACAATAGAGTTTCTTCCACCGCAAACAGAGACGAGGTACGCTTATTTCCGACGCATATTATTATTTTCCAATTTTCAATTTTTTTATGGATTTCGACTTTGATTCTTCTATCTGCAAAAGTTTTTAAATCAGTTCGTGTGATGTTGGAATTCTAGGGTTTTAGGAAATCTCTGATATCTCACTAAATTATACAATTTTTTTTTTTTATACTTTTTCTTTGGTTTGAAACCCAATGTGTTGGAAGATAAAAATTATCGGAATTCATCATGTAGATGATCATGCTTTAGCTTTCTCTTTGTGCAATTATTGTGGTTCCTCAATATGTTGAGCCCTTTCTTTTTTGCGAACTTGAGGATCCAACCTTAATCAATAATAATGATAATAAACTCTCTGCTACATTTTGTTATACCCTAAAACCTCTTTGGTATTGGGATACAATTTCAAATAGAGAAAAAATACTTAATAATGGTAATGGTATTTGTAGTAGTAATTATTACCCACTAGAATTTAGGATCTTTGACTGATTTTTTGCATTAAGAACTCCAGGATTGTCAGTAATTTTGGGAATGTAGGATGATTTTAGTTTCCTATTTTTTGTTTATCTTATTTACAATATCTCAACAAAATCTCAATTTAGAGTGTTGTTCTTTATTTTGTTTAGATGGATCTGGAGACTGAAAATAGATTAGCTGCTATGCTTATGAAGGAAGCAGCTGAGTTGCGGCGGCAGTCTGAAAAGGAAGGTGTTCTAGCTTATCTTCAGAAGCCTAATGTACGGAATCGCCCAAATTCACGTTTCCTCACTGCTACCGTACTTGGGGTACAACAAGGTTCTTTCTTAGTCACTAATTTTGGATAGAGTTTGGTTATTATTGCTCTATATTGCCCTACTATGTTTTATGAGTGTGCTTTAGAGAAAGGTTTATCATTGTATGGCAATTTTAAATATATCTATAGATTTAATTTATATGTTTCTTTGTTGTTCTTCTGTGAATGTTTTATACCTGTCTTTTGATTTGTTTGGTGAATGCCGAGTTTGCCCTTTGAGTTTCTAACAGTTCCTACTCAACTTTATATTAATCCGTGGTTTGAGTTTTCATCGGTATCCTTTATGACTACTTTCCGTTCTAGGTATACATGCAGTGCATACCTGGTGTACTTTAGGTACTTTCTTACAAAGTTTATGGGACTTGGATCCACTAAAATGAGGGGTGCAATTTATATGGATAAGTGGGGTTACAATCATTGATAAGGAAATCAGCGGTTGAGATTATGATTAGATACATACACATACGCGTGGTAAAGCGTTGAAATTCACTCCCTGAAATTTTCAATTTATGGTTATAATTTGAGACTTTTCATACTAACTTACTAAGTGCTCCCCCTCATACAAGTATTTGGGTCATAGGATGGGAGGGGAATAACACTCTTCTTGTTTGCTTTGCAAGGGGGGGAGAAGAAGGAAAATTAAACTAATTCATTATTATACCTTTTTTTAATAATTCATATTTTGTGATCAGACATTTTAGTCCATATATTTTAAAAAATTAAACCAATTACCCCCCCTATAGCCCGCCACCCCTATTTGAAGGGAAACCGAAATTTAGAGAGTATGGGACTTAGAGAGGGACTAGTATATTAATTTGTATCTAATTACTTGAAGACAAAAGTATTAAATGACTTTTGGATTTTCAAGCAAATTTTCATTTAATAGGTCTTATTTTTATGTTCAAATTTATCTAAAGGTCACAAGTTAACAAAACTTTCTTTAAAAGTATTGCATATGATATTTCAATATGGCTTAGATACTATCGCAGTAAGCCAATAGTATGATTTAAGTACAAGCAGTCCTGCAAAACATGAATTGTCACTAATCATTAATTTAGATGCAGAGAGAAAATGGGAGGATAGAAATTGGGTAGCAAGAAAATGATTATAAGAGAAGGCAGATAGAAAATGAGATATTATATAAGTTATTACTTCCTCCGCCTCTGATTATAAGCTCCCATTACATTTTTCACATATATTGAGACAAGTAGGTAGTGATTTAATGTGTCAATTTTATATGTTATGATGTTATTCACGTCCTCTGTTCCACATCCATATACTACTCCGGTCTTCTTTCTTCTTCAGGTTGTTCCCTTTCATCTGTTATGTGACCTCTGTTTTCTTGCCCTTTAAATTTTGTTATTTCAGACTATCTTGTCCTCTCAATCTGTTGTGTTTAGATTTCTTATTGATCTTAAACTTGTGCGTTTATTTATAAGTTAATTACTTTTGATTATAATACTGAATTTATCTTCAATTTTGTTTTTTCTATCTTATAGTCATAACTTATACTAGTAAATGTGTAATATAATTTTTCAGTGTAGCTGGCATCCCATTATCTGCTATTTTCATAGAGCAGTTTTGGGTTTGGGATTATTAACGACAAATATTATACTATATATATAATTAGGACCGAGAGAAAAAGGAAAGAAAGTTATAAAAACATCTCTTATTTGGTTAGATGGAAGATTGATAGGAAAAGAAAATTTATTTATTGTGATTTGTGCAATGACTTCTCTATTAGTATTTTAAAGTAATAGTTGGAACTTAAATGTGTAAAATTGTCATTTGAAACACAGTGTAATTGTAGCACCCCAACTAGTTCATCCATGTTGAATATCAAATATGAAACTTCTTTCCTTGAATGTTAGAGACATGTAAATAACCATCCACGTCTATATGTTGCGTCGATAGTTTATCTATATTAATGAAACTGAATTTCGTTTGGTGCTTTCTACCAGCAAATCGAGCTGTGGAAGTAAATGAAATGTGGCGAGCGCGGGAGAAAGAACTTGAGCTAGATAAAAGGGTAACAGGCGCATCAATAGATAAAAGCAGTGGTGACAGAAGGCATAGGGATCATAGCTCATCAAGAAGCACTAGTGCGTCTGCTTCATGCTCAACTAAAAAAGAATATGAGCATACTCCAGAAGGTTTAAACGACGAAGAGCTTGAGGAGTTTCTACACTCAAGGTATTACTTTTCTCTTATGCTTTCTGATGTTGATGTTTTATAAGCATGTATGCATGCATGTCTCTCTTTAGTTACTTTAGAACTGAAGAAACTCCATTTTGGTGCAGGAAGAAGCGAGGCAGAGGTGCTATTGGTCCAAGGATGGACGAGACAGGGCCTTACCTTCCTCCTAATCCTGATGAAGAGCCTTGTACCAGTCCAGATTTAAGAGAACGTCGTGCTATTTATGGTCCTCAGAGGCCTCCGTTGTTGCAATCAGACGAGTCATCTGAGGAGGAGCTTCATGAAGAAAAGCGGAAAAAGAGTAAAAAGTCGCATAAAAGCCACTCGGACAAGGGGCATTCTAAGAAGCACAGGTCCAAAGAGAAATCTAAACATAAGAAAAAGAAAAGGGAGGAGAAAAGAAGTAAACATCATCGCTAGCTAAGGCTATCATGTAATATGATGTTCTCAGAAGTGGTTAATACCTGCTGAAACTGTCAATTAGGATAAAACTAATTATTTGTACTTCTGTAACATCAAATGCAATTCCTGCTAGAGATATTAATTCTCTCTTTTATTTATTTATTAGAAAAACCTCATATTAAGAAGCCCAAAAAGGGGATTACAAACAGCAAGGTTTGGAAAACAACCACACCAAGTTCTGTAAACCAACAATCTTTGCTACTTGAACTAAATCACGAGCCTAAATATTTTGAGCCGTTTTAACATTCATAACAGAAACTTTAACAAAATCATTAGAGAGAAATACAATCATGGACAATAAGATCGATGCCTTTAACTATTATGATGGCATCCGTTGCAATAGTGACATGTAGAAGCTTGAGATCACTGGCTACCTGCAAGGCCCAACGAACCCCCAAAGCTTCGCCCGGTGCAGGCTGGTCTGCACACTAGAGTTGATGTCTACATTGGGGGGGGCGTGAACTCCAAGAGGTGATGACCAAGTAAGCTTGACAAGAGGACAAAGCATAAATAGGTGTTCGTAATCTTCAACCTCCTGAAAACACAGGGCAGCATGGGGTCCACATTCAACCCTTTCTTAGATCCTAATTCTCATGGCTATAGTATCAGGCGATTATCACCGACGTATAGTCTGGAATGTACCTCAGAAACCCCACCTACATTTATCCAGCTAAGTATAGAAAAACCTTTCTGTGCTTATTTTATAGGACAAAAATAGTAAGTGAATAGTTATGTTAGTTTTGAGGTTTGAACCTACTACCTCATTCTTAAAACACGATCGCTTTCTTAAAAACTCATTCGAATAAAAATTAAACATGTAATTAGATAGTTATTTAAGGCCTGAATACATTGCGAAAACAATTTTTGTTTCCATGTTTGAAAATATGTTCATCTTAACTTACTAGATATTTTGCAATTAGAAAACTTGAGATGGTCTGCAGTTAAGAAGGATCACATACTCCAAGTCCAAGTCCATAGGAACACCGTCACTTCTAATTGAAAACATATCTCGGTGTTTAATATGTGTTCATGTCAAACACCGACACCTTAATTACGTTTAATTAATTTATTTTTTCAAATTATTAATAGTGTTAACGTCTCATCTCAGTACCAATGTCGTGGCCGATCTCCGTAGTTTATAGCAACCACATTCCAACAACATGTAGTCTATGTTTTCGGGAATATATTCTGGCATATACTTTTTGTAATTCCCCAGTTGTCATCAAATACTACCATTATTATTTATACTATCAGAAAGACAGATACTGACATACATCTGTTTGTTTTTTCTCCACCTCGCATTTATTTTATTTTCTGATCAAGGGGTGACTTGATCAAATATTTTCTGAACAAAATAAATCTAGTGGTGACTGCATCAAGACACTAATGTAGTTTGGGATGACTCAACAAAGCCCCCACCATCTTACATTAGTCATATCAAAGTCAACATAACCATGTTTGTCAATTAGTATCATTGATTATGTTCCCAAATGTAATATGTTTCAATATCAATATCAATATCAAAATCGTATTATCATATAATACAGCTTTTCTTGCAGCCTTGTTGCCTCCACTAATAAAACTGATATTGATGTACTACCCAAAACAGAAAATAATTTGATGCAAACATGTTATAACAATAACAATACCTAACTTTCCCCATCACTCACTTACTACTACTACTTTTCACAAGGATTAATGGTTTAGCTAGTCATATTTCCAATCACACACCAAATAACCTAACAGGAAATTATTATCTAATTCAATTAATCCAATTAATTATATATAAATCTAGAAACAAAGAAAAATATGAGAAGTAGTGAGGTACAGGAAAGTCCATAGTTCAATCTATACTACTAACATTTTCATCTCTCCCTGAACACATATTAACAACTAACTTTCTTATATAAAAAAATAATATGCCAATCAAAGGAGCTATGGATTGATTATTGTTATGAATCTTCAAAATGATGATCTGTTTCATCAAAGATCTCCTCCTACACAAAGTTGAATAATGATATCAATTAATAATTAATTTTCTTCAACTTTTCAAGTGTTAAATAAAATTGTTCATAACAATTAATTAATTAATTACCTGCAAAAGCTCTTCAATTACATCTTCCATCGTAATTATTCCAAGAGCTACTTCTTTTTCAGGGAGTTTTGGAATTGAACTTTCATCAATTTCCAAAATATCTGAGTATATATTTTGTGACCATTTTTTGCTCTTAGAACCACTGCTCCTATACGAATTACTTGCATTTGGTATGCTTTTCTTCTTATGAAGTTGGATCTTATTTTTCAACATTTTCTCTTGAGGAGGTTTCTCCACATCAATATTCACCTTCACATCTCTTACTGAATCTATTTCACATACATAAAATGAAATCAATTAATTCCTAGTGCAAAGATAATCTAAATTCAATCTTAGCAAAATATAATGTAAATTAACTTGATTATATAGCATGTGCTTAATTACCACTGAAATTAACATTGTTGGAAGATTGTTGCCCTGTCTTGTCAAATTGTCTCACAACAACAGCCATGTGGCTATGTCCCTTCTGGAATTCATTCAATATATCATAAAGTGGCATTGTTTCTGGAACCCTGCAATATATGAATTTTTTAAATAAGGATTTTTGGTTAATAACTTAATAGTTTAATTTGACCATATTGATATTTTTTAGAAAGTATTTTAGGAAATAACATAATAAAGTAACACGACAATGATTAAACATGACTGAATGTATGTTTAACTTTTTTTACATTGAATGAATGTCTATACAAATTAAATCCTAATAACTTACTATATGTTACTTATTTTAGTACAAAATAAAATACCTTGGTATTTTGCGTATGGTCACACTTTTCACGGGTATTTCTTCTTCCGGGTCAACAGTTAACAAATTCTTGATCTAAAATTAGGAAACATAGATGATTAAAATAAAGGTAATGAACAATGATAAGAAATAAAAAGAAGGTGAACTAAACAAATGATATGTAGAATGAGAAGTAGAAAAATGTGTAGAGCAAAGGCAAAGGAAAAATACAAATACATAATACATTTTTTTACTTATGTAGGAAAGGGTCATAGCAAACACAAATTTTGTGGTTCCAAAAAAGCTAACTACTATAAAGAAAAATAGCACAGAGCATATATACATACCAGTACAAGTCCAATAATATTTGTAGGCTCCTCATAATAGACAGGGACTCTGCTATGCCCTTTCTCCAATATTAGATTCATCAAATCCCTGCTTAATTATATATAGGCTTTTGCTTTTATAACAACAGAAAATTGTATAAAATTAAAAAAACAAGTTTAAAATTTTAATCGTATTGAAACACCTCACCTATCTAGTAGTGAATTAATATCAATAGAAAATGTTTGAGTAATAGGAGTCATGGCATCACCGGCTATCTTCTCAGTGAGTTCAAGTGCACCAGCAATGATAGTTGTTTCATCATGTGTTAGTTCACCACCTTTCCCAGCCTAATGCAAATAATTAAGGAAATATAAGTGTCCAAAGTAAAGTCTAGAAAATCCAAATGTTGTAGAATTTGAAATTTTGGTCTTTGAAATTAACAAAGTTCCTAAATAATTCTAGAATTAAAAATCTTCAATCATATTAGTCTTTTCTGATTAACAAATTTAGTCTTTGAAACTGTCTCGAAAAATTTAATGTGAACGAATGATTTTCAAAGATCAATATATCATTACAATTTTATTAACTAAATTGGAGATTCCCTCATTTATTTATTTATCATTAAAAAAGAAAAAACAGAGAATTGCAGCATACAAATAAATAATAAATAATACTAATAACAAGAGCACAGAAAACTAGTCTTGTTAAACTTCAAGAGTAAAAATGAATGATTATTTATAAACTAAAAATACATTTCTTAAAACAAAAAGTTAAAACATGTAGAATGAAACATACCTCATTACCATGCAAATTTACAAGTGTTTTCAACTCAGCTCTGCGGAAAAGGGCTTCATGTCTATTCCCCAGCAAAAAATCCAACAACTGGTGATTAATAAAACACATTGAAATTAGGAAATAAAAATCAAATTTAATCCAAAGGTTAATTTATTCAATTAAAAAAAATGCTTAATATATGTCACCTTGCTAATTGGATAAGTAACAGGAAAACATATCCATACAAGAACACGAACAATTGGAGCCACTTTTGCACCAATTGCTAAACCATGCCGAGAACAAACTGATTGAGGAATAATCTTCAAATAAATAAACCAATGTCAGAGATATTTTTAACATATTTAATTCAACATTTATGAAAAACAAAATCATTAATATTCTCACCTCACCAAAGAGAAGAATTAATGTAACTGAAATCAAGACAGCACCCCAAGCAACAACAAGACTATCAAGAAAAATTGGAAGTGCCTGAAAAAATCATCATCCTTATTTTTAACCAATTGAATACATTAATTACACACTAATTAATTAACACATTAATTTAGATATACCTCCATGGCTGCAGCATTGCATATTAGAAGGGTACAAAGCAATAGATGTTGATTTCTTACAACAGGCAATATTTTCTCTGTAATTACAAAATACACAAAACATATTTTTTTTGGTCAATCAAATTATACACAAAACATAAAGTTCAAATATGTTCTGCTGTGATTTTGTGAATAAAGTTTACATAAAGAAAAGATGAAGAATTTATGAATAGAACAGTAAATACCAGCATGTTTTCGATCTTGAGGGGTACCAGACTTAGCAAGAACCTCAAGATCAACAAGGCTCAAAGACATAAGACCTAAGGTGAGCCCTGACATCAATCCAGCAAACACAACAAGCAACACAATTATCACAATTCTTATCAAAAACTCTGTTTCACAGCACTTATACTCAACCGCCATTGAAAATATTAACCACTTTGTTGTTACTGTTTCTAAATCCTTGAGTTAGAGGAAGCAGTGGCACCAGAGTTTCATTGCCATTAAAGGGTATCCGAATTATGGTAGAAAGATTCTTTTTTTATTGAGTGGAATGTGATAGAAGCATGAAGAAGAGTGTTCAGTTTGATAGAGAGTGCTTTTTTTTTTTCCTTCCCGAATGAGACAGTGTTGTTTAACGTTGTACTGTGTTTGCATTCTGTTTTGTAATGCTTTCTTATTTTCTTTGGTCGGCGAGGAATGGATCATTGATAATGAAGCCACCATGGGTCCCACCACCACCACCATTAATGTAAACGAACTTGGTGAATGACACTTTTATAAAACTACTACACCATGTCATTTTGCTTTTGTTCCTTTTATTCTCATCTTATGTAAATACTATAGAAGTGAATTGTTCTCTTCTGATTCTTATTTTATACCTTTTGGTTGAATACTATGTATGATGATATATTAATTGTGAATAAGGGTCTCTTATTTTATGTAAAAGTGATATTGATCATATTTAGTATACTTATTATCTTAATATTTTAGGTGAAAGTATAATGTTGATTAAAAAATAATGTCTTAAGGTAAGTGACCAACCTCATTTCTGGCCTATTAAAAATATAATAGAAACTTATGTATTTTATGTAATAGAATGCGTGAAAAGGATAGCTATACATATGTAATGTGATTTAACAACACAATTTCAATTGTATCATGTATGATATTAGTTAGAACTGATCATGGGACTTGAAAAAAAGGAAGGGTGAGAGATTAGGCAAATGTTGGAAATTTTATCTCTTGCTAAATCATTAGATAATTTAATTTCAAATACAAATTATTAAAATATTAAGATAACTTTTTATTTTCAACTGAAAAAATAAAAATAAAAACTCTCTTTTTATTTTACTTTATCTTATTTGTGTCGCCTATTATTTATCAAACATAATACAAGGCAAAAAATTGTTTGCTAGGTTAAAGGGTTTGTCATGTACTCTTTTGTCTACTGGCTACCCTTTTGCAAATCAAATGGATTAAAAAGATCCATTTGAGATAAAAAAATTTAAAGAATTAATTTGATATAATTAAATAATTTAAGAGACTGTAACTTATATTTTATCTAATTTTTAAAAGAAAAAATTGATAAATTTTTCAATAATTATAATTGTGTGAGAACTAATTACTAACAAATTAATAATATATGAGAGTTTTATTTGATTCAATTGAAGGGAAGAAGGAAGAAATAAATTAGATTCATGTTTGATTCTAAGAGAGGAAAAATATTTTATAAATAATTTATAAGTGTTTCTAATTATCTCTTTTAAGTGTTTCTAATTATCTCTCATTCTCTCCAAATCTCCCTAATTTACGGAAAAACAAAAAAATAATTTAAAAAATCATAAAAGACTTAAGTTGTTTTTCAAATGCACAATTAAAAGAATCATAAAAGACCTAAATTTCATAGAAAAATTAATTTCTCTAATTTATTTATTTAATAATGTAATAATATTAGCGTGAGATGAATATAAATAAATATTATATTTCTTTATAATCAATGAATAATTGTATATTCATTTAACATATCAATCATAACCTCTAACAACATATAAAAAAAAAAAAAACTATTTCAAATGACATTTTATAAATTTAAAGATTTTTTAACTAATTCAGACAATTCATAAACTATTTTGACTCATGCTTAAATTTGTCTATTTTTCTTTTTTAATGATGTATTTTGGTTTGAAAGAAGATGCGGTGTAGGTGCGTGACAACCTCATCGGGTACAATTCCAACTCAACGAACTCAGTATGCAGTTGCACCATAATCTACTTATTTTGTTTCAACTCAATATTAAAATGCAATAAGCATCACAGAAAGCGTGTGAAAAGAGAGTGTGTGTGTGTGTGTGCAATGTGCATAACATAGCATATATATAATAACACAAATTATCATAAAAAATAAATAAAATAAAATAAAAATATCTGTGCTTAAATTCAAATACACCGTTTCAGAGTCTCTCTCAGTCACCGACCGCTCAGAGTAAGATCAGATCTGAAGGAATCTATACCTTCTCTGATCAATTTCTTATCAGGTAACTGTTTTTCCCTTTACCCATTTTGCTTCTTCTCATGCTCCTGCATTCCATGCATTCAAGTTACATTTTTCTTCTTCTTTTAATAGCATACCAATTGCTTAATGGATCTGTTTCAACTTTATAGTTCATTTTAACTAAACCCCTTTTCTGGCTTTTGTTCCTTGTGATCAATTTGCTTTATTCTATTTGATTTTTTATGTTCTGAAACAGATCTTGTGCATTTTTTGCTTGTGCTTAGTAGGAATAAATCAGTTATTGTTTTTTTGTAATGTA
This sequence comes from Cicer pinnatifidum, assembly GCA_037974775.1. Taxonomy (NCBI): domain Eukaryota; kingdom Viridiplantae; phylum Streptophyta; class Magnoliopsida; order Fabales; family Fabaceae; genus Cicer; species Cicer pinnatifidum. Next base: position 1,577,271 of record JBBPBR010000001.1, read on the forward strand.
ATTGTATTGTGTTTAGATAACTGGTAATAGATTGAACAACTTGTTAGGTAATGTGTTTGATGCAAAGTGATATGAAAACTTAAAATTCTGTATTTTGTTCCATGAATTTTACTTTGTATCTTAGCTGTTAATCATGGCTTTAATAGGAAACTATGGAGACAGCATTTGTTGCCTTTATTTACTTTATTTTTCCATAGAGATGACATGGGATTTTGAATCTTTTTAGTTAATAATCGATTGTGTTATGAGTTAGCAGCCATTTAGCATTAATTATGCATTTCATATTAATTATGTCTCAACTACTATTGTATTGGTGGCAATGGCTTTAAGAGAAATTTATCTATAATTAAAAGGAGAAACAAATTTTTTTTCTTCTTTTTGAAATACCACAATTGAACTTGTTGCTAAAATTTGTGCTAGGTCTGAAGCCTCGTTGCTGTAATCATGTCAAGGAGGCCGGTAAACCCTTCACGTCGGTTAGGTGATGGTGGAAGTATACCATTTGTGGCCTCTATCCAGTCTAAATCTCACAACTCTCCCCTGCTATCTATTGGGCTTGTTATTGTGGTATACTTTTTTTTTTTTTTTTCTGAAAAAGTGAATATCAATACAGAAATAGTCTGATATTAAAATATTTAATGTGAAATATTTCTAAGCATCATTTGTGTTTACTTCTAGCATTTTATTTGGTATATACTTCCCTGCTTGCTATCAACCCACAGCACAACTAAAGTGATTATTGCAAAATTTTCAGGGTGCAATTCTTCTGATTGGTTATTGTTACAGCAGTTCAGGTTTGTAATTAATCTGTTATCCTTAGATCATATTGTGACTGGAAGTTATGTGTTAATAAGAAACCAAACAAATACAATTTACATCATCATGTAGATCAGTAGATCTTGCACCATCCTCATAGAACCTAGCTCATTCTGTCATGATTGTTCAGCCATTCTCATATTGTTAAAATATCTACGTAAAATGAATAGAAAAAAGTAGCACAAATCACTGCATAATTTATCAATGAACATGTTCTGTTTCATTAATTGGCATTTGCTTTAAAATTCTAGTGATGCTGATGTTGACTTTGATTTGTTTGATCATATGGCAGGTGGAGCTAGTAATGATATTAAGGATTTAAGCAAACTTGAAGGTAAAATAAACTATCAATTTTGTTATTTACAATCTTATCTTACAGAATATTTCCCACAGAAGAAAGCTTGGGTGAGTGTTTATATGAAACTGTGGTTGGAATCATTTAATAAATTTTGGTTATGTTTTGTCTGCAACCAGCTTGCACATTGAGGTTATTTTCTTGAACTTGTAATATCACCTCATAACTTGATGTTACTGTCATAACCTGCAATTATTAATGTCTTGTTATTATGATCAGTTGGTACAAATTTATTGGCATTTATTATAGAACTGTTAATTTGAAATTGTGAATATTGAAAATTTTGTTGAAATGAACGCAACTCTGGTGTGTATTTGCAGGGGGTTCATCATGTACATTAGAAGTACTACAAGCATTGCCCATTTTGAAGAAAGCATATGGAGACAGTATGCATAAGGTTTTGCATGTCGGCCCTGATTCTTGTTCTTTGGTATCTAGTTTGTTAGCAGAAGAGAATGTCGAGGCTTGGGGAATAGAACCATACGAATTAGATGATGTTGGTGCAAAGTGTAAAAGTCTTGTACGCAAGGGAATTGTGCGTGTGGCTGACATAAAGTTTCCTCTACCTTACCGTGCAAAGTCATTTTCTCTTGTCATTGTGTCGGATGCATTGGATTACTTATCTCCAAAATACCTTAATAAAACCCTGCCCGAGTTGGTGAGGGTATCTGCTGATAGTGTTGTTATCTTTTCAGGTACTTTACCGCCTGAATCTTCTTGTCTTCTTGTTTATGCTTTTGTCGTGATTTCTCATTTTTCTGGATAGGTTATCCTGGTCAACCGAGAGCTAGAGGCGGAGAAGTGGCCAAATTTGGTCGTCCGGTGAGTGACTATTATTTATTAAGTTTGATATCTTTTTGTCAATACATGCATGTAGGCTACTTGCAGATTTGATCTTAGAAACTTAATGACTCTACCGATAGGTTGTTAGCAACGCACTCTCTAACACTTACTCTCGAACACTCTCTCCATGATTGAGTGAAATTCACATTGATCGCACTGATTCATCCCACTAAATCAGTGAGTTATATTACTTATTTAATGGGACTCATAACGTAGTGAGACCTACATGGATTTTAGCCAATTATTCAATGAGTGTTGAAAAGTGTGTATTAGTAACACTTCTCAACTAAGCATAGTGCATATTTCATGAAAATAATGGGAAGATTAAGAAGTCATTAACTATTACCTGGATTGATGTCAATAAAACTATTCTTTATTCTGCTTTTCTCCTTTGGATTTGATATTGTCTATATGAAGGCCAAATTACGGAGCTCGACTTGGTGGATAAGGTTTTTCCTTCAGACAAAATTAGAAGAAAATGAAAGTGCTGGGAAGAAGTTTGAACAGGCTTCGGCCAAGAAGGCGTACAAACCAGCTTGCCAAGTTTTCCACCTTAAATCATACCCATGAGATTTTTACTGTCTTGTTTTAAACTCGACTTTACAGTAAGAAACCATACTGATGAAGCAGGCAAAGGCACATTAAGCACCCGAAGGGTAAAATACATTATGTTGAAATTATAGTCTTCTTTGATCGATCTTGATAACATATTAGATTAAATTATGTACTTTATTGGCATTACCTTTGTAATTTATTTTGCCTTGATATGTTTTTCACAGCGCTCTCTGTTTCTATAGTATTCACTAGTTTAGGATATTTACTATTTTTGACACTTTTTATGACTTCTACAATTCATTGCTACTCTATTTGAGGCACCTTATATTATCAAGAAGCAGTATGTTTTGTTGCTTTTAAATGTAGAACAATAACAATAATCAAAGCATTATTCTATTTGATGAGTTCAGGTATCTAGATCAATCAATGCCATAGTATGTTGTCACACTCATGAGCAATATGATTTATATATCTCTTTTTGGTCTTAAGCTACCTGTTATAAGATAGAAGGAATTCTAATTATCTAATGTTCATATATAATGTTATTATGTTTTGTACTATTTTATCTTTGCAAGACGAATTATATATTATATAGGTTGAAGTATATTCAAATCATTAATTCAACTCTCCTACAAACAAAATAACAAATAACATTTGTTATTTTTAAAAAGTAAATTGAGTGTAAACAACTAGATTTGAAACTTTATTTCTAAACAACTAATTCTACAATTTGGGTTGATATTCGAAAGTAAACAAATGATTAGGGATATATTTGGAAGTTAGAAATATTCTACATGGAGTGTATCAAGCGTAAATAACATTGACCAA
>JBBPBR010000001.1:1580916-1594515 GCA_037974775.1 Cicer pinnatifidum
TACTTCGTTTAATAAATTATTATAGATATTAAATTTCAAGAATTCGATTATATTATTTCATATTATATTGATAATCAAATACACGTAGTTTTATAAAAATATAAAATTTTAAACAATGTTATTAATTAGTTGATATGTTAGAATTTTTTATAAAAATTATTATATATTTACTTAAAATTATTTAATTAGATATCAAATAATACATAAAAAATTATCATAATTTGTTTAACATATTTACTCAACAAAATTTTAATATAACTGTTGAATCTGTATATTTCAATATTTATAATGAAAAAATGAAATAATTCAACTTAAAATTAATCTTAAAGTGATTTAATTGTACTAAAGTATTGATATTATCTCAGTTTTTATCTCTTGTAGTTTGACTAGCTTTCGCTCATTAATCTTGTGACTATCTAGTCAATCATTGAGGCAAAATTCATCTTTTAATATCGGTTAAATAATTACACCGCAGATTCATTTATTAGTTAACGGGGGCTTTGTCTCCACAATTACTTTCTTTATTTATTTATTTTTATGAATAAGAAATTTATTTTTTAGTTTAATGTTTTTAAATATTTTATTTCTATAACATAATAGATGTTATCTCTGCAACTCTTTAACTAATATTCTTTTATCTCAATTCAATTTGTCTATATTTTTAACAAGAATTTTGTTTCATGATTTAACACCAGTTTAAAATACTTTTGATATTATACAAAATTTTATTCCCATTTTACTATTAACAATCTATATCTAATATTTATATTTATTTGGAAGTCCAACAATATAAGAGTCAAGAGACACAATATATTAAAAGACTCCAAAACTAAAAATAATTTTAACACTAAACCTCTATTCAAAATTGTAAGATATTTATAAATTACATTTTATATATATTCAAAATTTAACTTACTTATAATAAATAAGAGATTATAATTACTCGTACTTGAATTCAATTATCTCTTACTCAGAGCCAATCCATTCATTTATTTAGCTATGCTCTCCCTTCAATATGTTTGATTTGGTTGAAATTGAATAGTAAATCTTAAAAAAATATCAATAGCTTTGTATTATAAAGAAAAAAAATGAGATATATATATGAATTATGTTATCAGCTACACCATGTAGAATTTGAAAATCAAACTATCAGTCAAGAAAATTTGATTTGGTGCTAGTTGAACTTAATGGTCAATCCTAGATAAAAGATCAAGATTAATTTATGAATCAATATAACATTTTGCTGCTTTAAAAAATGCTTCCAAAATTTGTGGGTAGAAGTCACTGGAAAACCATGTGAAATATTGGATGCCACTACACACAATTGCTAGATTCATCTCATATACACATGCATTATTTGCTATGTACAAGTCATGCTTTCAATAGTAAATATAAGAAAGTGATCACAAGTCACATGAGTTTACTATTAACTACACGTAGACTGTATTAATTAATTACTAGTGCAAACAAACTACTGCTATATATTATGAAGGAAAAAAACTGGTCGAATTTATTGGAATTGAACCCAAATTTCGTTCAATTTAATAATATTTAATCTTAAAGCATTCATCTTAATTTTTTTTATTGCATTCATCTAATTTACAGAATGAATTGTGAAAAGAAAAAACATACATGCTGCACACTGGATACATGCATGGCATCACATATATAGAAAAGATACTACAATATGATTTAGGTGTTATATTTTCCTATTCGTACAATTACTCTCAAATTTTAAGCTTATGAGAGGTAATTTTGGTGTTGGCCTCCACAACACCTCTAACCTTTTAAATATGCTCATTCTAATTTGTGGGATCTTTCAAGGACAAAAATTCATGCTGATTGTTCTTATTTACTAACCATCATTGATTATTATTATTCTAGGAAAGTATGGATTTATGTCATTAATAATAAAAGTGACACTTTTATGAAATTTAAAGAATGACATATGTAAATTGAAACTCAAAGGGAAACTAAGCTGAAATGTTTAAGAACTGACAATGGCCTGAAGAATCTTTCAGAGCAGTTTAATAAGTATTGCATGGACTTAGATATTCAACGACATAGAACAATTGTAGGCACTCCTTAACAAACCGACATTGCTAAAAGGATGAATAGAATAATCTTGGAAAAGGTCAGATGTATGGTCTTGAGTGCATGGTTGCCTAAAACATTGTGGGGGGAGAAGCTGCAATAACAACAATGTATTTGATCAATAGATGTCCTTCATCAACTATTGAATTTAAGACACCAATTGAGATGTGGAATGACAAACCAACTGACTACTCAAATCTGAAGGTATTTGGTTCCTTAACATTTGCTCACACAAGACAAGATATATTGGATCCTAGAGCAGGCAAATGTGTTTTCATTGGATATTCTAAAGAAATAAAAGGTTACAAGTTGTGGAGAATTGTCCAAGGTGTACCTAAGTGAATCATATCAAGAAATGTAGTGTTTGATGAAACAAAAATGTCCATGATTGACAAAGAACATTCTCCTTTTCAGTTCTACAGAAACGAAGAACATTCTCCATTTCAATGCTGTAAAAATGAAGAACAGTGTAGAAACGCAGAACGTTATCCATTTAACAGTGCTTCAAACGGCAATGATGAAAGTGTTCAGATTAAGATGAAGCCACCTGAAGATCAAAAGATTAATCGTGAAGACATAATTGATATGTCACTTGATGATAATGTTGCAATAGAAACATATTTGACCAATTACAACTTGGTAAGGGATATAGAAAGAAGGATTATCAAGCCTCCAATCAGATATGGTGAAGCGAATTTAATTTGTTATGCTTTAAGTGTTGTTGAATATCTTCAAAGAGATTAACCAAGCAACTACAGGGAAGTCATCAATAGTGAAGACAAAGAAGATTGAATGACAACTATGAATGAAGAGATGCAATCATTAGAAAAGAATCAAACCTAGATTTTGGTTGGCATTCCTAAGAGTCAAAGGGTAATTAGACCAAAATGGGAGTGTTCAAGATAAAGGAAGACATTCAAGGTAAAGAGAAGATAAGGTTCAAAACAAGATTAGTTATATAGGGATTTTATCAGCTTGAAGGAATTGATTTCAATGAAATATTTGCACTTGTTGTAAAATATTGTTCAATCGGAAATCGGCTTTCAACTGTAACTCAACAAGACTTCGAATTAGAGCAGCTGGATGTCAAAACAACATTTCTACATGGTGATATGGAATAAACTATTTATATGTAGCAACCTGAAGGATTTGCTATAAAGGCAGTAACAAGGTTTGTCTTCTTAAAAAGCGATTGTATGACCTAAAGCAAAGTCCTAGACAATGGTACATGAAGTTTGATGATTTTATGATAAGAACTAGTTTTCAAAGATGTAGTTTTGACAACTATGTTTACATTCTGAAAGAGGAAAGTCAAGAACATTCTTCAGCTCAAGAATATTCTCCTGTTTTTCAGGAAAGTAAAGAATGTTATCCAACTTACCTATTACTCTATGTGGATGATATTCTTCTTGCAAGCTCAAGTAAAGACCAAATTAAAAAACTCAAAGCTAATCTTAGAAACTAGTTTGAGATGAAAGAACTTGGAGATGCCAACAGGATCTTAGGAATGAATACAAAAAGAAACAGAATGAAGGGGAACCATTTCTTTCTCAAGCTGCCTACTTGAACAAAGTTGCTACTAAATATAGAATACATGAGGCAAGACAAGTTAATACTCCTCTGGGACATAATTACAAATTATCTATGCAAGACTCACATAAGACTGATGAGGAAAGACAAAAAATGTGTATTATTCCTTATGCTAGTGGAGTTGGCAACATAATGTATGGAATGATCTGTAGCAGGCCAGATTTTGTTTATGTTGTGAATGTTGTCAGTAGATTTATGACTGATCCATGAACACTACATTGGTCAACACTCAAGTGGATTATGCACTACTTAAATCGCTCACTGACAGCAGGTTTAAAGTTCAAAAAGACTCATCATGACAATGAATCAATCAAAGGATATGTGGACTCAAATTCTATTGGAAACATGGACACTAGAAAATCAATTTCTGGTTATGTTTTCACTCTATATGGAACTGTTATAAGTTGGAGAGCAATTACATAGTTGATAGTAGCACTTTATACAACTCAAGCTGAAGTCATTGCTCTTACTGAAGATGTTAAAGAAATTTTATGGATGAAATGACTTATTGGTGAACTAGGAATAAATCAGAATTGTGTTTCAATTTATTGTGATAGTCAAAGGGCTATACAATTATCCAAGGATTAAGTGTTTGATAATAAGTCTAAACATATTGATGTTAAGTATCGCTTCATAAGGGACGTGATTGATTTAAAGCAGGTTTTAGTTGAGAAGATTGCAACTGAAGACAACCTAGTAGATGCATTCACCAAATCACTTTCACAAGCTAAGTTCAAGAATTGCTTGGACATAGTTGGCTTCGTTAAAGAGTAAAGGTGAAGCAATTGCAGCAAGGTCAATTATTGAATTATTCTGATATTGAGTCAAGGTGGAGAATTGTGGAAGTGTGTCTCAAATCAATAACAACTTGGAGTTAGTTAGTTATAACTGAATTTAGTTAAGACAGTGTTAGTTATAATTAGTTAAGAAGTTTGTCTTTAAATACTATAATTGTAAATGTGTTGTAAGTTGTAATGTATTGTTGCAAGTGGTAATTGCTGATTGAGAGAGAAATATATGCAATTCGAGATTCATAGAAATTCAGATACGAAAGATCAAGGGAGAAAAAAGAGATTGAGTGAAAAATGCTAGTATTGTTAGTTTAGAAATAGTAATAGATACTAAGAGATCAATCTTGAGAAGACCTTAATCTTGTAAAGTTCAATTATTAATAGTAGATTAATCTTATTTTCTTGCATGTGACGTATGTCTCATCAATGGAGATTGAACACGTAAATATTTGAGTGTTATTCTTCTCTTATCTTTCTTTAATTTTCATTTACTTTGATTTTGAAAACTAGTTTTCAAAACTGCATAAAGGAAAACGTTAAACAGTCTCCGTTTTCTGGTTTTCTGTTACGTTCAAGAACGTTCTCCATTTTCAGCAGAAAACCAAGAACATTCTCCGTTTTCGTTTTTTCTCTACAATTATTTATTTTCTGTTTTGTTTGTTAATTCTTGTTGCAGATTCCAATATTATTTTAATGACCTTGATAAAACTTTTAAATATCAATAAATTATAGTGATTCTAAAATATGTGTACAAATATTAACTTGTGTTTAGAACTTGTAAGATATTATAGATATATGTTGAAAATTCTAAAACACATTAATTACATTTACACGATATTTATTGAATATCATAATATGAAATAATCCAGAAACCATATTTATATAGTAAAAAAAAAAATTTGTATACTACCTTTATTTCTAAATGCAAAACTTTGTTTACTAAAAAAGAAAATTAAGAAATTTGGTATATGGTATTAAATTGTTTACATTTATTATTTTTCCAAATCAAACCTTCAAATGAAAAGTAATTTTTCATTGGTTTTTTTAACAAGCCAAAATTTATAATAATAATTATAATAATAATTATAATAATAATAATAATAATAATAATAATAATAATAATAATAATAATAATAATAATAATAATAATAATAATAATAATAATAAAAGAAAGTAAGAGATAATTATTTATCAAAGTACAAGAAGTATCAAAAGTAATAAAATATAAATAAGTTACAATATGATAACTAGACGTTCAAGTGGTTTTTGACACTATGGATTAAAATCATAAGAAAATCATTTTGCTTTAATTTTGAGCCGCCGCCACGATGCGACCATAGCACCATCCAGTATGTCTTGGTTAAACACTACTTTATCAGGAGCCTTCCAAATGATCCACACATTTAATAATTTGAAGTCTAATTTTGATGTAATATCTTGTCTCAAAAAACAAACTTTTCAATTGTTTAATGTAAAGAGAGATTTCATTTAGAAAACACTTTTAATCCAAAATCACGCTAAATTTCTCTCAAAATCCTACTGAAAATAGAACGCTCAAGAAAAAGTATTGAATTATTTGTGTCCTATTGCAACCACCGACCCAAAAAAATAATGTTGCTCAAACAACCCACTATCACTGAGTAGCCAAAATATCTTTTACGGATAATTTATTACTCATAAATTTTTACGTGAAAGAGAAACTTTTAGAGAAAATAATTTATTTTAAATAATGTTACTCAAATGTTCATCTGTTTCGCCCGATACACCTACTAAAATATGATAAACAGATTTATTTTAAACAATATCACAAATAATTTTTTTTTACTTAAATATATTTTTTATTCTTCTATTATTATAGATTCACAAAGTTAGTCTTTAAAATTATGTTGGAATTTTAATCTCCAATTTGAAAAATTACACAATTTAGTCTTTCAGTTGACTTTTTATTTCCTAATATTTAATGAACAATTTTGATGCGAAAATTAAACAGTGGCGTGTATAAAAGGGATGAAGTTAATGATATCATAGAAACTAAATTATGTTTTGTTTGATAAAAACATAAATTGATATTTATAATTCAATGTGAATATTCTCATGCACATCTTCTGATATTAAATTATCGATCTCCATTTCTTTTTAATTATTATTTTCCATATTTAAATTTTTTAAATTAAGTTTTATATATATACATATATTGTTTCTTTATTTCAAAAAAATTTATAAATTACACCATAATTAACTTATACAGTTGCGAGATCTTAGATTCGAACTTATCGATCGACATAAAATTTTGAAGATCAATTGATTAAAATTAATATCTTTTAGAATATTTCTTCTTTTGTCCCAAAACTCTTAGACTCAAATTATTATTGTTGACCTCATTTTTTCTGATAAGGTATCTAAACAAATTACTTTACTTTAAAATTAATTTTACAAACTCAATTTACCAACAAAAATTAAATTTATAAATTCAATTTATCAAAAAAATAATAATTTTAAAAATTCCATTTACCAAAAAAAGTTAATTTTAATTTACCAAAATAATTAATTTTACAATTCAATTTGAAAAAAAAATAATTTTACAAATTCAATTTACCAAAAATATTAATTTTCTTAAAATCAAAAACTCAGTTAATCTAATCGATCGTGAGAATTACGTTACAATCGGGGACGCAATTTCCTTTTTAAAAATTTATATAAGCCACGTCGCTTATATTTCTTCCATAATAAATACCCTTTGTTTTTTTTGACTCATACATAATAAATAACTTTAATTATCGATTTTTTGAACAAAAATAATAACCTTTTGAATTATTAAATATTCAAGTTATAAAAGATCCCTATAAATACATCACAATAGCTTCAACATTTTTCATCAAACATCTATTAATACTAAGAAAAAAAAATGGGTTCATTATCTCTATTATGTGTGTTGGGCTTATCACTAATTATAATGGGTGACATTGCACATGCCCAAAACTCACCATTAGACTACGTCAAAGCACACAACAAAGCAAGATTCAACGTTAGTACGTTAATCCGAATTCCAAAAATGGTTTGGGACAAAAAAGTTGCTGCTTTTGCACGTGCATATGCCGATCAACGTAAGGATTGTCAATTGAAGCACTCCGGTGATGACCGTTACGGCGAGAATATCGCAATGAGCACCGGCGACATGAACGGCACAGAGGCGGTGAAATTGTGGGTGGATGAGAAACCATATTATGAATACTATCGTAACCAATGTGTTGGTGGTGAATGCCTCCATTATACTCAAGTTGTTTGGAGAAAATCACGACGTATTGGATGTGCCAAAGTGAAATGTGATAATGGTGGCACATTTGTTACCTGCAATTATTATCCTCCTGGTAACTATGTTGGCGAACTGCCATATTAACTCATTCATTCATTTTATTCTATCATCAATTCGTTGATTAATAATATATGATGGAATGACGATATACTTCTCAATCTTTTAGTAATATATAACTTTCAAGCTATTAGATTTGAATTTTACTATGATTTCTTAAGTTCTTTTTATTCTATTTGGTTTCTTAATTTTTGTGATTTTATTTGAATTATTTAGTTTACAAATGCTGAACCATTTATCTTTTTTTATTTGTTTTGATAGATATAAACAGAAAATTGATATAAAAAAATATTAAATAATTAAAGAGTCAGAGTAAAATCTAAACATAAGTCAATAGACTAATTTCGTTAAAATTTTATAATTTAATAATTCAAGAATAAGAAAAGAGAGTTTTTTTTTTTAATGACAAATGTTAAGAGAGTTTTTTTTAATGACAAATGTTAGTATAGATTTTACTCCCAACTTACTTTAAATTTTTAAGTCCATTTTAATATATTTTTTTAATTATACTCTCTCATTAATACTTATTGAGACAAAATAAAATTAGATAAGTTTTTAATCAAAATTGTCGTGCAAAACTTTTACCATTGTCATCCTTAATTATAAGTAAAATAATTCAACACAAAATTAATTTAAAAGTAATTTAATCTATACTAAAAAAACTATTAATATTATCTCACTTTTTATCTCTTGTCGTTGCACTAGCTTTTGCTCATTAATCTTGTAACTATTTGGTCAATCATTGCGGTAAAAATTCATCCCGGTTCCAACCCAGGGGCAGATTCATTTATTAGCTAAGGGGTTATAAGTTATCCGCTACACCATGTAGAAATTGAAAATCAAATAATTATAAGTCAAGAAAATTTGATTTGGTGTTAGTTGAACTTAATGGTTAATCCTAGATAAAAGATCAAGATTAATTTATGAATCAATATACCATTTTGCTGCTTTAAAAAATGCTTCCAAAATTTGTGGGCAGTAGTCACTGGAAAACCATGTGAAATATTGGATGCCACTACACACAATTGCTAGATTCATCTCATACACATGCATTATTTGCTATGTACAAGTCATGCTTTCAATAGTAAATATAAGTAAGTGATCACAAGTCACATGAGTTTACTATTAACTACACGTAGACTGTATTAATTAATTACTAGTGCAAACAAACTACTGCTATATATTATGAAAAGAAAAAAAAAATAACTGGTCGAATTTATTGGAATTGTACCCAAAAGTTCGTTCAATGTAATAATATTTAATCTTAAAGCATTCATCTTAATTTTTTTTATTTACAAAAAGAGGCATTCATCTAATTTACAGAATGAATTGTGAAAAGAAAAAACATACATGCTGCACACTGGACACTGGACACATGCATCATCTCACATATATAGAAAAGATAGTGCAATATGATTTAGGTGTTATATTTTCCTATCTGTGCAATTACTCTCAAATTTTAAGCTTAATTTGATCAGTCATATTGCAAAAATTTGTTAGATTTTATGGACCTTAATCAATAATTAAAATATAAATTATTATTAACTATTAAATTCTAATTAATAATAAAACATTTAATTATAAGTAAATTAATATTGTTTATTTTGGGTTTTATTATTTGAATTACTCGCATAGATTGAGTCGTTCTTTAATTTGTTTGTTGAAATTTCTCTATATAAATTCTAACTATCTTATTAGATCGGTTTAACCTTAATCATCCATTAATACATATTAGAGAAGACATCTTTTTTATATTTTTTCAATCTAAAAAACACAACTATATATAAATTCAATAGATTGACATTATTTATATTTTATTAATTTAGATAGTATAATATATATCTATGATTTTGGATAATTTGTTAGAATTTTCAACAAAATTAACATTATATTTTTTACAAAAAGAAATATAATCCTACACAAAAAAACATGGGAAATCCAAAGTCTAATGGGAGGTGCACCTTGTATGTTCGATCGTTTTTCCCAACCCAAAGTCTAAGCTTGTTGATCTATTGAAAACAAAACCCAATTCCCATGTTTGAAATAATTTTTTATAAAATTGATTTTATAAAAGATCATTTAGACCTATTCAAAAACATAACGTTATCAAAGTCTTTTTTGTCATATCACTCACCATATGACATATTAAACTATAGTGTTAACTGTGAAAGGATTTAATGAAAAAACTTTTCTCTACATTCAAAATAAAGAAAGTCCATAAAAGAGTTTGTTTATAAATTAAAAAAGACACATTGATATCTCAATTACATTTTATAAGCATGAGTTAATACATAATTCAAAAAAAATTGACTAATATATTTATTTACCTCTCTAATAAAGTGATCACTTTCCACTCTATTTTTACTTTTAAAAAAGTGGCAAACATAAGAGTAATTAAGGCTATATCCACTACTACTAGAAACTTGATTAGAAATTATTTAATATATTTTCTTCGCCTTCTACGGCTTGATGTGCTCCACTCTCTTGCTCAGCTCTATAAGTATATATCCTCCCATACATACATTCCTTCACTCACCAAACAACAATCAAATATATATAAAAAAAAAAAAATTAAAATGATGAGGTCACATATGATCTTAGCCATTTTGTTCTTATTCATGTGTTCAAACCTTTGTTGCATAGCACAAAACTCTCCACAAGACTACGTTGATGTGCATAATGAAGCTCGAGAAGTTGTTGGTGTTGGTCCACTCTATTGGAACCATACACTTGAAGCCTATGCACAAAACTATGCAAACAAAAGAATAAAAGATTGTGAACTCGAACACTCAATGGGTCCATTTGGTGAAAACCTTGGTGAGGGTTACGGTGAAATGAATGGTACGGACGCTGTGAAGTTTTGGCTAACTGAAAAGCCTTACTATGATTATAACTCTAACTCTTGTGTTCATGATGAGTGTTTGCATTATACTCAAATTATTTGGAGTGATTCGGTTCATCTTGGTTGTGCTAAGTCCAAATGTATAAATGGGTGGGTGTTTGTTATTTGTAGCTATTCACCACCTGGCAATGTTGAAGGTCAACGACCTTATTGATTTTCTTTATATATATATAACTATATTGTAAAAGTATATTAAGTATTGGTTGTTTCTATTATATTGTATATTTTTAAATTTTTAAAAAAATTTGTGTTATCTGGAATAAATTTGTATATAAAATATCTGACCAAAATTGATGGTTACTTATATGTTATGGTGCGGACAATAAGAAATTATGTTTAATGTGTGTACCAATCGTTGATTAATAAGAACAGAAAAGTGTAACTAATATAGGGCGGTCCAATTGATAAAAGTTCAGCTTAAATTCCACAAGGATTGATTCAAGTCACCTAAGTTTTTTCATCTAATAAAAAGAAAAATTCTTGCGTATAAATAACTTTAATAAAACATTCTAAAGATCATCAACTAAAATAATTGTTTATTTATAATTAATTCTACTTCAACCGACAAATATCGATATTATCAATTTAGATGTATTATCTAAATTTAAACTGAGATTTTATAATTGTAAATTAATTATGGTAGTATTTATCTTCTCATCTATACTAAAATAATAATAATAATTACTTATTTTTTTATCATAAATGTTTGATATAATTGAAAATTTGTTATATAATATTTCCTCTTGTTTTATTTATAATAAAAATAAATCTAAAGTTAATATGTTTAATTTAAATTATAGATTAAATAGATTAATTTTTATTTCTATATACTTTTATTTATAAATAGATACCAAAAGAGTAATTAAATGAAAGTGGAGCAACACCAGGACTTTGCATATATATCCTCTAACGCAAAAAGAGAAAGGAGAGAGAGAGAGAAAGAGATCAGAAAAATACAACTTTTTTCTATGTGATTGAGCATGGAATGAGAGGAGAGTTAAAAAATATGATGCACCCACTTACTTTTTATTTCTCTTCTTAACTATAAAAGAAGTGGGAGAAGGGCATGTTTTTTTTTCTTAATCTTTCACTTTTATCTTCTTTTTTGTGATGATATTCATTTTATATATATATATATATATATATATATATATATATATATATATATATATATACACGTAAATAAATTATATATAAATAAAGTAATATAAATCAATTAAATTAAATGATTGATAATTAATTTAATGTTATGATTTTTAAGGATATTTAATGTTATGAATTAAAATTTCAGGAAAACAAACTTATTTAAATAATTAATTTAATAGAATTCATATCAAAATTAAATTTGATAGTAATTTTTTAATTATTTTAATTAAAAGATATCTTAATACTTTTAAAATTAATCTTTCTCTTATTCCAAATAATATATTAAAATCAACTCTATTTCTCACTTGTTTCTCTCTATCTTATTTCTGCTCACAATCAAACACGTTGTAAGTGATACATAATTCAAAGTTCACAAAAACGAGGGGTATAAATCACAAAGCTTGAGGGTCGTGTCTTCTCATTATTGGTTAGAGTAACCTTCATTATTAACATATTGCGCGGTGCATGTTACTAACAGCTAAAAATAGTAGTATAGTGTCAAAAAGTAAAATGTAGCATGACTTTTAGCCATTATTCTCTTTAAAATAAAATATACGAATAAAAAATTAATATATTTAAATATATTAAGTTATCTTTTGATTATATTTCATTATTAGGGAAGTATATACAACAAAGTAATTATTATTTTTTCACTAAAAATTATCTGCCTTAAAATGTCAGACTACAAAGGCCATAAAAAACCATTTAACTCTACTATATTAGACTTTAATTAAATATAAATGATATTTTATTATTATTATTATTATATTAGATTTTTACATTATTCTAAATTAGAATTTTTTGACATATTTCAATGAAATATCTCAGAATTAATTTAAACAGAATATTATAATATAGTAAAATGACATTTTCTAAAAATATCATGTTAAATTTAAAAATAAAATTTAATCTCATTATCTATTTCTCCAATAGTTACTCAAAGTTAATTCATATTAAATGCTAATATTTCCACACGATTGGGATATTCTGGTTGTGTGATGCCAAAATGGGTTCACGGATACTAAATGCCAAACGATATCGATAATCTATTTCTCATCTATATCCTCTAGTTTTTTATATCAGCATTATTATATAGTACGAGAGATATATAGTAAGAAAATGAGTTTAAATAATCAAATATTGTATTTAATATTTTTTTTATATATTAATATTTAGTATCTCAAGAATTGACACATCTAAATTATCTAATTAAAATTAAATAATTCAAATTTAAAATCTACATTATTCATTATTTATCGAACATTCTTAATTTGTTTGACTACACTATAGTTGATCGGAGAAGGCCAACTATTGTGAATCCAGATCGCTGTCTAGTCGGCTGATAAATGAATTTTATTGATTTAAATATATTTGTTATTAGTATTAAGAGGTAAGTATATTTTTTATTCTTATTTTCTTATGAATGAAAATATCCCTAAATTATGATTATTTTTTTATAGAATTTTTTAATCTATTCAATCCTCGCCTTTTGTAAATTATATATAAATGATCAATGTATAGGATTAATATCAAATAAATAGATCCATTTGCTGCTTTGAAAAAATGCATCCGATAATTATGGCCAGAAGTCCTTAGATTCATCTCATACTTACTCATTATTAGTGTATGTGTCAGTCATGCTTTCAATAGTAAATAAGAATGTAGCTAGTCAAATGAGTTTTTTTTTTTTTTTAAAAAAAAAAAAA
>JBBPBR010000001.1:1636128-1651260 GCA_037974775.1 Cicer pinnatifidum
ATAAACTGTCGAGTTAGATCGATTGAAGGACAAAGAGTCGATGAACAAAGGTTGTTTGCTCGCGGAATCGTATTCATGTTTGAAAGCGTCAAAATAAGGTAAGGGGTGAGAGAGCGTTTGAATTCATGAGTATAATATATTGTGAGATGAACGGGAAAACCGTATTTCCCAATGATTCATTTGGGGCTTGCTACGTACGGCAGTAGCCCTTTGAGAGATAAATTGATTAATTTGAAATATGAGAATTGTGATATTAAAATGTGAAATAGAAATTTTTATAAGGTGTTGATTGATTTAATTTTCGATACTTGTATGGTAGTTGATATTTGTTATTATTGTGATGTTGGATGTTGAATGAAATTATGTGTACATGTTTGATTAGATGAAAATATGTGATGTGATAATAAAATATGGATGCATGGTTTGATATATGCTTACGTGATGATAATGATGATTTTTGATTGATGATAGTGATGTTATAAAATTGTGATGAGTCTATACGATGATCATGATTATTTATGATTAATGATATTATAAAATTGTGATGAAAATATTGAAGTACCCAATACTTGATGAGATAGTGATGATTCTTAAATATGGAGCTCTTAATGGAGTAGTCTAAGCTAACAGGGGGAGAAAATAAATATTGTGAATTTGTGAAGTGGAGATTATTTTGTCATCATATAGGTAGGGCCTGACAAGCTTAGTGATTCTGGGGAAGTACAACTGAATGAGCCTGATCGTGGCGGTCTGCTGTCGAGCCTTAAGGCAAGATTGTTAGACCTTGGAGGTATTCCGGTGGGAAATTCCTAGGTGACTTGGAGGTAGCACTCCAAATGTCGGGAGCTACCATGCAACACACGTTTACCTCGACTATCACGTATATGTGTCTCGGGTTGAGTTGAGGGGATCTATGAGGACAGGGCCAATTTGAATTGTCCGTCCACCGGGATGGTGGCATAGTATCATGGCCTCCTAACCAAGTACTTCAGAGTTAGAATGGTACCACATTGTGAAGTAGAGTCTAAGCTCATGCATAACATTGCATTTCCTTGTGATTGTTTTGTTGTAATTGATGTGTTTTGTTGTAAAAATTAATTCAAAAATATAGGTCGACAATACAGTAAGGACTAAAATAATTCAAGGATATATGTTGACAATATAGAAGAGATTACAATTGTTTGCATGAAAATTTTGTCAAAATTTAAAAAAATTATTTTATAATGAAACTAAAAATAAAAATTTAAAATATTATACCACTAAGAAGTTATTTAACCTTATATATATATTGGCATTAACGATATTCAAAATTTAGATTTGCACCAAATTTTTCCATGTTTTTATGTTAACTATGTTTTAAACACTTTTGGGGTAAAAAGTGCCATATAGTAAGTAATACTTTTTTTTAATCAATTATTAGCCTTATTTATTATTTTTAATCAATTTGATTTTATTGGAGTATATTTTATTCTATTTTGAAACACATATTTTTCATTATAATTGTGATTTTTTTTATAAAAATAATTCAATTTTTATATACTTTAATGGAATATAATCATTTTTGAAATAATGATTTGTAATTAAAGGAGATTTTATTTGTTTTTATTTGCTCTATTTCTTGTTTATATTTGCTTCTCGAAATGTAACTGGATCAGTTATTGCCATCATTACATTGAGATTCTCTTCCTCTGAAAGTTCTTCCCTTGTTTCAAAATTGTCATCTAAGTTGGTCTCTTCTTTCTCGTGCTCTCCTCCCTTAAATTAATTATCCAATTGCATCAAGCACTTCAAGTGTACTCGTGTTTTGCTCATTTCAGGGTGTCTCTGTTATACTATTGCTTAAGTTGATGCTCGAATATAAGAAGACGTGCATGAATATTCAAATTGAATTAATATCAATTTATGTTTTTATCAAACAAAACATAATTTAGTTTCTATGATATCATTAACTTCATCCCTATTATGTCTTCTTAAATTAAATTATGGATCTCCATTACTTTTTAATTATTATTTTCCATATTTAAATTTTTTTAATTATGTTTTATATATATACATATATTGTTTCTTTATTTAAAAAAAATTATAAATTATACCATAATTAACTTACACAGTTGCAAAGTCTTAGATTTGGACTTATTGATTGACGTAAAACTCAATATTTGAAGATCAATTGATTAAAATTAATATCTTTAAGAATATGTCTTCTTTTGTCCCAAAACTCTTAAACTCAAATTATTATTGTTGACCTCATTTTTCTGATAATGTATCTAAACCAATTACATTACTTTAAAATTAATTTTACAAACTCAATTTACAAATAAAAAATTCAATTTATAAAAAAAAAGTTACAAATTCCATTTACCAAAAAAAGTTAATTTTATAAATTGAATTTACCAAAATAATTAATTTTACAAATTCAATTTGACAAAAAAAAATAATTTTACAAATTCAATTTACCAAAAAAATTAATTTTCTTAAAACCGAAAACACAGTAAATCTAATCAATCGATCGTGAGAATTACGTTACAATTTGGGGACGCAATTTCCTTTTTAAAAATTTCTATATGCCACGTCTCTTATATTTCTTACATAATAAATACCCTTTGTTTTTCTGACTCATACATAATAAATAACTTTAATTATCTATTTTTTGGACAAAAATAATAACCTTTTGAATTATCAAATATTCATGTCATAAAAGATCCCTATAAATACATCACAATAGCTTCAACATTTTTCATCAAACATCAATTAATACTAAGGAAAAAAAATGGGTTTATTATCTCTATTATGTGTGTTGGGCTTATCACTGATTATAATGGGTGACATTGCACATGCCCAAAATTCACCATTTGACTACGTTGAATCACACAACAAAGTAAGATTCAACGTTGGTACATTGCCTCGAATTCCCAATGTGGTTTGGGACGAAAAAATTGCTGCTTTTGCACGTAACTATGCCGAACAACGTAAGGATTGTCAAATGAAGAACTCCGGTGAACACCGTTACGGCGAAAATATCGCAATAAGCACCGACGACATAAACGGCGCGGAGGCAGTGAAATTGTGGGCGGATGAGGAACCACATTATGAATATTATCGTAACAAATGTGTTGATGGTGAATGTCTTCATTATACTCAAGTTGTTTGGAAAGATTCACAACGTATTGGATGTGCGAAAGTGAAATGTGATAATGGTGGCACATTTGTTACTTGCAATTATTATCCCCCTGGCAACATTCCTGGCAAACTGCCATATTAACTCATTCATTCATTTTATTCTATCATCAATTGGTTAATTAATAATATATGATGGAATCACGATATACTTCTCAATCTTTTAGTAATATATAACTTTCAAGCTATTACATTTTGATTTTACTATGATTTCTTAAGTTCTTTTTTTTCTATTTGGTTTCTTAATTTTTGTGGTTCTATTTGGATTATTTAGTTTGCAAATGCTGAACAATTTACCTTTTTAAATTAAATTATCGATCTCCATTACTTTTTAATTATTATTTTCCATATTTAAATTTTTTTAATTATGTTTTATATATATACATATATTGTTTCTTTATTTAAAAAAAATTATAAATTATACCATAATTAACTTACACAGTTGCGAAGTCTTAGATTTGGACTTATTGATTGACGTAAAACTCAATATTTGAAGATCAATTGATTAAAATTAATATCTTTAAGAATATGTCTTCTTTTGTCCCAAAACTCTTAAACTCAAATTATTATTGTTGACCTCATTTTTCTGATAATGTATCTAAACCAATTACATTACTTTAAAATTAATTTTACAAACTCAATTTACAAATAAAAAATTCAATTTATAAAAAAAAAGTTACAAATTCCATTTACCAAAAAAAGTTAATTTTATAAATTGAATTTACCAAAATAATTAATTTTACAAATTCAATTTGACAAAAAAAATAATTTTACAAATTCAATTTACCAAAAAAATTAATTTTCTTAAAACCGAAAACACAGTAAATCTAATCAATCGATCGTGAGAATTACGTTACAATTTGGGGACGCAATTTCCTTTTTAAACATTTCTATATGCCACGTCTCTTATATTTCTTACATAATAAATACCCTTTGTTTTTCTGACTTATACATAATAAATAACTTTAATTATCTATTTTTTGGACAAAAATAATAACCTTTTGAATTATCAAATATTCATGTCATAAAAGATCCCTATAAATACATCACAATAGCTTCAACATTTTTCATCAAACATCAATTAATACTAAGGAAAAGAAATGGGTTTATTATCTCTATTATGTGTGTTGGGCTTATCACTGATTATAATGGGTGACATTGCACATGCCCAAAATTCACCATTTGACTACGTTAAAGCACACAACAAAGTAAGATTCAACGTTGGTACATTGCCTCGAATTCCCAATGTGGTTTGGGACGAAAAAATTGCTGCTTTTGCACGTAACTATGCCGAACAACGTAAGGATTGTCAAATGAAGAACTCCGGTGAACACCGTTACGGCGAAAATATCGCAATAAGCACCGACGACATAAACGGCGCGGAGGCAGTGAAATTGTGGGCGGATGAGGAACCACATTATGAATATTATCGTAACAAATGTGTTGATGGTGAATGTCTTCATTATACTCAAGTTGTTTGGAAAGATTCACAACGTATTGGATGTGCGAAAGTGAAATGTGATAATGGTGGCACATTTGTTACTTGCAATTATTATCCCCCTGGCAACATTCCTGGCAAACTGCCATATTAACTCATTCATTCATTCATTCATTTTATTCTATCATCAATTGGTTAATTAATAATATATGATGGAATCACGATATACTTCTCAATCTTTTAGTAATATATAACTTTCAAGCTATTACATTTTGATTTTACTATGATTTTTTAAGTTCTTTTTTTTCTATTTGGTTTCTTAATTTTTATGGTTCTATTTGGATTATTTAGTTTGCAAATGCTGAACAATTTACCTTTTTGATTTGTTTTGAGAGATATAAATAGAAAACTAATATAAAAAAATATTAATACATTTATAATCTAAGATCAACGTAGAAAGAAAAATTTTAATAGACTAAAGTTTATATTTATAATTTAAGGTATCAAAATAGAAAAAAATAATTAAAAAGTCAAAGTAAAATCTACAGATAATTTAATAGACTAAAAATATAATTTCTTAAAATTTTATAATTTAATAATTCAAAAATATTAATGCGAAAAGAGAGCTATATGATACCAGCCTCCCCCTCTTTCTTTCATCAAAATTTTATAGTTTAATAGTTTACTCTAAGTTTTTAAGTCAATTTTAATTTATTTTTTCAATTATACCTTTTAATTAATATTTATTGGGACGAAATAAGATTAAAATTTTTAATCTAAATTACCGTGCAAACACTTTTACTATTTGTTGGGGGCGAAACATGATATATTGTGCTCTAACTTTTAAATATTTTATAGTAAAAACAAACTTTTAATTTTTTTAAGGATAAACTTTTTATATAATATTGTAAATATACTTGTAAAAATTAATTCAAAAATATAGGTCGACAATACAGTAAGGACTAAAATAATTCAAGGATATATGTTGACAATATAGAAGAGATTACAATTGTTTGCATGAAAATTTTGTCAAAATTTAAAAAAATTATTTTATAATGAAACTAAAAATAAAAATTTAAAATATTATACCAACTAAGAAGTTATTTAACCTTATATATATATTGGCATTAACGATATTCAAAATTTAGATTTGCACCAAATTTTTCCATGTTTTTATGTTAACTATGTTTTAAACACTTTTGGGGTAAAAAGTGCCATATAGTAAGTAATACTTTTTTTTAATCAACTGTTAGCCTTATTTATTATTTTTAATCAATTTGATTTTATTGGAGTATATTTTATTCTATTTTGAAACACATATTTTTCATTATAATTGTGATTTTTTTTATAAAAATAATTCAATTTTTATATACTTTAATGGAATATAATAATTTTTGAAATAATGATTTGTAATTAAAGGAGATTTTGTTTGCTTTTATTTGCTCTATTTCTTGTTTATATTTGCTTCTCGAAATGTAACTGGATCAGTTATTGCCATCATTACATTGAGATTCTCTTCCTCTGAAAGTTCTTCCCTTATTTCAAAATTGTCATCTAAGTTGGTCTCGTCTTTCTCGTGCTCTCCTCCCTTAAATTAATTATCCAATTGCATCAAGCACTTCAAGTGTACTCGTGTTTTGCTCATTTCAGGGTGTCTCTGTTATACTATTGCTTAAGTTGATGCTCGAATATAAGAAGACGTGCATGAATATTCAAATTGAATTAATATCAATTTATGTTTTATCAAACAAAACATAATTTAGTTTCTATGATATCATTAACTTCATCCCTTTTATGTCTTCTTAAATTAAATTATCGATCTCCATTACTTTTTAATTATTATTTTCCATATTTAAATTTTTTTAATTATGTTTTATATATATACATATATTGTTTCTTTATTTAAAAAAAATTATAAATTATACCATAATTAACTTACACAGTTGCGAAGTCTTAGATTTGGACTTATTGATTGATGTAAAACTCAATATTTGAAGATCAATTGATTAAAATTAATATCTTTAAGAATATGTCTTCTTTTGTCCCAAAACTCTTAAACTCAAATTATTATTGTTGACCTCATTTTTCTGATAATGTATCTAAACCAATTACATTACTTTAAAATTAATTTTACAAACTCAATTTACAAATAAAAAATTAAATTTATAAAAAAAAAGTTACAAATTCCATTTACCAAAAAAAGTTAATTTTATAAATTGAATTTACCAAAATAATTAATTTTACAAATTCAATTTGACAAAAAAAAATAATTTTACAAATTCAATTTACCAAAAAAATTAATTTTCTTAAAACCGAAAACACAGTAAATCTAATCAATCGATCGTGAGAATTACGTTACAATTTGGGGACGCAATTTCCTTTTTAAAAATTTCTATATGCCACGTCTCTTATATTTCTTACATAATAAATACCCTTTGTTTTTCTGACTCATACATAATAAATAACTTTAATTATCTATTTTTTGGACAAAAATAATAACCTTTTGAATTATCAAATATTCATGTCATAAAAGATCCCTATAAATACATCACAATAGCTTCAACATTTTTCATCAAACATCAATTAATACTAAGGAAAAAAAAAAGGGTTTATTATCTCTATTATGTGTGTTGGGCTTATCACTGATTATAATGGGTGACATTGCAGATGCCCAAAACTCACCATTAGACTACGTTAAAGCACACAACAAAGTAAGATTCAACGTTAGTACATTGTCTCGAATTCCCAATGTGGTTTGGGACAAAAAAATTGCTGCTTTTGCACGTAACTATGCCGAACAACGTAAGGATTGTCAAAAGAAGAACTCCGGTGAAAACCGTTACGGCGAAAATATCGCAATAAGCACCGACGACATAAACGGCGCGGAGGCGGTGAAATTGTGGGCGGATGAGGAACCATATTATGAATATTATCGTAACAAATGTGTTGATGGTGAATGTCTTCATTATACTCAAGTTGTTTGGAAAGATTCACAACGTATTGGATGTGCGAAAGTGAAATGTGATAATGGTGGCACATTTGTTACTTGCAATTATTATCCCCCTGGCAACATTCCTGGCAAACTGCCATATTAACTCATTCATTCATTCATTCATTTTATTCTATCATCAATTGGTTAATTAATAATATATGATGGAATCACGATATACTTCTCAATCTTTTAGTAATATATAACTTTCAAGCTATTACATTTTGATTTTACTATGATTTTTTAAGTTCTTTTTTTTCTATTTGGTTTCTTAATTTTTATGGTTCTATTTGGATTATTTAGTTTGCAAATGCTGAACAATTTACCTTTTTGATTTGTTTTGAGAGATATAAATAGAAAACTAATATAAAAAAATATTAATACATTTATAATCTAAGATCAACGTAGAAAGAAAAATTTTAATAGACTAAAGTTTATATTTATAATTTAAGTTATCAAAATAGAAAAAAATAATTAAAAAGTCAAAGTAAAATCTACAGATAATTTAATAGACTAAAAATATAATTTCTTAAAATTTTATAATTTAATAATTCAAAAATATTAATGCGAAAAGAGAGCTATATGATACCAGCCTCCCCCCTCTTTCTTTCATCAAAATTTTATAGTTTAATAGTTTACTCTAAGTTTTTAAGTCAATTTTAATTTATTTTTTCAATTATACCTTTTAATTAATATTTATTGGGACGAAATAAGATTAAAATTTTTAATCAAAATTACCGCGCAAACACTTTTACTATTTGTTGGGGGCGAAACATGATATATTGTCCTCTAACTTTTAAATATTTTATAGTAAAAACAAACTTTTAATTTTTTTAAGGATAAACTTTTTATATAATATTGTAAATATACTTGTAAAAATTAATTCAAAAATATAGGTTGACAATACAGTAAGGACTAAAATAATTCAAGGATATATGTTGACAATATAGAAGAGATTACAATTGTTTGCATGAAAATTTTGTCAAAATTTAAAAAAATTATTTTATAATGAAACTAAAAATAAAAATTTAAAATATTATACCAACTAAGAAGTTAATCAATTTGATTTTATTGGAGTATATTTTATTCTATTTTAAAACACATATTTTTCATTATAATTGTGATTTTTTTATAAATAATTCAATTTTTATATACTTTAATGGAATATAATAATTTTTGAAATAATGATTTGTAATTAAAGGAGATTTTGTTTGCTTTTATTTGCTCTATTTCTTGCTTATATTTGCTTCTCGAAATGTAATTGGATCAGTTATTGCCATCATTACATTGAGATTCTCTTCCTCTGAAAGTTCTTCCCCTGTTTCAAAATTGTCATCCAACTTGGTCTCTTCTTTCTCGTGCTCTCCTCCCTTAAATTAATTATCCAATTGCATCAAGCACTTCAGGTGTACTCGTGTTTTGCTCATTTCACGGTGTCTCCTTTAGACTATTACTTAAGTTGATGCTCAAATCTCTTGTTTATAAATACAAAAATTTGTTTACTAGATCAAGAAAATTAAGAAAAGTAATTTTTACAAGTCAAACCTTCCAAAGAAAAGTAATTTATCTTTGGTTCTTTTTAAAAAGCCAAAATCTATAATAATAATAATAATAATAATAATAATAATAATAATAATAATAATAATAATAATAATAATAATAATAATAATAATAATAATAATAATAATAATAATAATAATAATAAAATAAAGAAACAGTTTTCAAAGCACAAGGAGTATCAAAAATAATAAAAATAGTTTACAAGAACATTTAAAGCATCATAACTAATACTTCGACAAATAAGCTACAATACGATAACTAAATGTTCAAAAAGTTCTTTCTACCATTACATAAATTAATTAATTAGTTATACAAGTTAACTACAATAATTAGTTAATATAGTTACTTATACTAGTTTTATTGTTACTCATTGGTTGTATAAGTTTTATATATCACTTGATGTATTTAAATAATTCTCTCGTTGTTTGATATATCTTTTTATTAATTTTCTCTCATGTTATGATTTTTATATAGAATTATAATATAGTATCAGAAAAATAATTAACTTAATTTATTTTTCAAAATCTTTTGAGAAAATTTTTGTGGAAACTTAATTAATTTATTTCTTTTCTATTATTTTTGATTGTTGAACAAGGTGTTCATCATCTTCTGAATTTTTGCTACATCATATCCTTCAAGCTATAGCTGAACAAAACTTTCTTCTTGCAGTCCACATTCTTAGTTTTTCTAACGAAATTGCGACATCGTCTGTCTATGCAAAGAAAAAGAAATATCCTAAAAAAAAATAAGAATGAAAATATCATATTTATATTAAAAAAAATAATGTATTTATTCGTGCAGTTTGATTTCCACCCGATGAAAGTATTATATTTTTTAAGAATGAAAGTGTATTTAAATTTTGCTACTATCCCCATCATTTTCATATCACATACAACATGTTTACAACTAATATATATTTTGGACATAAAATAGTGTTTTCAAGTGGATTTATTTAACATTTAATTTTTTTAAAATAAATTTCATATGGCTCTTTACGCCAAGTGGAAAATACAAAACTTACTCCTATATGTAGTTGGCTTCTCATTTTATGCAATATGGCTGATACTGGATCGTATTTATATATAATTAAAGCTTAATATCTATCCTTGAAAAGCTTAGAACAAACTTAAACAATTTTCTGCTTGTTGAAGGGGGGCAAATGGATTTATATTATAATATTATTCAGTGGGAAAATTAAAAACTAGGTTTTATTTATTTTTCATCGTTAGTTGCTCGTTATGTATTGTCTAATGCATTTCGAACATATAGTGCAGTGTGGTATTATTAAATTGAAAATCAGTGTCATGTATATATTTTTCGGTCACTAGTAAATATATATAGGACACTTGTGTAAATAAAAGTATATATAGGACACTTATTTTTAATATTTTTTTTTACTAAAGGATACTTATTTTTAATTATGATTTAATTTATATAAACAAATTATGTGAAGATTTTTTATACTATCAGTTAATCTCAGTCATTGAATTATTAAAAAAATTATATTTTTTACGTAATTACATCATAAGTTATAATTATAAATTATTCTCGGTACATAGTAATTAAACTATTTTAATTAAATCCTTATAATCTACACTAGATTTATAGTAATTTTACGGTATTTATAATAATAAGGGAGGACAAAAGATGAAATTTATAATCTACACTAGATTTATAGTAATTTTGGTGTTGGCCTACACAACACCTCTAAACCTTTTAAATATGCTCATTCTAATTTGTGGGATCCTTCAAGGACAAAAATTCATGCTAGTTGTTCTTATTTTTTAACCATCATTGATTATTATTGTTCTAGGAAAGTATGGATTTATGTCATTAAAAATAAAAGTGACACTTTTATGAAATTTAAAGAATGATATATGTAAATTGGAACTCAAACAGAAACTAAGCTCACATGTTTAAGAACTGACAATGGCCTGAAGAATCTTTCAGAGCAGTTTAATAAGTATTGCATGGACTTAGGTATTCAACGACATAGAACAATTGTAGGCACTCCTTAACAATTTGGCATTGCTAAAAGGATGAACAGAATAATCTTGGAAAATGTCAGATGTATGGTCTTGAGTGCATGGTTGCCTAAAACATTGTGGGGGAGAAGCTGCAATAACAAAAATGTATTTGATCAATAGATGTCTTTCATCAGCTATTGAATTCAAGACACCAATTGAGATGTGGAATGACAAACCAACTGACTACTGAAATCTGAAGGTATTTGGTTCCTTAACATTTGCTACACAAGACAAGATAAATTGGATCCTATAGCAGTCAAATGTGTTTTCATTGGATATTACAAAGAAATAAAAGCTTACAAGTTGTGGAGAATTGTCGAAGGTGTACCTAAGTGAATCATATTAAGAGATGTAACAAAAATGTCCATGATTGACAAAGAACATTCTCCTTTTTAGTTCTACAAAAACGTAGAACATTCTCCATTTCAGTGTTGTAAAAACGAAGAATAGTGTATAAACGCATAATGTTATCCATTTAACAGTGCTTCAAACGGCAATGATGAAAGTGTTCAGATTAAGATGAAGCCACCTGAAGATCAAAAGATTAATCATGAAGACATAATTGATACGTCACTTGATGATAATGTTGCAATAGAAACATATTTGACCGATTACAACTTGGTAAGGGATAGAGAAGGAAGGGTTATCAAGCCTCCAATCAGATATGGTGAAGCGGATTTAATTTGTTATGCTTTAAGTATTGTTGAAGATCTTCAAAGAGATTAACCAAGCAACTACAGGGAAGTCATTAATAGTGAAGACAAAGAAGCTTGGATGACAACTATGAATGAAGAGATGCAATCATTAGAAAATAATCAAACCTATATTTTGGTTGACATTCCTAAGAGTCAAAGGGTGATTGGACCAAAATGGGAGTGTTCAAGATAAAGGAAGGCATTCAAGGCAAAGAGAAGATAAGGTTCAAAGCAAGATTAGTTATATAGGGATTTTCTCAGCTTGAAGGAATTGATTTCAATAAAATATTTGCACATGTTGTAAAATATTGTTCAATCAGAATTCGACTTTCAACTGTAACTCAACAAGACTTCGAATTAGAGCAGCTGAATGTCAAAACAACATTTCTACATGGTGATATGGAATAAACTATTTATATGTAGAAACCTGAAGGATTTGCTATAAAGGCAATAACAAGGTTTGTCTTCTTGAAAAGCGATTGTATGACCTAATGCAAAGTCCTAGACAATGGTACATGAAGCTTGATGATTTCATGATAAGAACTGGTTTCCAAATATGTAGTTTTGACAGCTATGTTTACATTCTGAAAGAGGAAAGTCAATAAGGTTCTCCAGCTTAAGAATATTCTCCTGTTTTTCAAGAAAGTCAAGGATGTTCTCCAACTTACCTATTACTCTATGTGGATGATATTCTTCTTGCAAGCTCAAGTAAAGACTAAATTAAAAGACTCAAAGCTAATCTTAGAAACTAGTTTGAGATGAAAGAACTTGAAGATGCCAACAGGATCTTAGGGATCAATATAAAAAGGGGGAACTATTTTTTTGTCAAGCTGCCTACTTGAACAAAGTTGTTACTAAATATAGAATACATGAGGCAAGACAAGTTACTACTCCTCTGGGACATAATTACAAATTATTTATGCAAGACTCACCTAATACTGATGAGGAAAGACAAAAAATGTGTATTATTCCTTATGCTAGTGGAGTTGGCAACATAATGTATGGAATGATCTGTAGCAGGCCAGATTTGGTTTATGTTGTGAATGTTGTCAGTAGATTTATGACTGATCCATGAGCACTACATTGGACAACACTCAAGTGGATTATGCACTACTTAAATCGCTCACTGACAGCAGGTTTAAAGTTCAAAAAGACGCATCATGACAATAAACCAATCAAAGGATATGTGGACTCAAATTCTACTGGAAACATGGACACTAGAAAATCATAAAGGCATCATTAGACAATTGACAGCAACCTATACCCCCCAGCAGAACAGAGTTGTCGAGAGGAAGAACATAACGATTATGAATGTTGTTCGATCTATGCTAAGTGAGAAACAAGTTCTATGCTAAGCTTGGATGAAAACATAATTTATTTTCTATTATATCATTAACTAATTTTTTTTTTTTATGATTTCAATCAATGGTGGAAAGAACTTTTTGAACATTTAGTTATGGTATTGTACCTTATTTGTCGAAGTATTAGTTATGATGCTTTAAATGTTCTTGTAAACTATTTTTATTATTTTTGACACTCCTTGTGCTTTGAATAACTGTTTCTTTATTATTATTATTATTATTATTATTATTATTATTATTATTATTATTATTATTATTATTATTATTATTATTATTATTATTATTATTATAGATTTTGGCTGATTAAAAAGAACCAAAGAAAAATTATTTTTCTTTTGAAGGTTTGACTTGTAAAAATTACTTTTCTTAATTTTCTTGATCTAGTAAACAAATTTTTGTATTTATAAATAAGGTTTTATTGAAAGAAATATGTTTTCTGAAATATTTTACAATATTATAATATTAATTAAACACACTGTAAATGTAGTTACTATGTATTAGAGTTTTCTACATGATGATAGAAATAAAATGAATGATGCAGATAGTATGGTCTTTGGTTGACATAGTTACCACGGGGAGAATAGTTGCAAGTAATGAAAGTGCCTCCATTATCACATGTAACTTTGCCATAACCAACACGTAAGTGAATTTCTCCAAACCACTTGAGTATAATGAAGGCATTCACGAATAGACTTATTCTTTGTTTAAAATAAGTCCTAATATTTAGGGAGACCAATTCTTCTGGAGTGTGTTTATTGTTTTGAATCTTTTCACTACATTATAGGGCTCCAACGTTAGTCAAAATGAGTTCGTCTGTGATCGTGTAATTATTTAACTTCAAGTTTTTTGTGAGTTCAACGTTAAAGTTGTGTCAAGTTGTCATCACGGTGAATTTTGTCGATCACAAGGCATCATTAGACAATTGACAGCAACCTATACCCCCCAGCAGAACAGAGTTGTCGAGATGAAGAACATGACGATTATGAATGTTGTTTGATCCATGCTAAGTGAGAAACAAGTTCCAAAAACTTTATGGCCTGATGTTATGCGATGGTGTGTGCACATTAAAAATCGATGTCCAACAACAACAATTCAAAATACAACACCAGAAGAGGCATGGAGTGGCAAGAAACTAGTGGTGGAACATTTTCGAATCTTCGACTGTGTAGCACATGTCCATGTGCCAGAACAAAAAAGCAACAAGTCGGACGATAAGAGCAGAAAAATGCATTTTTTTAGGAGTCAACGGAGAATCAAAAGCATAGAGATTATGTGATTTGGTTTTGAAGAAAATTATCATCAACATGGGTGTAATTTTTGAAGAAGAAGAAAGTTGGGACTGTAACACCCTAAATTTGATAATAAACTATTTTATTAATTAAATAAGATTTTAAATAATTAATTTGATGTTAAAATTATTTTTAGAATATATGTTGATAAATTTTGTGAGTAATTTTGTTATAAAGATGTTTTCTATGATGTGTTGGTTTGATAGATATTATATTTAATGAGCAATATAAATAATAAATATTTTACTTTATTATTTTATATATTTTTATAAAAATAAAAGTATTTTAGTGTAATATTTTAAAGAACAAGATTTTATATGATTTTAAGTGTATATGTGAGTTGGTAATTAATATGATATTTTCTTATATGTTTGACTAATGTTAAGTGTGTACATATTTATATTTTAATCATTTTTAAGTATCTCTTATTTTAATTATTTTTAAATATATCTTATTTTAATTATTTATTCTATAAATAATTATATTGAGATCGTAGTAATATTGTGTTTGATTTTCTTTGTTTTTATATATTCATTTTGAAATTGTGATTATATATATATATATATATATATATATATATATATATATATATATAT